>VWPU01004888.1:0-347450 GCA_013398955.1 Callaeas wilsoni
CAACAGATCAACACACGCTCCCACCTTAGCGTCATCTGCAAATTTACTAATGAAAGACTCAATACCCTCATCCATGTCATCAATAAAAATATTAAACAGATCTGGCCCTCATGAAATTTACCCATGACAGTAGTAATTTCAATGAGTTTTATTTTCTTTTCTTCCCCACCTTTTTTCTCTCTTCTTCCCCCTTTTCACCCCCTCTGTGTAGTAGAACATGCTGTAACAAAATAATCTGAGTGGATTATGACTTGATAAGAGTTCTGGTTTTGTTGTATCGCTACACGATTATTTAACAATATAAAGCTCAGACTCATTTCACCATGGTCTGAATGAGCTGGGTTTTCTTCTATAAGAGTATAGTTTTACTCCAATATAGTTTTACTCCATGGGGTGCCAGAAAAGTTTTTATAGCAGCTGTCTGGGTAAGAGGCTGAAAGATGACATGATAATGTGCCACAGGAAGGGAGAAGAGTGCCGGTATATTGGGTTGCTACACTCTCTTTGTTAAATAAAATCCCAACATTCCAGTCCACAAACTGAAACTGAGCCCCGCTTTTTCACATTCTGGCATTTGTTGGAAGCCAAAGTAGCAACACTCTGGTGGCAAACAAATGGGTCACATCCCTGGTTTGGTGTTCCAGAGAGGGCACCGAGATGCAGGGCAGTTCTGTGTGACACAAATTCTGTATGAGCACACCTTGTTCACTGGCATTTCCAGTTACACACTGCAGGTATTCTGTGTGTGCCTTGTTAAAAGACTGCTGAAACCAGACCCTCTTGCAGGGAGAGCTTTATTTCCATAGCCTGTCAGCTATTACTGGAATGCAGTATAGGCAGGTGTAAAACTTGGTCTGTGCAAACAGTCCTTTGTCACTACTGCACTTCTCAGCCTTTTCATTTCAAATAACTTTCAAAGATCTCACTAATGTAAAAAGTTCAGCATATGTGACATTCATTTCATTTAAATTGTTTTGAATAATCCATGAATTAAACCAGTACCGCTTCTGAAATAAATTGGAATGTGTGAAAATGAGCATTTCTGCTGTACATACCGTGGGCTACAGTGTTATTTTGTCTTTCAGATAAACCCTGGTCATAATACTCTATACTAAATCCATTTAGTGTAGTGACTGTTAACAGCATTTTTTCTTGATCATACATTCAGTGACTTTAGTCACTGCCTTTGCTGTGGTAAAGTAAATATTCCAGCAGGAGCCAGAATTACCTGGAGGATAACGTGAGTTTTCAGGTTTTCAGAGAGAATGACTCAGAAAGCAGAATGCCTGAGAGCACTGGAGAAATGCTGATTTGACTGGTTAGAAACCAAGGATTTGTGAGCAAGGAAAGTCCTGTATTTTACTCTGTGGATTATTCAGAAAACATTGATTGAGAGCTGTGAAATGTATTTGAGGAAAGCTTTTAATTACATTTGGTTTTTCTGAGCTTGGTACTCTTGACGGCCATCTTGCAGAAAAGAGATGTTGTTTGGGACTGAGGCAGTATGGGGGCCCAGGATAAATGACTTTAAACCAATTACCTCCTGCTTTAATGTTGTTTAGCAATTGGTGGAAGATATTTAGTGTCTAGAAGCTAACTGTAATTGTATTTTGGGTATTTTAATACAGTATTTACATGATTGCATGCAAGCAGGGGGGCAAATCGCATAGATTGCAGGCTGTTGGTTAGATTTCACTGTGGTGTTTCATTATTTAAAGAGAAAATTACAGTAAGCTTCATTTCCTCTGTATTGTGAGCATGTATTTTTTATAGCTTTTGCAGTGTCTGAAGGCATCTTGATGTCTCTGCATACATTAAAAGAATTAAATATCAGCATAATCCTTTTACTCCAAAACTAAGTATAGTTATTACCTTAAGGTTTAGATACACTGCTAATCTTTATTTAAATGATTTCTAAAAATGACCATTGTGTGGTGATAGAAAGAAAAACTAATTTTACATTGGTTTGCTATGTGACACTAGTTAAAGGGTACCTGAAATGTGCTCCCTTTCTTTTATCTTGAAGGCTACAGTTGAGCCCCAGTTGATTGCTAAGGGATGTTGTTATCTGCTGAAAGGAGGCATGGGCTTTCCTTCCAATATGCAGGAAAAATTTGTAAATAACACTGAAAATAGTTAACTGTTAAACGAGACTAGTTAATTCTAATTCATCATCTTCAGTGGTGCCTGGTCACTGAATATTCTAGTAACATTTCTCTGAATTGAAAATAGATTGCAATTTCATAGCCATGTTAAACTCTGCCTATCTGATGATATAAAATAATTTGAATACCAGATATTTTTGTGTTTTCCTATGGCCAGACCCTGTCTGTTGCCTATTTGTTTAAACATGTGCAGTCAGACAAATGTTGTATCAGGGTAAGATTGTGTTGGTCACGGGGACTGTGAACTGTGATATTGAAAAGCTCTTTTAATGTTTAGGAATTTCTTAAGTAGATGGAATGAAAGTTGTGTCAAGCTTTTGCCTGAGGTATGTAGTTGAGTTCACAGCATCAGTTAGGAAGTGTAAACATTTGCAGGTATCTTTCTGTCCTTTTTGGAAGCATGCTCACAGCCAAAGTAGTGGTCAAAATGTAAAGTAGTCCTGGAAGTCATATTTATTATTTTGCTTAGTGATATTAGCAAAAAAATTCTCAGTTCAACTCCTGTTTCTGTACCAAAATCCAACTATTCCTGCATGTATTTTTCCACTTGCACCATGGAAAAAATTAAATGCACACTTTTTGTGTTGTGCACAATATTTAAATGCAGCTGTTTAATTACATGGTGCATTTAGCATCCTTGCTGCTAAGTGCCATGTAAACTAGAGAGAGTAAAAGCCTGAAAGTATGTGTTTTCTAAAAGTGTCTTTATTTAAATTAAAATTTTAGGGCTACAACTTGCAGCGTCTTGGGGAATACAGTCCCACCTAAATTCAGTGGGATCAGGGCACGTAACTTGTCTCTGAAAATCCCTACTTGGGTTTGTTGCACCCTGTCCTCTTCTGCTATTTTAACAGAAATACTTGCTTGAGAGAGGTTTAAATGGAGAGACCTGCAGACTTTGACACATATCTTCCCTAAAAGAAAAGGAGATTTGCTTTGCTATAGCTGTATCAACATCTTTTATGCTCAGAGCAAGCCATTTGCTGAGCTCTGAAGGGGCAGGGTTTGCATTCAAGGTCGTTATGGCAAGTGAAATTTTGAGCGTGGTGTCGTGAGGGAGTTGTTTCCCAGAACTGTCCTGAGACCACTGGCTCATTTACCTCTCAGCAGTCTGTAGGAGCCTGAGCAGAATCGTTAATGCGGGCTTTGTATCCCGTACCAGCGGAGTTGCTGTGTTCCCCAGCTCAGCTCGTGGTGCTTGTGCACGCAGTGCTGTGTGTGCCCGGGCTCCCGTGGGAGGGGCTGCCCTGCCCGGGCCTTGGCCGTGCCAGCTGTCACCGAGGGCTGCTGGCATGAATGCGCTGGGCTCTCCTTCAGGCCTCTGCTACAGGCACCAATTCACATGTAAAGGTACACGTGTCAGTGTGGCGGTTTGTGTAGGTAGCAAATAGAGTGCTTGCATCTACAGCAAATATAAATTATTTGTATTAGTAAATTATTTAAATTTTAAATTATTAAATATAATGCACTGGCAGTAACGGATCTTCTTCCTGGACCTCGGATTTTGGCATACTTAGTTTTCATTTTGGTTTTACCTAATTCTTCAGCTCCTGTTGCAGAGGAAATGAGCTTTATTTCTGCAAGAAGCAAATATCTAATTGCAGTGCAAGGTAATTTCAAGCTTCCTTTGCAATTAAACAATTCATCTACTAATCTTTCCTGCCAAACTCATATCAGTAAAGGCAAGAAGAAACTGTGCTGAATACATGCACAGTATTTTCTTTTTAAGTTTATGGAGCAGAGCATCTCAGGGTGTCTCACGGCTGTGTGTAGAATGCGCTCAGATAATAACAGATTATCAGTATGTTTACAATTAATTTTGAAATGAAGTCCTTTTGCTGCCTGCTCTCACATCCAGGGAACACCTGGGGACAGGTTACAAATATGATTGAAGAGAGCCTAAAACATTTTTGGCCCAACTTTTTCCAGAAGGCTCTCCAAATTAATTTGCAAGGCAACAATACAGATGTGATGTAAACCAAAAAAAAAAAAAAAATCCAAAAAAATCAGTCTTTCCATTATATTATCAGTATTGTCAATACATTTTAATGTAGGTTTTTAAAAAAGAAGATTGGTTTTTTTACCTCCATGAGACTCTTTGTGCTTAACATAAAGTTGACCTCAACTCTGAGATTTATAATGCCAGAATCCTTATGGATTCTGTCTGAAGGGTCTGAGGGAAGAGGAAGAGTACCCATGGTTTTGCATGTCAGCTGGCAGCAAAAGGACCTCAAGAATACAGATTCTCCAGCACAGGTTGTACCAAGAACTTCCAGCTTAGATACAGTAGGCATGTGCAGATGGGAAAATTAATTCCATAGGTATTGAGCATACCTTGATGCAATTCACAGGAGGAGACTAACACTGCTGCCTTGTATTTTCTGTTTTTACACCCAGTAAAACAGAGGAGGCTCTCCTAAAAATGCAGAAAGAACGAGACTTCCATCGAATGCATCATAAGCGAGTGGTCCAGGAGAAAAACAGGCTGATTGGTGACATGAAGAGGTACAAAATAATTTTAGTTGCTTACATGTAGCATTAAATATAACGTTTTGACTTGTTGCCTGATAATGAGATAACACTATGGAATCTGAAGTGAGTCTAGCTGCATTTAGTTATGTCCTGGTAAACAGCAGCTCCATGTGCCCATCGTGCCTCACAGATCAGAGAATTTCCAATTATTTATTTTTGGTGGATTTTCTATGATGCAATATGGCATTAATGAATGCATAGTATTTCTAATAGTTGGAAACAAAAATGAGTTGTTTTTCTTTTTACCCAGATCTTTTGCCATAAATAGGTAGTGATTTCTATTTAGAACCTTTGCCCATTTTAAAGGTAACTGGTATCACACCAAGTTCAGAACCTTTGCGTTCCTGATTCTCATAGTTGGCATTTTCTGTCGTCTTAAACTTCCAGTAAGAAACTTGCTGTGTTGATTTGGTTGCAAATAAGCCCAAAGTGGTCCATGGCTACTGAGTTCTAGTAATTTAATTTCTAAATAGGAGCTGAGTTTAGAATCTCTTCTTCGCACATGTTTATGCCAGCACTTGTTTTAAAATAACACTGGGGAGAGGCTTACATCTGCAGCTCCAATTAATTCCCTGAGTTTTGTTGGTATTGTTATCAATCAATGCATGTAACAGCAGCTCCGTGTTCTACATCCCTTGGAATGCATACATGCTAATGCAAGAGAGCACTCTGCACTGGTTTGTCCTCTGTGACTCAGCGTTTTGCAGGACGCAGTGGTTCTGGAGCTGTTGGTGTCACGTGTTTCTCGTGAGAGATTATGTGTCTGAATCTTAGTTTGTCTGAAGAATTAAAGTGCTTAAGTATTCTCAGTGTAATGTGTAGTGAAGAAAGAAATTGTGATTATAATATGACTTTTTTGTCCAGATGAGGATCTTATTTGGTAGTCAGATAACAGCTGTAGTTCTCTTTCTTCCAGTGAAACACAATCCATCTGTAAGAAAACAAATTAGCCAAAATTAATGTGCAGTATGTGTATGAAGGATTAAGAACAGGGAAAAATCGGATGGATTGTTTTAAGATGTGACCCAGCAAGCTGTGAATCCTCTTACTCATTCATCTGCCTTTTTTTTTTCCTCCTTTCTTGTGGTATTCCAGTTGGTTGGTTACATACTAAACAGCTTTGCTGTCTCCCCTGTGTTGACCTTTTGGTAATTTTACTCGTTTGTTTAGGGAGGGGTAACATTCTGCAGATATAAATCTCTGATTTAGCTCATCTGCGAGGAATCATTTTTCCTCCTCTCGCTCACAGGCTGAAGGCACATTACGCATCCTATGAACCACTGCTGAAGGAGCTGTCAGAAAAATACCAGAATACGCTGACACAGAAAATGTTAACCAGTTTGGAAAGAGACAAAGCAATGGGGCAGGTAAAGCTGTGGCGAACTTGCACAGCTGTAAGGAATGCTTCTGGTTTTTACTTTGGCATGTACACAGGATATTTCTGGTAAAGCAACTCACGCCGTAGCCTGAAGCAGAATATTTTGTGAGTTTCATGGTTTGGTGAAATATTAGCAGCGAAAGCATGTGAAACGTGGTGCCACAAAGTAATAGATGTCAGTGTGTACTTGCTCGGTGCTGCTCTACATGAGTCAGCTGTGTGCAGACCCTGGAACACCTTCAGTGCCAACAGCTTAAGGAAGAGTGTGATATTCACACAGATTCCCATGCTTCCATCTATGCTTCCTTTGGAAATAGCTTATTTTAACTTCCTTTATTATGTTTATTATTTCATTTTTTCCTGAATATATCCAGGAATGACCTGCTAGTTTAGAAAAAAATACATGAAGAGATCAGAGACAGTTTTTCTGTCTTGAGTGGAATATTTGAACATTACCTTTACTCCTCTAATCTTACCTGATGTATGCAAGATATTCTGCCCCTTTGACAGGAAGCAGTATGAGCATAGGTAGGAGGGATGACAGACAGAAAATGATCTTGCATATTTTAAGAAAAGAAGTAGAGAAAGAAAAGAAAAAACCCTACCCAAATGCATTTCAGCAGTAGCATCAATTATATGTGGGTAAAATGGAAGGAATTTACCATGCTTACACTCTCTTCTAATAGTGTTCATCTCTCATTTTCTGCTTTCCTCTGCCTCCAGTTTTTCTCAGGTCACCTCAGGGCTTACTTATAAAACACTGAGGATTATTTGTTTGAAATTTCAATAAGGAAAAGAAAATGCCCTATAGAAAGTGGGAGTTTACTGCCCATATGGAGTTCTGCTGAATCAGGAGTACAAAACATGGAACGGTTCCAATGCTATGAAATTTCAGGGACATACAGATATGTAGGACCTCTGCAGTTAGGAAATGTACTCATTCCAGAGCAACGAGTTTTTTGTAATGCATAACACCATATTTTGTGACATTTTGTTATGGCAAAGCTGTAAGTCGTATTGTGCCATTAAATTTGAGATCAGTGCAGTGACAGCAGTTGCTAAAAGTTGCTGGTGTAGTCAGAACTCTGGTATTCTGTATGTCTGCATTGTTTTAATAGAGTTGTAAAAGTGTTTTGAGGGATTCTGGGTGGCTTGTGTTTTATTGCGTTGTTGCTCTGGGTCTTTCCAAAATCTTGAATTAGGAGTTAAGTTCATAACTTAGAGACAGTAATCAAAAGTAAAAAATTATGGATAGAATTAATGAAGTATACTAGCGTGAATGCTGTGTGTTGTGAACAGATGCTTCAAAAGTAATGTTTTCATATTGCTTCCTCTTGTTCTTTCCTCTTTTTAAAATTAGGTTACAGGTTTGCAGGCTGCGTTAGAAAGCTTAGAGTCTGGATATACTAAGCAGATTCCTGAGACAAAAGGTAAAACATTCCCATCACCAGGCTCAGACTGGTTATGGTTTTTTTTTGTTGTTATGATGCATCTCAAAATCTGGTGTAACAGTAAATCAAAAATGCTTGCACTATGTTTTATCAGCTGACCTAATGTCTGAGCAGCAGCTTTATCATTTGAATATTTTATTCTGAAGTGTATTCACTAAGGAGAGTGAGACTGCTGAAGGCAATATGGAATATGTGAGTAACTTGGAAGGACTTTGTCCTAGAAATCTATTTTGTGGCTGATTTTGTTACTGTATCTGCTGATACTCCCTTTTTTGTGTGTGTGCATGTGTTCTTTCTCAGCTCACCCTTCAGAAAGCATACGTTGTGGTCTGGAAACATTTTGAAAATACTGGTATTATGAAATCCAGACTCTCATTTTTACAGAAGATTGCTAAGATGATATAATACCTGCTGGAATAGTATCTGTATGGTACCACACTACTTCCCTGTGTAATTTTTGCATTATTTTTTTCTAACTCCATCAGGAAAACCCTAGCACCTCTGCTTTCCTAAGTAAATGAAGCTCATGCTATCGCATTCTCTGAGAGCATCAATGTCACTAATAATTTTGAACCTATTTTTCAATTGCAGCTACATTTGATAGTAAGATCCGTTTCAAAGAAACCAGGTTTCTTAAATTCTCCTGAAAATAAGTGGGATGGTGCAAAAGGGAAGTAGTGAGCTCCATCCTCTGACAACAGAGTATTCACATGTGAAGGGGATGTTGCACCTGCCTTAGTCATGAACAGGACTCCCATCAGAGATAAGTGTTTACTTGAAATTAGAGAACCTTACAAATATTATACAACTTCCAGGTGAAGAATTTGTTCCAGTTATGGCAATTTCAATATCTGTTTGTTTTGTGGTTTTGGGGGTTGGTTGGGGTGTTTTTTGTTTGTTTGTTTTTCCATGTGTTAGAGCCTAAACCTCCTTTGGCTCTGGTAATATACCCCAGGTAAAAAGCCACTGAGTTACCCCAGCCTTTGACAGTCAAGCTTCCTTAGTTCCCATGTTCATGGAATTACTGCCATTGTGTAAAGTTCTTCTAGAAAACACAAGGCTGTGAAAAAGAATAGTAGCCACATAAATTTATTTGGGGTTTCTTTTGTGTTTGTAGTTGAGTGAAGAGGCTAGGAAGCACTGCCTTCCTTTCCTATTAAGATACACTCTGTCTTGAGGATATATAGTGTGGGATCTTCCCCATGCTTGTGTTTTACAGTGTGGATGCCCCATCTATCTCCTTTTCATACTAAACATACTTTCATTTGTTGATTGATTCTAAAAACCACTCTCTGGCTGTTCAGTCTTGTTTATTCTCCAGAAATCTTGAGAGCACTTTGTAATACCAAGAAGTGACAAGCAAGAGAGCCCTTTGATAAATAATTAAATAAAAAACCCCTTGTCAGTCTCCAACACAAATTAAGCTTATCAGCCACCCGCATGCTTCTACAAGCCTTAATTTGCTTCATACCTTGGGTGTCATAAATTAATCAGTATTTCAATTCATTTTGTTTCAGTGCTTTGTCCTCTAATACTACATAATTTTTATTGCCCTCTGTAGGTCATACTCATGTCTCAGTGAGTAATACTGTCTATCTTTTAAATCCTTTCTGCTGCCTCTTTAAAGGTGATCCTGTTCTGTTCCCTCTTGATTTCTTATTCCCGAGAGATTATAAGTACAACCCTGAGAAACAAACAGTGCATGGAATGTTTGCTTCATTTTTCTCAAAATTCAGGTTGTTAGTTTGGAAGGAGCCAGTGCTGTTGGAGTTGGAAATCTGGGCTGTAAGGAGGCTTCCAGCTACACTTTTCAGTCTTCTGGGCTGAGTTCTGTGCATTGGATGAGTTAGAGGACAGCGCACAGCCAGAGTGGCAAGTGATCCTTGGCCAAGCTGAGCTGCTCTCCTGGCCAGGTGTCTGCTTTCACTCTAGTGCAGAGCCTGAAGGAAGGAGAAGGGCTCTGCCCAGCAGCAGGGGATTGCCCTTCACTGCTTCTGAGGCTGCCTTTGTCCCACAGCTTGACTTGACTGTGGAACACCTTGAATTCTGGCTTGGCTAGAGGGCACTGAGAGTGGCTTTTAATTAGTTTTGGATTTGCTGAACTGTGAGGTTCTGCACATCCACTCCAAGCAAGCAGGAGAAGAACTTTTTACAAGGGCATATAGTTACAGGACAAAGGGGAATGGCTTCAAGCTTTTAAAGATAACTGTTTTAAATTAGCTATTAGGAAGAACTTCTTCCCTGTGAGGGTGGTGAGGCCCTGGCACAGGTTGCCCAGAGCAGCTGTGGCTGCCCCATCCCTGGAAGTGAGCAAGGCCAGGCTGGATGGCGCTTGGAGCAAGCTGGGGTAGTGGAAGGTGTCCCTGCCCATGGCAGAGGGGTGGACCTGGATGGTCCTTAAGGCACCTTGCAGCCCGAACCATTCAGTGATTGTGAGTTTGGTTTTAGTTTGGGGTTGCTTTTTGCCTCTCTGAGTCATACAGTGCACAATAAAGAACAAAGGGGAACTTCTTAGTATTCACCATGAGTTTGCACTATAAATTTGTATCTGGCAGCTAGGTAGAAAAAAATTAACAGTGCTTAGTGTTAATTTTAGGGCAACTATTCCAGACTTTATTACTCAGGCATTTGATGTAGGAGCTTTCAGCATGCTGCATTTCAAGCAATTGAAGATAGCATCTACAATACAGAGCATGTAATTTGTTTACTAGCAGTTTTTTGCTGTCTCACTGTCAGGCTGCTGTTCAGCTTTGTACAGAAATCCTTCAAGAGAAGAACTTCTAATAGTTTTTAAGACACATAAAGAAACCTAAGTTTTTATTTCCTAATTCTTGCCTTGCTTGCTTCAAATTGATATGAAGGACATGTAGTAGTTGTAGAGGAGCTAGTTAGCAATTATGGTTAGGACTCGGTCATCCTGTGGGTTGCTTCTCTCTCTCTGATGCCCACTCAGAAATCAGCTCTGAAAAAAAATTGTACTTTGATTTCAGATTACTTTTTAAAAAGTAATGTTTGTTTTGCTTTTTTTTTTTAAGGAGATTTGCATTAAAAACTGGTTGTGTTTTAAATCTGATCCTTCCTGATATGGTAGCAAGGTCATACATTGAGGATTCTAATTACCAAAGAGAGAGAGCTGATATTTTATTTAGGGTATTGGTGTATATTAACAGTGCTTGCACCCTTCCTTACGGATCAAAACACAGCGTTAAGTGGTGCTCTGAAAAAAGACCCCTTTTGCCTGCAGGGATTAAGCAGTGTTGATTGTGGCTTGCTTATAAACCTAAGTGAACCCTGCTATAGCAGCTGGTTCTAAACATGTTATAAAACTGCTCCTTGCTCAGTACTCTTCTTGTATTTTCTAAAAACAACAGCTGCTTATTTATTACCTAATTATATTCAAAAGTTGAACTCAATGAGTTTCTTTACTCATGGTTGAATTAACTCATTTCTAAGACTGTTAACTGTGCTTTTCCTTTCCTGGATCTGATGCAATTGCAGTTAGAAGGTCATGCAAAAAGAAATTTAAAATGCACCAGTTGAAGTACTTGAGCCTGGTTGTGCCCATTCTATGTGCAATGCAGTCAGAATAGAAAATCTTTAAACCTAAGCTGTTGACACCTCAGTGCAACAGTTCTTTGGAGCTCACTCTTTCTTTTTTCAATAGTTACTGACTTTTAAAGCTCTGGAACTGCCGTAACACTGTTGCTTCATAGGTATGTGTATCTCAAAAGGACCAACAAACCAAATACTTTGTGTGCAACATGCTAGTGGATAGCAGTTACTAAGTGAGTAGAAGGTGTTAGACATACAAACCAATTTTGCTGTTTACTGTTCCTCAGAGAAAGTTATTATTCAGGATATCTGTGACAGTAGCTTCAAGTTTTAAAACAGTGAGAATACATCAATACTAAAGTATTTTTAATCCAGGCATAGTTCTTTCCACCAGTTTCAGTTGTACTCAGGTTGGGTATACAGGAAGGTTTTGTGTTTGCTTGATCTGCTTTTTTTTGTCTCAAGAGTGGAGGGAGTGTTTGGGGGTTTTTTTCCCCTGCATTAAGTCATGAGGTTTGCATTTTGGCCTAAAGGTCTTAATAAAACCATTTTATAAGAGCAATCATTTAGAAACAGGTAATGGAAAGTACATTGGTTTCAGTCTTGATTTTAGCTGTATAATGTGTTTTTTCAATCAGAGATCTTTTTTTCAAAGGACTGCAGGGATGTAAGTTCCCAAATCCTGTTGGAAGTCAGTATTACATTCTTTCTCATGTAGACCCATGTACATCCAACAGAGCACTGCAACAAGATACAGGGATCACAAAGGGCTGTGTTTGGATTTGTGTGAGCTGCTGATGCAAAGGCTGTCAGAGAGCAGTGTCCTTTCTGCCAGGTCACGGCAGATGCTTTGTGCTATAGTCCATGTGTGCTGTACTCTTCATCCTATTCCTTTCAACCTTTGATGATTTCAAGCTGTGTTACCTGCTTAGGATTTCTTTGCTGAGTTACCTATTCATCAGTAATTCCTCGTTTGAAAGGTGGGTTGGCAGAAGATGCAGGGAAACAAAAGGAATTGTAGGCTGTAAATCACAATATTGCATTGGTGGTGGATACCAGATAGGATGCAGTGAGCTGATGTTTCCTGAGGCTCTGAGGGATGTGAAGTAATGCATCCATTTCGCTGTGACTTTGTCTGTGCTGCAAGATTATTGCATTTTTGGGGCCAGGTCTAGGGTGGCCTTTTAGATAAGATGAAATTATTTGTGGAGCAGAGATACATGTAGCCCTGGAATACTTTATATGGATGGCACAATAACCTGAATACCTTTTTATTTTGAGTGGCGTTTCTTTGAGAATTTCACATGTCTGGCTAATATAAAGTAAGGAGATAGCTTCCAGAGAGTAAATAAAAAGCATTCTGATGATATTTTTGTTGGTTTTATTTTATAGTAGGCCATGATTGTACGAGGAAGAAAGGATTTGAAGGTCCCACCCAGAAAGCTCTTCGGGAAGCCAGGCAGCAGAAATTCCTTGTTGTTGCAAGCTCTTCAGGTGGTCCAGCTGAAGATGCAGAGAAGACGACGGGCAAGAGAGATCTAAAGGTACAGTGTTCTTTCCAGCTGTACAGTATCAATCCTCTTCATACTAAGCTGTGGTGAAAGACACTTGTCCAATGTGAATAAAAGAAGTCCTGCTTATTGAAGTAAATAGGACAAGTAGGTAACAAGTTTTTTATTTCTAATATGAGTTTCTATTACAATTACATTTTCAGGGAATTACAGGAACTCTGATTAATTGAAGCTAGCAGTCTACTTTTGAGAATCCAATGTAATCACCTAGCAGAGGAGGAGCACTGGCTGTAATTGCTTCTTGCTCTGTTGTGTTTCTTTTGTAACTTGAGAAATCCTGATCTGTTCCATAATGCTTGCAAACTTTTCCAGCATTTCAGACTGTTCCAGCTGAGTCTAAAAGGGACAACATCTGCGAGACTAAGGGCAAAAAAATGGTAATTTCCCAATAGTCAGAGCTTCTAAACCTGAGTATACTAGAGGTGTGTTACTGCTTCCGTTTGGAAGTTGTGCAAAATCAAAATTAATTCCTGACTGAATTTTCTTTTTATTATGGAAAAGAACGTTTACCCTATTCCAATTGTTTTATTTATTGAAGTTGTGTTTTGGGACTACATAACAATGCTTTTTATTTTTCCAAATCAGGGTAAACATTGTAATGGCTAAAATTTCATAAGCTCCTAAAACTGTTACACTGGCCTATTTTTGTTTGAGAGCTACAGTTAAACTGTGTTTTTTGAGAAGGAAAAAAGCTTTATTTGATGGTGATATAGTCAGAAGCAGCTTCAGTCTTCCTCTCCCTGTCTCCACAAGAATATGTCCATGTTTTTTGTAGGTTTCTGTCTGGCTTTGAAAGAATATTTCTTTTGTTTGACTTTGGCAGTGCACATTTCCACACACAAGCATACCATTTTAGCCCTGTTTTCATTCTTTTTTCTACTCCTGAGCCCTCAAATAAAAAAAAAAACTTTATCTATATCTGTCTGTATCTCTTCTATTGCTTACTGAAACATTTCCCACTATGTGTAGCAAATATTTCTCTATACTGTCCCGACACCTATTAGTATCTGAGGCACGTGCCAGTCAGTCCATCTCCACTTTCCCTTTTTTTCATTCAGTGGTTAAAAACTTCCATGCTAGACTCTTACAGGTACCTCCTCTCTTCATTTTATCTTGTGAATAGGTAAAATTGCATAATCCAAGAAGCAATCATTTTTGTGTTTCTGTTTCTACTGAAGTCATCAGGATTTTTATGGAAAACTTCAGTAGACTTATGCTTCACCCCCAAAATATAAACTCTGTAGAGGTAGTGTGCCTGTCTGGCTCTTGGTGTTTGAAATTCATGAGCACAGTTAGTTGACTGGTTCTGGCAAGCATCTCTGTTTTACAGATCTTATGTTTCCCAAATGAGTCCCACCAGAGGCCCTGATGTCTTTATTTAATCAATGGATTAGAAAACTGGATTAGTTCCAGAAATAAGGAATCAGAAAATATGGGCATGTTTGAATGTACCAGAATTTTCCATGGCTAAGCAATAATCTAAAGCTTTAGGTGTGAGATTAGCATCTCTTCCTACAGTGGAACTATGGTTCTTTTTCACTTCACATTTCCTGGATCTATTATTTCTAAATATTTCCTTTCCCCTAATAAAGGATTCCAGCTTGGATAGTGCATGTGAATTACTGCTTAGGATATTAGAAATAAATGGCAGAGGGAATGATGACTGTGTAGAGTGCAAAGAGGTGAGTTAAAATTGTGTTTAAAACAGAAGAGACAGAACTCTGTCCTTTAGTGCACATTTATTGAACTACAGTTCTAATCCAAGGTATTTAATGTTCTTACTCAAATGTTCAGGTGTCTAAGTATTTGCTCCCATCAAAAGGATGAGGTATAAATGAGAGCCTTGCCTTCCTGAGGTGTATTTCTGTGATTCTTGGAATCAAACTTGTGTGATGTCTCATCTCCTCTGACCTATAACAACAGATGTTTTAAGTTCTGCTGTGTGTTACATGACTCAGATTCTTTCGTACAATGATTCGACGTGAATGAACATGAACATCTACTGAAAAGTGTTCCATAAGTCATTTAAATGTTTGATTGGGAAGGGTAAAATTGATTTATACTTATTGAGGTTATGATTAATTTAAATTCTCTTTATACCACAAAGGAAGTAGGAATCAGAGCATGAATTTGGTCAGTTCCATGGAGTTCAGGTGAGGAATATATAAAAGAAATAAATACAATTTAAATCCTGTATTTGTATATGCATTTACAACAAAATAGAGAAAAAGAGAACAGAAGATACAGAAAATCTAGGTAAAATTCACTGTCTAGGATTGTCAAGCCTGTTTCAGTAAATGTAAGTGAACATTTAAAGCTTACAAAAGTTCCGTTATCCAATTTAAAAGTTCAGGCACTTGGATTATATCCCATTCAGTAAAAAGCCACTATATTGTCATGAGATTGTATCCTTGAGACAAAATTATAAATGTTTGTATTAACTGTACTGTTACATAGCAGTGAACTATGGTGATGGAAATGATTTAACATCTCTACTGTGTCTGGTAGCTAAATAGTGATCTAACAAATGCCTGTGCTTTTAAGTAGATGCAAATATGAGTCATAGCTGAGCTAGAACATTTACTTCAAGGACAGACATATATTGTGTTATTGCAATATCCTGTAAAAGCTGACACGTAGTTTAAAACACAGGGTCCCTTTGATGTGAAGTTTATCCCTGAAACAGTGAGTGAAAACGCAACTGGATTTTTTTTTCTAAGAGAATGCATTATCCTGATTTTTCAGTCTTTGTTATGAGACTCAATTAAATTGTAGTAACAGACAATTAGTCTAAACTATTTACATATCTGGCCCTTAATAAGCCAGTATCAATAGCATAAATAGCCTTAGATTAAGAATGTGCATAGAGTACCACTTTAAACATTTAAATTAATTAAAATGCACTCACAGGTCATTAAAATTGAAGTGAACCTTTGATAATGTGAATTTCATTATGCTCTTGAAAACTTTCCTATTTTTATTCTCTCAGGTTCCTTTCAGAGTACATTCTATGTTTGATTGCTTTTATAAGTTATTAGCAGGACAATTGCAGCTTCTTTATAGTCACTAAATTATATTTCTGCATATATTACAACCCAGTTTAAATTTCTGTAGTTTTACTTGGTGTAAAACTTTATCTAAAGGCATGTTGGACATTTCTGGAGTTGAGGAATTACCTGTTTCTGTGGAACAGGTTTTGCAACGATGGCCATTGTGTATATTAAAAATAGACAAGTAAAATCCAGTGATCATACAGATATGGCTTTTGTAATTAGTAAGACTTTGATATCGCATGGGTACATGTATTACACTGAAGTTTCTCCTCAGCTCTATGGAAAAAAGAGTACAAAATTTACAGGAACTGCTGTTCCTGTGCTCTCAAGCAGAAGGGGAGATGAAACCAAGTGATTACTTTATCAGATTATTGAGTTTGAATATAAATTAGCACAGGTGTACTGGGGACAGAATTGGAAGGATGGTCCCAAAGTAGTTAGGAAGGGTTGTAAATGAAACAGACTATCACTTTGTGTTTGTAATAATGTGGCTAAGAAAGCACTGATTTGATATTCAGAAGTGTGTGGGTGACTGACATAATACTGGTAATGCTTATTTCTGTAGTCCTTCCCTGGGATAATAAAACTGCAGACATGGAGCTACGAAAATCAATACAAGTCACCCAAATATAAAACTGTAGCCTAGAGAAAGGAAAAGAAAATAAAATGTCTGTGTTTCAAATGAGATAAATTTAAAAGCTAAGAAATCCTAGACTAGACAGTGTAACTTACATTCCTAAGGAAGTTGGCAGTGTATAACTGAAATTTTACTCAATATCTGCAAGAAACCAGGGAAAGAAGTAACTGGGAAAATGGGTTTGCAAGGAAGAATGGTTTCAATCCAGTCTATATTGCATCCATGGAAGGATAAGAGGTACCATGGATAAGAAACGAGCGCATTTAGGTTTTAAAAAGGCTTTGGATACTGTCACACAGATTAATTCCTGTGAACAACTGTGGGAATTTGGCCTGACATAATTTTTTTCTAAATTAATGGAAAATAGATAAGGAACATGCAGATATACTGAAGAGGCTTTTTTGCAAGGATATATTGTCCTTAATGATCTGGAAAATGGAGCAGAAAATAAGCTGACAGAACTTGCAGATCAAGTGGCCTGGGTTTGGTGGGGCTGGAACAGCAAGTGCAGGTGAGGACAGGAGTGGAATTCCAAACCTGACCTACTGGAGAATTGATCTAAAGAAATAACAGACAATGGAAGAAGAGGTACAAAACTCTGCCTTCAAAAAATGATCCAATGTACAAATAGAAATCAAGAAGATTAGAAAGAGTTGATCATTGGCTTTCAGTTAGAGTAGGCTCTAGGGTACGTTGTGTAAAACAAGCTTAACATGAGTTGAAAACCACATCATATTGTGGAATAGCTGAACACTGTGCTGCGCTGTAAACCAGGAATATTGCCTGGAGCATGTGGAATATTCCTCCTGCTAATTTCAGATGGCATGTGGCTTTGGCTGCAGTTTTGTGTGGAGTCTGATCACAGCTCTTCAGGAGACAAGGGGAGCATCTACACCAGGGCAGTAAGAATGAAGTCTATGAAACTGTCAAAGAAAAGGTGAAAAGTGAAATTGGGTAGTCTACAGAAAAGAACCCTAAGGGGAGATAGGATGCATCCTTAAAATAGAAAATAATTCTGTTCAAAAACCAGAAATAGAACCAAAAGCAAATCCCAAATTACAAAACTAGTTAGAACAAGTAGTAATAAAGTAGAAATTCAGTAAGAATCATTCAGAGTACAGTGGATGTTAAGCAGCAAAGGAAATGTATATCCTTAGAATATGATGCCTCTTTCCTTCTACTTAGAGAATTAATGTTCTGTGACTCAGATTTTAAGAGTATGATCCAAGATTAACTCGATGTAATCTAAAATGTGTCCTTTAGTTGGTTTTGATGAAATTTAATTTAAAAGAATTACATGTTTTGTTAGGCAATTCTGTATTTTTAAAAGAAAATACTTCTTCTATGGACTTGAAAATGGTAAGAAGAAAAAGCTGCTTTTCAGTGAAATTTATGCTTTCTAAAAAAACTGTCTATTGTATTCCTTAATGTAATAGATAATGTGATGATGGCTGTAGTTTTAGGATTTGCTCAAATGTGTTTAAAAATGCCGGGCCTACATGGAGAAAATGAGAAAATGCCTCAGAATGTTAGCTACAAATAAAGCTAGAGAGGAAATATTCATACAGTTGCAAGACCAAATCATAAAAGACAACTTATTATAGAATTTTCCATCCACCTTTGCATCTTCATTAAATTGAGACATTCAATACCTTGCATTTTTAGTAGTAGATTGATTCTTTAAGCCATTGGTACTTGATAAAACTGCCTCACAGAGCATCCAAAGGGTTTTCTTTGTGCTGAAGGACAAGGCTTGAGTCACTGCATGCTGCCAAGAATAATAAAGTAACAGGCCCCCAAGACTGAGAACCAGTACAGAAAATTGTTGGGAAGTAAGATGCATTTGATCCTTATTCTAATTGTACATAGGCCTTGCATATTTATATATTTCTTTCTGTATTTGAATGTCAATAATGACAGATTTTAGAATAATAGGCTGTCTTCAGTGAGACTGTGAATCTCACTCTTGCTATAGTCACTTGCAAAAATATTGCTGATAATAAATATACTGGCTTTTATATGGAACTGCATTGATTTCCTGGAGGAGGGATGTACTGTAACTGTATTTAATTGAAGAAAAAACCTTTGAGCTCTCTTTGCAGAGAAGATGTAACAGATATACAAAAATGACATAAAGACTTTAAAATGTTTGGTTTTCTTTACTTTTACAAATAGCTGTTGCTGTCTTCCTCAGGACAGACAAATGGAGAGTTAGGAATTGTGTTGTGCATGCAGCTTTTCTTTATCCCTCAGAGTTCCTACAATGCTTTCCCTCATTCACTTTGGGCTGTAGGATAGGATTTGACTTTGTCTGAGTTGAGAGAGGACTTTGCAGAGGCACCAGGGGCTCCGTACAAAACACGCACAGCAGGAGGTGGGATGGTGCTTGCACAGCTGTTGGTCACGTCAGCAGTGTTGGCCTTTGAGACCATCATTGATCAACTTCATTAACTCGGGAATAACGCTTTGTTTTCCCTTTAATTAAAGTGTCAAGACCTTAACATTTCTCTTGGAAACCATTTGGGAGTTCTGGGGGAAGAGGAGGGGAATGGTTTAGTTGTGCTTGTTTGCTCACTAACAGATGTTCGGTGCCTACAGCCCCCAAAGGGAATTCTGCTGGTACGATGTCTCTAACTGTGCAATTCCAATGCTCTTTGGAATGTTAAACTTCTGCCAAGATCTTCATTTCTTTCAAGGATTGAGAGGCACTAACTAGCGGTGGAATGCACTACACAAGATATGAGTAGTGTTGGGTACCTTAGCTGCAATGTTATTGGTGAAAACTTCATTTCACTTGAAAAATGTCGATGGTTTTTAAAAAGGTCTTTTTCTTGTGTGAGAGGAAAAAAATCTAAATTCCACAGAAGTCTATTTCCAATTATAATTCCTCTATTTTTTTTTCTGAGGTCTGTTTCATAATGAAAAGTTTATGATGCAAGAGTTAGGAGAGTTATGTAATAATTTGGGAACTCCGTATACTAAGTTTTAGTTTTCAACACAACAAATCAGTGATCTGCTTGGTGGTTTTGGGTATTGGTAAAACACATAGAAGTGTTATTTGTAATTAATACACAACTGCAAGTCAAAATGTTCAGAATGGTAATTGTATTTGAAATGGGTAATAATCACCACTAGTTTTAAAGGAGTAGTCTTCCAGAAGTGTTTGCAGCCTTCAATTCAGCCGTTACCCTTAGCTTGGTGTTCAGGGATGTGGCTAAAAAGGCAATATATGAACTACTGCTTGATATACCTACATAAAAAGGTAGATTAAATGAGGCCAAACTTAATACTAATCGGGTGTTTTGTTTGGTTTTTTGGTTTTTTTTTTTCCATTTTAATGTAGTTCAGCTAAAGTTATTCATGGATAAAACTGGATCCCCTTCAAATTAGTGAAATGTGATTGAAATATGAAATAAGTGCTCAGACTCCTAGAATCTGGAGGGAAAGGCTCAGGTGCTGACTGTGGTATTTATATTTTAAAATAACTATTCTGTAGTAAGTTATGGATTTTGGTGTTTCAGTCTTTTTTTCCAATATTTAAACAAAGCCTTTGCATATGTCAACATCACTTTAAGGAAAATGAAATTCAACATTAGCATTTCGTTTTCATGGTAACAAATCTCTAACATACCCTAAGAGATCTGGCACTGCTCACAGTGTTCAGGGTTGTTTGTCTTGTATATTCAAACAGCACTTCTGGGAGTGGAAAGTAAAATCTTAATTGTTTCTGTTTAAATACAATGAAATGAAATAAAATACTAAGTCTTTACTCCAAACAGTTTATGAATTAATAATCAGAGCATTTCCTCCAGAAAATGTGGCAGTGTTTCATTGGAGTGTCACATACTATGAGGATAATGTTAGTGGGTCACAGGCCTCCTTGTAATTGGATTTCCAGTTCGAATCTAGGCCTGACAGGTTTGATCATGATTAAAACTAGTTGTTGTATAATCATGGAGTAGTTGATCTTACCTGCTCTTGCAAGCAGTAAGCAAAGTGCAACCTCTGTCAGCAGGGAGGCTGAGGTTGGGCAGATTTCTGCTGGAAGCCAGCCTGGAATGATGTCTGTACAGGTGGGCTTTTACACCAGAGGAACAGAAATAATTCATGTGATGTTCACACAACGAAGGCAACTCAGATTTGTTGCCACTACGTGCAATCACTTTGTAAAGCACAACTGCTAAACAGTTTTGTGGACACGTTAGGAATCTTTTCATATTGCAAATTTGGTTTTTTAGAAGTGCAGTTTAATGTCTTACTGTGGAGTTTGGCCATGATCTCTGAGCTTGGTTTTGGGGGCTAAAAAGCAGAATGAGTCAAGTGGTGTCACAGCTCATTCAGAAGAGTGCTTTTTTTCCTGTTTCCTTTCCAAAGTCCTCTCTCCTCCCTAGCAGCTCCCCTTCTCTTTCCTACCTCTGCTTTCTTTGTAAATTCTCTAAATCCTTTCAGCTAAGGTGCTGCATTACAAAGTTTGAACACACAGGTTTGGAAGCTTAGTTATAGAATTCTGTTACTCAGAACAAAGGCCAAACCGTGCTGAAGGGACAGTAGAACACAAGATACTCAGTGGACAGTTTCAGTTTGCATTTCTTTTGAATGTTTTACACCATAGTTCTGTACTTTATTTTTTCCAAGTTTTTATCTTGTGTATGTATAGTCCAGATAGTGTGCTATATGCTGTAAATTAACCAAAGCAGATCAGCCAATCAGACATTTATAATTTACTAGAAGTCTGAAGGTGTTTCTGTTTTTGGAGGAATGCTTCACTCATGATAGAAAGCAAACCTCCCCCATGTTTCTGTATCATCTGCAAAGAAATTATTCTCTTGAAGCAGTACAGCAAAAACTGAGGTTTGCTGTGATGTAAATATCTCAAGAGTTCATGCCCAGTATAAAAGAGATAACAGTAAAAAAATCACTGTGCAAAATCGCAGTTCATAATATTTTAAAAATATTTAGTCATTAAAAATTTAGTTTACCAGTGGTACTTGTTAATGTGAAAATGTCTACACCATATTTCCACACTTCTGCTGTGTAATAATTACAATTTTTAAAAAATTCTGTTTAGATTACTTAACTCTTGTAGATAATTTAAGAACAATGCATATAGTTGTGACATGTCTTAGTCTGGAAAGGATGTAAGCAATAACAGAGGAATTCACAGGCCTCCTTCACACTTTGTGTAGAAATCATTCTATGCTGTAAGATGTAGATGCCCTGGCTTGAACCCAGCAGATAAATAATCAAAGAGCAGCACACAGCCGTGGTAATGTAATACTTAGAGAGAATACCTCAGTTGTATGTTTTGACATGGATCACAGGGTTGGTTAATGTGAAGATACCGTCCTTAGTTTTTCAATATTGCAAATGAGAAAATTAATAATGAAGGTAGAGATGAAATAGGAGATACCTTTACTTTTAAAAATTATCTTTTGTGAGAGGAATCCTCATTCTTAGTGTATTTTACCTGGATTTTTTGATGTACAGTCAGTTTTTAAGCAACTGGTTTTGTCCACACAGCAGTAATAGGAAAGAGATGTTCTCTTGAGTTGCAGCCTAGAAGGCTTTGGCAGCTGTTTGTTCTGCTGCTCCTGTTCTGTTGTTGACTAAACTTCCCTTGCTCTGATCTGCCCCTCCAGGTTCTGTTCTGTTTTGCAAACTCACAGTTCATGACCACTTCCCGCCTGCCTGCTACCAAAGCTTTGAAGAACAGTGTGTGCTGGCTTGCTTTGATCTCAAAAATCCACCCAGGCTAAAATAATTTGGGAAATAACAATGAAGAGAAGCTGACAGGGCTTTGCTGGCATAATTGTTTATTTATAGAGTTTTGTTCTGTTTTAATGGAAGACAGCCTATTATGTACTAATTAAGTGTTTTATTACACAGTTTATAAAAAGAATGAGGGAGGAAGGCTGACAAAAATTTGAGCTCATTTAAGGCTAATTGGAGAGGTCCTGTGTTGTGTTTGATAACTCCTGTACTGTTTTTAAAAACACAACCACACAAGCTAATACACTCACATGTGTTGTTAACGTTGGTGCTAAGTTAACTGATTTTGAGTCTGGGAGTCATAGCAAGGAGCTCTTTACAATCTGTGTAGTTTATTTCCATTTTTGTCAGGATACACACCGAGTAAGCTTCTAGCCACCATCTGGTAATGCCTATGAGTAGAGAGCCTCAGTGGCAGTAAAAGAGGCTGGCTGTGCCAAGGCTGTGACTGGGAGCTTAGTCAGAACATGCCAACACCTGTGCAGGGACTATTCTTATCAGCTGTGTCAGCTACTCTGCAAGGCTCCGGACTGGCTCACATTTTATACTTTTTGAAGCTGTCCTTTTCTGTTTCTTTGCATTAAAAAGTTTGGGGTTTGAAATAATTTATGAACATCAGGAAAGCTTTTAAATTAGAGATTTGGAGGTCTCAGTGTTGTTCCTCACATTACAAATTCTGGGTTTATTACTTTTAAAGATCTTTTTACTAATTGAATTAATTCATCGTGAATTTCCTGTTGGAAGTAAGTTACTGTAACAAAGGTAATTAGAGGAAACAAGAAAAGGGAACCTTTTTGTCCCTCTTTGCAGCCAAATGTATTTGAGCATCACTTACGTATGTCATTGGATTGTTCCAGTCATGGCACAGCTGAGATTTGATTTTATTAGTGCTCTCTTTTTGGTGAGTCTGTATCAACTCTAATTTGGCTGTTATTTTTAGCCACACAAGTATGTGCCTGTGAGAAGTTGATGTACTTGTAGTCTGCATTGTCTTCTTACAGCTGCACACCCAATCCTTGAGTGCCATTTACCAAGGGGTTTAATCTTTCAGGTTTTTTTTCTCAAAATAGTGTCCATACATTTAGCAGTGATTACTATTTAAAGCTCTGCAAAGGTGTCCAGGTTCCCTGTCATGGAAGTTAGTAGGAATAGGTCTTGGAATCACTGAGTGGATTGAGTTGGAAGGGACATTAGATGCCTAAATGCTTTTGAGAATTTAAGGCTTATATGCTGATATTGGGCTGATAAGATTGTCTAAAAAATTTTCTAAGTGTAAATACCCAGGTTCTGTTTAGAGTCAGCTATCATTATATACTGTTGCACTGTAAAGGTTAATTTTCTCTGGTAAATAGTATCATAATGATCAGTTAAACAGATCTAATGTTGCCAATGACAAGGTTCCAATTTCCTGCCACTATTTTCTTTTCTCCCTTCTTTCATTCTTTGCAGAGAAGAATCCATTTTCTGGTGGTGCTTGTTTTCTCATGGAATGATGAGGTGGGCAGGATGGACATGAGTTCAAATCCATGCTCTTCAGTGCCAGGGAAGCTGGATCTGCATTAGTATGTGTGAAGCACAGGATCTGCTAGCTCTCTTAGATCAGTGTGTTCCATGAAATCTTTTCCCATTCACTCTAGAGTAGATGACAATTTCTGGGGGGAATTTCAAGTTTGTGATGATTCTTACAGAATCCTCACAGCCTTTCTACATCTGAGACAGAATGATGCTGGAATTGTAGAGGAATTCAGTAAGTTCAATAAGGGTAGGCTTATTGAACAATGGTCAGAATTTGTCTGCCTCTACAGAGGACTTTCATACTGTGCATTTCTTCTACAGTTGTCCTCTGAACAGTGTGTGGAGGGGTTTTCTCCAGTCCTATTCAGGTAATACAGTAAGGCTGTGTTTGGGGGGTTTGGGTTTGAGAAAGCTGTAATTCTGCTGCTGTGATAAAG
Organism: Callaeas wilsoni; assembly: GCA_013398955.1. NCBI lineage: Eukaryota > Metazoa > Chordata > Aves > Passeriformes > Callaeidae > Callaeas > Callaeas wilsoni. The sequence continues at coordinate 24,061 of VWPU01004888.1, forward strand.
ACTTACTGCTCTATTAATCACTGCATTTTACCTTTCTGCTGAAGTGTGCATGCAAGCTACAAATAAATATATATATAGTAGGTGTCAGTGCAAAAAAAGTTGGTTATAAATTTAGACCTTCCATGCAGTGTTTTTTCTGTAGAAATTTGAACTGCTCTCAGCTGTTTCTTTGAAGTCTGTTCTTTGTGGTTGTTTCTTTCCCCCAGCCCTCTGAGGAAATATCCAGGTAAATCTGTGCTGTTTCAGCCCCCTGTCCTTTGTACAGTGTTACAACTGAAATATTAAATTAAGAAGAAAAAACCCTTACATTTTCAAGTGATTTTGATTTTCTGTAATTATAGCAATTAATCTTCTTTTTGTTCTTTAAATTTTCTTTAGATTCTGAGTTAGAAAAGGAAATTTTTGGAGAGACTGTACCCATCAGTTTGATAGAAGCTTCCAAAAATGTGACTAGGCAGTATTGAGGTTACACAATGTGTAACCAATGTGAGGCACACACAAATAGTGTGAGTTTGTATTAGGAGTAATATCTTGGATGAAAAAATCCAACATAGCTTAATTTAAACATAGATATATGGAGTTAGGACCCCACTTCTCAAACACAATTAAATAATCTCTATTAATTCTGCTCTTGCGACATTACTTTTTTTTATTTTTTTAAAAATAATTTCTGAGTCAAAAGAGGCATCAAACCCCATGATTTTCACTACAGAGTCCCCTCATTGCAGTAACATGTCTGACTTAGTACAAGACTTGACAGCAGGGAAAGAACTAGAAGTATTTTGGTGTTGATAGTCTTTCTGGATGGTGTGTTAGTAATTGAATGAAGAATAGGTGTTTTTATAAGAAGTTTCTTAATTTTAAAATGTGTTTTCTTTTAAATGTTTTTGTTCTGAATAAATAAAATAATTTTAAGAAGATATTGGTCAGAATATAATCCTGAGAGAATGGTTGGAGATGCCATAATCCCTTTTTTGAAATTCATTACCAGTATATATTAAATGTAAGTTTTTTTCCACTCCAGAATAAGGATGTGTGCCTTTAATTGTGCAATGATAGAAGTTGAGAGGAATGATGTCTGATGTGTTTGTGAGCATTACTTTATGTAGTTGAACTGCAGTCCTGAATGTGCCCTCTGTGTTCTTCCATAGCACAAAAAAAAAAAACAAAACAAAACTTTAATGTCTGAGAAATGGACAGTGTGATTCCAGTCAAATTCTCAGTCTGGTCTGGAGGCAGAGTATTACTGAATTTTTCATCAGTTAGAAGCTGGAAGCTGGAGACTTTATTAGGATTTCCTTCGGGCCAAGTGCAAAGGGAGTCCCCTGGTGCAGTTTATGGCTTAGACATTACAGGCCTTGTATCTGATGTGCAGTAATAGCTGTGATCACATAGGAAGGTTGTTTAAAAACAACTTTAAATGCTTCCAGTAACTGCAGTTCCTTTGAGTAGAAAATGTAATGGTGGTTTTCCAGTTTTACTCTTGCCAAATATTGCCTTCAGTACCTGCAGAGGGGAGGCAGAAGCACAAGAGCAACAAATGAGGTGTTGATGTGACAGCTGAGGGTAGAAACAAAAGATAAAAGAAGGAACTGTCAGGTGAGGCAGAACACTTTGAAATGGATGCTAGTGGGAGTGGGACTTAAAATGGGAAAGGTTTAAAATGGGAAAGGTGGGTGCAGGTTATCTCTGTGCAGAACTGGAATAATTATGTTCCACAGAGTTTTCCACATAGCATATACGTACCTAGGAATGCGTGGCAGCTGGAAAGGAAATAAGAGTGAAGTTCGGTAAGAACGTGGCAGATGACTGTGAACTGCAAGTCAAGAAGGAATGAGGCAATGATACAGATTATAGATCACAAATAAGGGGAGAGAAGATTATGATTTAGAATTTTGGAGGACAGAAAGTAGAGGGGGAAGAAAGGCAAGTTAATTTGTGTGTGGAAAGGGGTGGTGGAATTTATGTGTTGTGAAATCCACAAAGAATGGTAGGATTTCTGCTACAGGGAGAAAATTGGCAAGGGAAATGTAATTTGCCTACTCCTTTCCACTTGGGTTTGCACTGCAGAGGAATGTGTTAAGGTGACTTGTTATCCTAATGCTTTTCCTAAAGTCACAGAGAAAGGTGCCAAGAAGATGAGGTAGGAGCTGGACATTTATTAAAATAGGTTTTTTCATACAAGTTGGAGTGAAATTCAAATTCAAAATTAATTACATTTTTGTGTGTCTTATTGCAGTGGATAAGGGAGAGAGTCCTCCCTGCTCAGGCACAAAGGGCAGTTAGGCATAATTGTATGGGCAGGAAATCTGGGATCAAGGAAGGGTTTGAACCTCTGTAAGTTCTCAAGAATTGGGAAAGTTGGAAGAAAAAGCCTTTGCTGGAGGAGTAGATGGCAGAAACAAAAGTAGTAATTTAAGCTATAAGGTTAGTTAAAATAAATTGAAAGGGTACTTTCCTGAAAAACTGGGAAATATGCTCTGTTTGCACCATTTATTTACTTGATTTTTCTTTAAACTGATTTTGTATGCTGCTAGGCTCTGTGTGCTCTACTGCAGAATTCCTTGGAGTGTTTGCTTCTAAGGCTGCTTTTACCCACTAGCATCTCAGTCCTCTTACCTCCAGATTGTCTTTAGTTTTCCTAAAATAATTTTTATCCAGAGTTATCTCTAGTGATGGCTCATGAATTAGAACAGGGAGGTGCAGCCTATAATCAGACAGATTGTGAATTTTTCTGGGTATTGTTGGGCTATATCACTTTCTGTTGTAGATTTCTGGTGGTGTCTCTTCAAGCATCAGGCTCAAAACTGTGCTCAGTGAACTCTGTCGGGTTTTACCCACTTGTCTCCCAATCCTGGCTGTACCATCGCTCTTTCAGTCCACACAGAAATATTGATACATAGCAGTCTTAAAAATTAATAAAGCACATTCTTCACACTCATCCTGTGCTGTAGCTACTGGTGAGTGAAATTTGACATCTCCAATAAAAGCTTTGTAGCTGTTATGGCAGTGCCCAAGTGCTTAAATTTAGAATGAAATTGCAAGTTGTCTTGAATCTGTCCATGGATGAACAGTTGGGGAGAATTGGTTTCAGATATTCCCTCTGACTTGGCCAGAGAGGGTGGAACATAGAACTGCTGTATATGAACAGGTTTGGAGAGAGACCAAAAAAAACCCGAAATAGCCCCTAGTTCCATCTCAAAATTGTGTGGGTTTGAGTGGCTAATGGTAATAAAAAGCAATAAAAACTGCTACTTACATTCTTACTAAGGATATATGATTTTGAATACAGAAAAAGAACAGATCCATTGGGTAAACAATTGCTGTTTGTCAGAGTAAAATTCATTTTAGGTCCCCATGCCATCTGTCCTAACCCACATGAACAAATTGCCTTTCTATGGAGAGTACATGGGCTAGGTTTCAAGAATTGAATAAAATCTTTTAGTTTCTGCTATCCCACTTGAAAGCTCAGTGTTTCAATTTTATAACTTGGGAGTCCAGTGGTGATAAACTTATTTTTCAAGTTTTTTCATCTCCTTCTGTTGTAAGAAATTGTTGCAGGGAGATCATGCCAGCAGTCTGTGGTTACTTTCAAAACTATATTTAAAATGTAAACAGTGGCTCAAGAAATGGAGAAACAAAATAATACAACTGAAAACTGTATATAATTAGCACTAATATTAATACAAATTATCCCATAATTGTGGAAGATACAATTGTGGAATTGTACAAGATCAACGTAAATAATGTTACTAATATGTTCAAGTCTGACATGAAGCCTTAAATGGTGAATAATCAAATGTATTCAGAGATTTTTTTTTTCTTATAAACTATTTAGCATTTTTATATGTGACTTGGGGGAAAAAAGAATCTCAAAAATCTCATTTGATTTTGAGTTAGAGTTACTAATAAATTTATCAAATGACGCACTGGTGAGGTCTTTTTCCATGAGGAGACCAGGAAAATGGGGAGGGAAAGTCTGGATCACTTGGTAAACGAAAGAGAAATAAAAATATAGTTTTTTACTATGCTTCTAAAGTTCACAGAATCATGGAGTAGTTTGGCTTTGAAGGGACCTTTAAAGGCCATTTAGTCCAACCCCCCTACAATGAGCAGGGCAATCTTCAACTAGGACAGGCTTAATTAGGGCATTCTTCATCATTGACTGTGACAAAGGGGACAAAATGTACTCTTAATAACAGTGTTTACTTAGCAGACAAGTAGAATAGAATTTAGCAGATGAAAATTGAATCTAAGGACATTTCTGGATTAGAAATAGAGTTGCTTTTTAATAGGGACTGTAGTTAGGCATTTCACAAATGTACTGGCACTTACAGTCAATTCTTCAGTCCTGAAAAAACCAGACAATTTCTAAATAATGGATTTTTTTAAAGCTATATCTAGCTCAAGTAGAAATTTAGTTCTAGGAAGTGCAGAGGCCTGGGTTTTATGTGGTCCAAAATCAATTACAAACATTTTGGGTCTGATTTCATAATCTGCCGTGCTGAATCTGGAGCAGACTGACTTCCTCACACCTTAAGGCACTTTTTAGCAGTTTCAGTTTCACTACTGGCACGTTCGTGAAGTTGGCCTGGCAGTACCTCTTTCACATTCTGCTGTATCCACTTCCTGCAGTGCTGAAAATATTTCTGGTGGTTAACAGTGACAGATAACCAGCTTTATCACTGTTTGATAAAGTACTTATTGCTTACGAGCACAGTAATCAATTAATTAGCTCTTTATTATAAAGAATCCATTTCTCTGCAGTATTGACAAGCTGATAGCTTTGTACCTGCATGTCAGAGTATTCTTACAGCTTTGTTTTCATTATTTCTCATTATGTGGAGCTTGGGATAATGGTTACTGGCTGTCCTGAAATGGAGTCAGGATGATGAAGTGCCGAGGGGGGAACATGGACGGCATCTGTAACGCATAACTGCAAATAAATCAATAACTAATGGCCCATGAATGTGTTTACCAGTTCATTGTAGTGATGTATGGACCTCTGTAAACCCTGTGTGCCTTATAACAGTTATTGAGATGATTACAGTGGGTACTTTGGCCCTGGCAGAAATTAGTGTATCCAGGCTACTGAGAATGTAAATACAGTTTCTGAGCTTCCAGACAGTGCCTGAGAAGCAGAATAGTAATTTGAGGAAAAATAAAACTTGTTTGTTAATATTTGGAAAATTAATGAAAGAATGGCAAAATTTAGAACTTATTTGCATTTTTAGCATCTATGTTTGGGTATTACCAGTGGTAGGAGAGCCTTTGGGAGCAGATATTTTTTTGTTGTTAGAAGTGCAGGTGAGATCATGTCAAAAGAAACCATAACGAAAAAGAGAGTTTTTCCACAGTCTTTCACAGTACGTTTTAGGAATAAAATCAAAATGAATTCAGATGAGCTGTCCTCTGGAACATCCGTAGGTGAATGGATAGTCTTGTGTTTTTTATACTGATGTTTTCTTGGAGAAAATCAGGAAAGCATCTACGTTTTTTTAGTTCATTCTACAGTAGGGTACTTCTGTGGTAGAGAAATTCATATTAAGCACTATGAAGTTTTTAAAAATATATATATAAAAAGACAATATTGCAACATATTTTGGAGTATGTCAGAAAACTGAAGTAACTTGATGTCTATCATTTAATCAGCATTGCTTCTTTAACATGATGAATTGTGTGGCATATGCAGCATGTGCTGCTGTAGCTTAAAATATTGCAGATGTTTAATTGCACCATAATCAAAATTTAAATCTACAAAATAAAATTATAATTGGAAGAGGTTTCTATATTTTATTGCACTGTTGTTTATTTCAACACTGATCATAAATGTAGTTGCTTCTCGAACATAAGCCTTTTAAAGGAAGGGATAGAGAACATCTTTGGGAATAGCACATGATTATTTGTGACTTAGAAAACTGCCATGAAAATCGATTGCATGCCTCATACCATGATAATTTATTTCAGGATTTTCATAGATGTTCTTTTACTCCTCCTTGGCAAATGATGAAGCTGAGTCTTGTAACAGTGTTTGCAGTTCTTTGTGCAAAATTAAGTTATATGCATAGCTGTGTGTACATCTCTATGGTATGAACATTTATTTATGTGTGAGACATGTAATACTGTTCTGAAAAACAAACAGGAACATATTCTGTTGTTACAATGTAGTGATGAGATGATGATGAGAATCAGGGCAACACACTGGAAATTACTACCAGTAAAATAATACTGGATTTATTCTTTCACATGTGATAAACTTACATTCATAACTGCCATTAATGGTAACCAGAAGTAGATATTTAAAATCTGGGCATATCAGTACCAGTATAGACTTTGTGTCTTAGAGTTGTAATAATTTTAAATTAAGAAATTAATTTCAATTGCATGTATTAAGCTCAATTCCCACCATGAGGGAGTAGTAAATTAAAAGTTGGATGATCATTATATCACTTTCTTGAGACTGTAACTGAACTTAGCACTCAGAATTATTGTACATTCATGTTCTGGAATAATTTACTGTGACTCTGCACTCACCTTGTTGACTCTGTAGAGACTGTTGGTCATGCAATTTTCTGTGACAGAGACGAGTAATCAAAAGAAGGGGTTAAAATACATTTGATGGTGTAGCTGGGATGGTAGGGGTGTTGGAAGAAGGCTGCATGGGGTATTTCTTTATAGCATAGATATCCTTTTGACAACAGAACAGGTCCTCAAGGAACGTTGGAAGTTTTTTAAGGATTGTTCCTTCTCTGGAGAAATTATCTGTTCATCTTTATAAACCTTAAGGCTTTGTCTTCCACTCAGTGTGGGTGCAGAGCATCTTAGACCTACTCCTTGTTCTATGGTCAGTCTTGAGCAAGGCTCAAGGAGCTGTTCTGTATTTCTCTGGCTACAGAGTCCCAGAATGGTTTGGGTTGGAAGGGACCTTAAAGCTCATCTCATTTCACGCCCTGCCATGGGCAGGGATGCCTTCCACTAGACCAGGTTGCTCCGAGCCCCATCCTGCCTGCCCTTGGACACTTCCAGGCTTGTCCTATGTCTCCATGCTCTCAGTCCTCTGGGCAGCCATGCAGCTCACTGGGCAGTTGCCTCCAGTGCACAGGTTATGTTCCAGTCCCCACACTGGAGTGTCATGTTCGTCCTTTACAGCATCAGCCCACAGTTGTGTTGCTTTAAACTGAGAAATGTGATTTACTTGGGCATTTGCGAGGAAGTTAAAGTTTTAGCAGAAGCTAAAACATTGCAGTAGTTTTATTTCTGTAGTGCTGGGCAGTATGCTTGGCACAGAGTAAGTTTTTTCATTTTATACTCTTACTTTCTGAAATAGTGGTGATAAAGTTAAACAAGCCCTTGTGCTGAAAATTGGAAGAAAGCTATTGCATTCCAGTGATTGATGTTTCTATAATTGTCATCTTCCTCTTACTTTTCAAACCTCTCTGATTATTAATCATATCTGGCTAATCAAATCTGGTTTTAATAGCTGCAGTAAAAGAAGCAAAACTAGTGAAGTGCAGCAGCTTGAAGTTTATCCTTTTGATAGTCGAAAATAATGGCAGTGTATTTATCAATGAGTGCTAATGAGAGCTCTAGTCCAAAAGTGATTGAGTGTCTGTGGCATAGTTAGATATTGAGTGGAGCAGCTTTCCAGTTTTTTATTGCATAGGCAGTGGCTTAACTTGATGTGGCAGAGCCTTAAAAGTGACATTGTCAGGAGCAATTTCAAATGCAAATTTACTCTTAGCACCAGTTCACAAACTGTCTGAAGAGCTACACTAGCCCTGAATTTGAAGACAGAACAGTTTTACCATTACTTTTTTAATTAATCTGGCTTTTACTACCTATTACATATTATCTTCATGTTTATTTTATTAAAAAAGGAAAAATGGTCAGGGTTATAAACTGAATAAGGAGGAGTTATGTGGCCACAACCTTTGTAGCTGAGTTTTATGTTTTTTATTAGCAAGCCAAGCAAGATGGAGCAGGCAATAAAAGTTTTACTACACTCCCCTGCTATTGCTTTCAACTTCCTTTCCTTACATTTCAGATGTTTATAAAATAATTGTGGTCGTGATTAACATAATAAAATAATGTGCAAATGTGTTGTATTATGGTTACTGTAGACACTGGGGCATTTTGAAATTGAGTTGTTTCAGTATTAATTGTACAACAGTGCCTACTGACTATTTCACTGATGCGTTATCTCAGTGGGTGCACTAAATACCTTCATTTCTTTCATACTCTGCTAGCAAAGGATACCCTGTCCCTTCAATTACAGAAAATATGAAAACAAAGTAAAATCATGCTCAGCCACTATATTAGATGTCAGTTTTCTGTCACTATTTCAACAGAGCTTTTAATATTAGTTTAATACTTTCCTGCTTAGTGTTCGGTTCCTTCTGAAGCCACCTAGCTCTAGCGCCCCAAAACTGAGCTACCTAGAAAACAGACTATCACAATTTTCTTCTTGGGAAAGAGGGAGACAGGAAAAGATTTGAATATTTCTTAATTTACTTTGAAACTTTAAATAATTTTAAGTATAGTCAACAAAAAGTAAAATGAGGTTTGAAAATCTCATACTATAGTTTGCTGTTTAAGTGTTTTCACTTATTTGATATACTTTATTTTTGATAGTCTGAGGAGCAAGATTCATTCATTGTCAGCAATTACAACTAAGAGTATTTTCATTCTTGTTTATATATTTGTGTTTTAAGCACCTCTTCTTTATTTTCACTTTTGAATGTATGGATTCTTAGTAATCCTTAAGTATTTTCAAAAGTTGGGACAAAAACTGAGTGTAAAACTCAAGCCCTGTTGTGAAAACTGTATGTTTAATAAGTAGTTTCTGAGTACACCTACTGCTTTCCATGGGACTGCTTTGCTATTTAAAAACTAAAATATGGAAAGTTCAATATGTTGAAACAGGTTTAAAATGGAAACAGACAAAACATGTTCTCCATAATAGAAGTGTATCAGATTCTTCAGGAAAAATAAGCAAACAATTATTAGAATTCTCTGTAACTTTGAATAAAAAGATAGTTTCAATGGTACGTTAGTACAGCTATCAGTGATTAGTGCAGTACTCTTTCTAAGTACAGAAGAACAGAGACAATGCTGATTCTTGAGTGAGAATTGAAAATAGAATATTTCCTTGAAAATATTTAGTGATACAAGTTAGGCTGTCTTGCTGACTCTTGGACATAGACGGTAGCTGTGCCCTAAGAAGAATTTTATTTTCATTACTTCACATTTTGGGGGGGAAAAAAAAAATCTAGTATTTGCTTTTTAAATTGAATGTATGGATACACCAGCACCTGTGACTGTGCTCCTTGTGCATGTCTGAACTGCAGTCTTAGAATGACCTTGACAGCTTTAAATTGGAACCACTGATGATCATGGTCATTAATTTTTGCAGAAAGAAAAGGTTACTCCTTTTCCTCCCTCACTAAAAGACTCTGAATCACTAATTTGCTGTCTGCTGGGCTTTGCCTCACTTAAGATTGCACTATTTTCTTTCAGAATTAAAGTAGTAAGGTTTGAGCTTGTTCATGGTTACAGAGTGAAGCCGCTTCTTCAATTGACTTCAGCTTTTAAAATCTGAGTAAGGAGAAACTTAACACTACCTGTAATAATGATACAGACAAGGCCAAGCTGTGATTTAGACAAACTGATTTGGATGTTTTCTATTAAACTCTACTACGTTTTTCTCAGCTGTGAGATGATTTAGATCAGTTCCACTTATCTATTCATTGCCTTCTGTATGTTTTGACAAATGAATCTCTTGTGTCTTTCTCGAGGAAAAAGAAAGCTGTAGACTTCCAATGAAGAGCCCTCTATTGGAAGAGAAAAGGCAGTCTTACTGGAAAAATTTAGGACAGAAAAGAGATATTTCTAATAGCTTTGAGGGTAAATTTTCTTAATCTTATGACAGTTTGCATCAAGACAAGTTTTTTTATCTTATAAGGGGAAATTAAGGAATGGTTTGAGACTCAGAAGATATGAGTTCAGTTTACAAGCTGTCCTAGAGAATTTCAGCTTGATGTGGGGTAAATCACTAATCCTCTTATGGTTCAGGCTCTTAAATTAAAAGGAAAAAAAACCAACCAAAAAATCCCAAACAAACAAAAGAAAGGCAAGCTCTTCTCTTCTGTTTTGTGTTTGTACATGAACCTGTGAGGTCTTAAGGCATGAAGTGCCTTTATGACTTCACAAAATCCTGACTTCTCTAGCCTTCTGTCTTCTGATATTTTAGACAGCTATGGAAATACCGTGTGTAAATGGCCCAAGAGTCATGGCAACTTTCTATGAGTGGCTGATTGTTGCACCTGTAATTTTAGATAACAGAGGAAGTGTGCTGTCAAAGAGACAGTTTGGTCAGGGACCAGGTACCATTTACTCGTGTTAGTGACTGAGGACATGCATTCAGAAGGATTTTGGTTCATAGAGATTCTTCCTAGGACACTCTTTTGAATGTTCCGTGCCTTGCCTTTGATGATAGAGTAATAGGGTGTTTTTTAATGTCACAGGCAGGAAGTGCAGTACTTCGCTTTTATGTGGATGTGAGAGAGAAGCTTGGTAGGTTTTTATTTTTGTCATAGTACAAATGTCTTGTACATAGCAGATAAAGGAGTGAACAAAACCACAGTATATTGCTTTGGCTCCTTAGCACTCAGGATGTTTTCCTGAATTTTGACTTGCAAGTGGTCCTTGCCAATGTGAAGGAACATCAGACTTTGCAATCAATGCCTGTAAAAGTTTCACAAGTTTTGCTATGCAAGGTCTCAACTTGTGTAATGGATTCTCTTTTACCCTTAAGATTTAGCAATTGGAAATGATACAATAAGGATTAAATAATGAAACTTGGTTGCCTAAATTTGTTAGAGGAGAGGAGATACCTTCATATAAGCGTTATTGAACAGTTCTATTGTAGCAAGGTTTTAGGATAAAAATACCCCTTTTATTCTGCAGTGAGGGTATTTGTGTCTGGGGAAAAAAGTCACACTGGGGCTTCTACCTGGTGTGTGCTGGGGGACTACTGAAATCAGCATTTTATCTGGCCATGACAAGTGATACCACTGTTCACACCAGTGGGAACCACAGGTATGAATGACCTCAAATGAGGCCAAGTCTCCTGCTCTAGTAGAATACAGGATTACCACTGCAAAGGGTGGAAAAGCTACAGTTTCAGAAATATTTCAGGTCCTCACAATGGAGTTATGAAAAAACTAATATTTTTATATTATTCTCTTTTTACTATATTTTTTTAATGTTACAGCAGTCATTTACAGCTCTATCTCCTGAAGGAGGATTTGGGGATTTTTTTCTACTGAAAAATGCAAGACTTTCTGTCACTTCTATTCAGAGAGCCTTGTCTTTCCTAGACTTGTTTCACTCTGAAATGAGTAAGTCTGGTAGCATTTACTAGTTGGTTGTGTTCCAGAAAGTGAAAGAGAACAATTTGCAAAAAACATGCTGATTTTATGCCTTTGCTATGTTATAATCCGAGTTGTTCAAATTTGTAAATCTTGAAAGGTAGAACTTTGTAAGACAAGGAGTACAGAAAGCTTCTAAGAGTTGCATAAAAGTACTGACACATATTGGGACTATACTTACCTTTAGTTAATATCTCTACTCAGCTTCTTAGTGTATGTGTATAATAAATACTGCAGACTTATCTTAATTGTTCATAAATTCGGAAAGTCTGTGGATTTTTCTTGAAACTGGCTTCAGAGATCTTCAAGAATATTATGGTTGAGACACAATCAGAACTTGATATGCAGTTGTATAAAAATGGGGAACTTTAGCCACAAAGACATTCCTTGCTGGATTAACAATGCCAGATTACTTTAATCTTTATTCTTTAGGTATTTGTACTTTACATACTTATTTCGTAATTCTGAATATTCCAGATTTATTACTTTTGTTTTTTTCCAAAAGTAGATATCTTGCTGGTATCTGTGTTAAGCAGAGGATGACTTTGATCATTTGCTCTCCATGACTTTCAGATTCTGTCTTCCTCCCCAGTCAGAGAAGAAAGACTTGTCTGATATTAGTCAATACTGAAAGTCCTTACTGTTGCATGGATTTTGGAGTGGTTTTGTTAGGCTGTGCCTGTGAATGAAGCCACAGTCCACTGAAAAATATCTTCCAGGTCTTGGGTCTGGAATAGATGGGCTCAAACTGATCATTAAGTCATTAGCTTAACGATCTTCATAAGTTTGGCTTGGGTTAATAGCACCCTTGCAGGACAATGCAGTGTGTAGAGCTTCTGAAATGGAAGACCAACAGATATTCTTTTGCTACTTTGTAGTTGTGAAATTTGCTTTATGCTCATTCCTACAAATTATCAGGGAACAGGATGGCTGTTATCAAGTTTAGTGCAAAAAAATACTAAAAAGACTTAGTGGTTATCCCTGCTGTGTATGTGCGTTTTCAGATTAAAATACAGTGATTTTATTCCATCCTTAATCGTAGTGTTTGATGGGCATTTTAAAGAGTACAGAGATTTCAGTCTCCTTTAAAGCTTCTCGCAGCAGGATGTCCTCAAATGTTGCAAACAGAAGCCGTCAGCCAGGTCTTCAGCAAACTGTGGTGTCTTGGGAACTGGTTTCGTAATGACTGGTGCTGTCCTTAAAATATATTGTGCAGTTACCCTCCTTACATTCTTTAATGACAATCTATTTTTAATAAAGCTATTTAGCTTGGTTAATTAGAGTTAGTAATAAATCTCCTAGTCTGCTGATTAAACTTATGAAATATCTTAAACCACACCAATGGAAAATGAGGCTGCAATATTAGCTACACATATTTTGACTTTTTATTGGCATTATACTTACGAGAAAGGTCTTTTGAAGAATACAGCAGTTTTGCCTCTGGATGCAACTCATGAAGCTTACCTCCCATGGAAAACAGGGATAGGAAACAAATAGGCCATGGAAAAATGGAAAATAACCCATGCCAGTAATCTCGCTGAGGGGGTTGATATAAACCTTCCTTCCCCGTTCTAGTCCTGTGTTTTATGTCAGGCCAGTTATCTTAAATAGTAGGAATATAATTTGAAAAGAACTAATTATTAGTGTTCAGTTGTTCTGCCTGCAGTCAGCTTTAACAATTTGTATCAAAATTAATAAAATCAGGACAATGGCAATTCAAAAAATTATGAGAATTGAATAGAGAAGAAGAAGCAGAGTGGAAAAATAAGATAAATTTGTTTTTTCTAAATAGTAATATAAATAGATACATTGTGTGAAGTTATGCAGCATTTCTGAGAATTAATAATTTTGGTTTTCTGCAGGATTCAGAGTTCCCTGTTGATCCTGAAGGGACCCCATACTCTGAGCATGCTAAGGAACACATTCAACCCCTGAGACCCAGACAGTATCAACTGAGCAGCATTTTGAAGGTGCACGACTTCGCAGTGAGCTGGTAGGAACCATGAGAAGTACATTAATTTTATTATGTACATGTGGAGTTTTATTTTTCAACAGGTCATTGAGAAGTAAGTAAATACCTGAAAAATCACTGGCAGCAGTCAGGGGGACTTTCTGTCTGAAGGATGTGAAAGTGGCAAAACTGATCATGAAATGCAGTGGGAGCATAAATACAGTAAAACACCTGGGCAGAACTGTTTACAGATTGAGATTCATCTTTTATGTAGGAAGGGTGGGATTTGCTTAGTAGATATAAAAACAGAAACCAGAGATGACTGTAAACTCAGGTTCCAGGAAACTGAATTATAGTGCTGAATATTTTTGCAATTTGTATTTGATTGCATTTTATTCCCCTGGGTCAAAAATCAGAAGAGTTTAAATTTAGATTGGCTTGTAAGCAATAACATTTCAAAGCTTGCTAGCTGCAGCTGAGGAAGAATGAACCTAAAAATATTTTTTGAAAAAGTAAAAGTTCATAGCAAGGTTCTGACAATTCTGACACATTGACTAGGTTTGAATATATTTTTAAATTAATTTTAAAAAATCTTTATGCATTTAATAATTGTAATGCAAAGGTCACAGACACTTGCTTTTGGTGACTGCCCACATTTTGCAGTAAATAACCACCATAGTGCTGAGAGCTTTGGCCTCCTTGAATGGGATTCTGCTTCGTCTCCTGGATGCTCAATTTTGGGTTTCTGTCTGGTTTTGCAAAACTTTCTCCCAAATCACATCATCATGATCTGAGAGCTTGCAGCTGGTGTCTCTGTGCTGCTATTCAGAGGAGGCTGTAGCAAATCTACCCAAATATTAGTGGGTTCTTTGGCTTATCTGAAGGACACCAGGTTCAATAATAGTGTGTGTTTAAAAAAATACAAACCAGAAAGAAAACCAGTCTGGAGAAGGAAGGCAGGTGCACACTGGGCAAGATTTTTGGTGAGTCAGGTGGAATAAGCATCCAGCTGTGACCCTTCCAGGCTGCAGCAGCACAAGCTGTTCGTGTATCACAGGCTGCAGAAGGCAAGGCTCCAGTCCTCATTTCCTTCTTATCATTTGCCTTGTTAAAAGTCTGCTTTTACCTGTAAAGAAAGCCAGGTTTGAGTTGCAAAGTACTTCTGAATGTTGTTACAAACTACTTGTGAATCTAAAAGTATTTAATATGTAACTGCAAGTATTAGAAGCTCTGATCCAGTGAGGAAACATCTCTAACAAAGTTTTTCTGTTATTTTGTAGCTGAACAACAACAGATAAATATGGTCATGTAAGACTATTCCTTGTTGTCTTTATCTTTCTGGAATTATATTTTTATATAATTTCTGTAGATCCTTATATCCAGTGCTTCTAGTTATTGCTAGCAGAGAAACTTAATGTGCTGGGAAATTCTAAGTATTTTTTGCAATTCATAACTGGATATCACACCTTAAGGATACAGTGTCACTTCAGCAAGCAATTTTCTAAAATAAAAATAAATTGGATGTCTTTAAACTTATCTGGAAACACTTTGCTTGGAGAAATGGCAAGTACACTGAAAGAAACCTGCCAGAGAGGATGTGTATTTAATTTTATATACTGCAGATATGATGTTGACTTTCATGTAAAGATGTTCCTTTAAAGAAAATGAGAGTCTGGGATAATGCTCTGAAATCAATTGAAATGCTTCTTTTAAAAATGTGATAATATAAAATCATGTAATGAACAAAAAAATTTTAAGATATGCTTAAAAAAATATAAGCAAAGCAACTGAACTTTTCATTTGCTTAAAAAAGTCTCTGTGTACATTGAGGGGGCATAGTTTCTACATATTTATCTATGTTTGAAAAAAACACTTAAAACATATTTCAATTAACAAAAATTTTTTCCTATTTGTATACTGCTACTTAAAATCAGCCTTTTTAAATGATGGAAAAGAGAGACTGTCTTTTTTCTTGTTATTGCTAATGGCTCTATGGTAGCCTCCTTTGCCTTTTTTTGACAGTGTTGCCTAGAGTATATTTTTGAACACCATGCTCAATTCCAAGCAAATTTGACAGAGGAATAACAGACTCAGGGAGTTCTGAGGCTTCCATGTGTTTCAAGAGAACAGATCTCTGTAGAAGAAGGGGTCACTTTTAGGACCCTGTTGGCTGCAGGTGTCTGAGAACTCAGAGAAAAGAGAAGTTGCAAATTTTGGGGGGGAAGAGCTGCAAATGGAGCTCGTACCTTTTTAGATGCTGTAGTAGCCAATCCCAAGGCATACAGGTAATGCACACAGAGCTTGAGTTTTTTAGTTTGACACAGCAGCTATTCAGTTCTGAATCTAGTTTTCCAAGAGGTTATTAAATGCATAAATCAAGATTTTTCAGAGAAGAATTACTTAGATTAAATTATCTGTGTAGGGAATTAAATAAAAATAGCCCATCTAAAGAAATTCTGAACGTTCACTAAATGTATTTCTAGTAATTATAATTGTCTATCTGATTTTACAGACACAAGGGGAAATCCATATGCACTAGATGAAAATTAATTTTTTCTCATTGTTCATAGGATAGATGGAAAACATTCTGTTGATTTATGAGACCAGATTTTTCTCACCAGAACCAATATATCAAAAGGACGGAACAGAATCTGGGTTTTGTGTGGGTACTACTGGGTCCTTTTACATTTCTGTAGAAACTGGAGCACCTACAAGTCCAAATTCAAAGTTTGCAGAAGCTCACATGCATTAGTTCTTCAGACCTTCATCAGTATTCATTGAAATCCGTGTTAGTGAAGGGGAAGGAAAAATCCCTTGGGAAACCATGTTTATTTGCTGCTAAGCTGAGTGATTCCCACTTCTCAAATCATCACACAGGCATTCCTTTTCTGCATTAAATTCACCTTGCTCCAGTGTCCTTTTAAATATCCTGGTGAATCTTACTGTGCCTACAAGAAGCAGTGTAATAAGATCTACAGTGGCTAAAGGATCTTCCTAATCTCACTTGTCCACTTTCTCCTCACTTGCTTTCTGCATCTTTGGTGCAACCTTTCATACGGTTTCCCACGGAAAATTCCTCTGCAGTCACCACATGCAATGCTACATCTGTTGTGGTTTGTCTTATCTTCACTTGGGAAAGGAAAGGTGCTCACACAAACAGTATTCAGTGCATTTTTAATGTTTAGCACAGCATTGAAAACGAGGCAAATGCCAGGTATTATTGTAGAGAGATGATTACCCAAGCTGAGCTGAAAAAATAAGCAGTAACAATCTTGCCTTTTTGGTAATTTTTTAAGATGCCATGGTCTTGTCCTCCTTCCTTCCTTCCCATGCCTCACACAGAGGTTACAGTCTTCCATTCAAATCTTATTTCCTGTTTATCGTTGGCAGTCACTGCTTTGATGCAATTACTCAAAATCAGAAGTGCCATAGAATTTGTAAGTATATAGCCTAATATAGGTGCCAAGGGACATTTGCATTAGATATTAGGAAAAACTTCTTCACTGACAGGGTGGTCAGGCACTGGCACAGGCTGCCCAGAGCAGTGCTGGAATCACTGGAAGTGTCCCTGGAAGTGTTCAAAAGGAGTGTAGATGTGGTACTTGGGGACATGGAGTAGTGATGAACCACAGTGGAGCTGGGTTGGACTTGCTGATCTTTAGAGGTCTTTTCCAACTGTAGAGATTCTATGATTCTATGTTTTAAATGGATGTTTTACCTACTAAGTGCACCCACATAAACAGGAAATGTGTATTATTCTTGTTTACATGTAGCCTGGTGTTCTCCAATCCTTTATCCTTGTTTGATAGTTTGTAAAAGGAAGAGATAGAAAATTGCTAATGTTCTAGGCACAGTAAAAATAGGAAGGTGGAGATGATAGTAAAGAAAAGCAAATACAAAATGTTTAGTGATTATCTCACATTTCCTGATTGGCCCAGTGAAAGACAAATTTTCAATAGGGTCTAATTCATCATTATATCTTACTATACTAGTTTCCCCTATTTTTTATCAGTGGATTCCAGACAAGATTTTAAAAACTTATCTCCTTGGGAACCATGCAAATTGATTTGAGGCATAAAATTGTATAATTGAAATTAAAGGTACAATCTTGTAGAGCCTAGTGCCAAGAGATGGAGGTAAGAAAGTACTGCAGAACCCCAGACTCTTTCCCTCTTTAGTTCACATTTACCACTTTTTCTTTTTAACAGCTGAACTCATGTGTGCACACAGATGCACATCCACATCCCACAGAGGACCCAGCTTTACAGGGAAGAGAATCCTTTGAGTGTTGACATGAGGAAATTCTTTCGAAATACATTATAGCCTGAAGTTTGCTGTAAAATGGGTGGTATTGGTGTGCACTGTCTTTCAGAGTTCCAAGTTTTCCTTTTACTTGGTCAGGTGATGAGGCACAGGGAATTTGGCAGTGTGTGAAGAACAAGGTGTTTTGTTCTGTGGGTCAGATTTGACACCTGCTCTGTACTATGTTTTGGTCCTTTCCAGACATAACTCCCAGTTTTCTTTTTCATTCCCAAACTTTGGCTTTCTTGGAGTTACTTGTGGGAAGAGCAGGACATTGAAATTGTGTTGTGTGTAAACAAAGTAGCAAAAGTAGCACGGATGATTTTTAAGCAAACGTGTTGGTAGTTCTTTTTGTGGCTGCTCCCGTTTGCCAGGAGCTCTGCATTAACCTCCCAGAGCAGCTTTGCCATGGTCTGCCTTGTCACTACCCTTGCTATCCTTCTCTGTGATGCCTGCAGGGTTCTGACGACAGTCACCCTGATGGTTTGCTGAGACTGCTGCCTGTCAGACTGACAAATGTTGTCTCCCTTTTTTCCTGTGTTCTGCCCATTTGTTTCCATCTCTCTGTTGCCTTAGAGCTGGTGAAGTAATGTCATTTTATTCTGTCTCTGAACAATGCCAAGCAAAGTAGGGTCTGTCTACCAAGAGGTGATCAGTCATATGAATCTCTGTGTCCTTGTGTAACACAAGGTAGGAAAGAGGATTCAAAGTCCAAAATTCATGAGGAAATTTCCTGTTGAAGAGTTTACTGAGGTAAAAAACATCCTTACTAATTATTTAAACCCTATTCTTGCCTCCTAGGGCATTAGAAAAGATTTTTTTTATTAAATTACATTTTTCCATTAACAGTAAAACTTTTTAATTGTGCCATCATGTGCTGATTTCTTGCATGAGTAACCAGAGTGAATTGGAGATTTGCATTAGCAACATGAGCTGCTGCTTAATTTTCCTACGGAAATTACACCTGCTTTTAAAGGAATATGACATACAGGCATCTCTCCTATGAGGAAAGTCAGAGAGCGGAGGCTGCTCAGCCAGGAGAAGAGAAGGCTCAGGGGCAGATCTCATCCATCAGGGTGCACAAATATTGAAGGGAGGGTGCTAAAAGGTGCCCATAAACACACACATTAGTGTGTATAAATCAAACCTAATAATACTCACAAGTGTATATGTGCTATTAATTTTCACATCTGCTGAAGAAGTGTGGACAGTGAGTTGCAGGATTGGATTTTTAAGTGTGCTGAAATATTCAAATACTCCATTTGGCCTCTTTTGAAATACTCAAATTTTAGGTCTTTTCAAAAATAAAAGCAGTATTAGTAGAAGCTTGGGTTAATCTTTATCTCCTTGTATATAGGACAAGAAATTCCTGATTTTCATGTTTTATTTTCATCTCTCCATTTGATCAGCCTTTGAATATATTTATAGAAACGAATGTTAAAGATGGTTAAATGTAAAATTAACAAGTCACTTAGTGCATTTTCCATGACACAAGGGACAAAACCCAGCAGCTCAGCTTGGGTCACTCTGACAGATCGGTCTGTACACTTGCAGTACAGGTTTTTCAAGGTGTTTTAAACATTTAACTTTCCCAGATAAACCTGTCAAGTATTTTAGCATCAAATTAATGTTGTTAATAAATTTTTTATATCTCTCTTTGCAGTATAGAAAAATCAAGTACTTTCCTTTGAAAAATTCTTGCATTAATGCCTTTTTTTCCCCCATGACTGGCCTTTATGAGTAGTATGAATGTGTGTTTAAACTGCACATGAAGTTCTTACCCTTCTGCAAAGAACAAGTGACAAATAACCCTAAAGTCTGAAAGTGTGGGTACACTCCACATCATTTACAGAGGTTGGGAAGAATTCACTGTATGCGTGCCCTGCCAGCCTCGTGCATGTGCTTATGTCCCCAGCTGTCCTGGCAGACAGCATTATCCTCTTGTGAAATCATTCCTGCAAGACTGCCTGAGTGGAAGACCCAGAAATTAAATTCATGTCTTCTGAGTCACAGTTCAAGGCTTTAACCCTCGATGTCAGAGTGTCGCTGTTTTCTATACGAATTAAGCTCTCGATTTCTGTTGGCATTAAGGCCCATGTTGTAATGGAGAGATTGTTCCACGGACTTATTGTACAGGCTCTGCAACAGCGTGGGCAGAGTTTATGTGGAGGGAGCACTCAAGAGGAAAATGTCAGCTGTAGTTTAGCTCCCTGTAATGCAGTTTAATAGAGAGGAAAAGTGAGCTCTCCGTGAATAATCAGTGAGAACTGTGTGGATCACACTTGGATAAGCGCTGGGAGGCCTTTCTGCCGTGGCAGTAGGAATGCAGCGCTCCTGGCTCTGACCGTCTCACCCTCCTTTGCCGCTTTTTCTCTCTAGCACAGCAGTAAGAAGGGAAGTGAATGGTTCCCTTGGCTCCACCTTTCCCTCTTCCTCCACAGGCTTTTTCCCCGGTAAATGTTCCTTCCTGTTCATCTCTAAAGCTTTGGGCTATCAGAGTCTTTAGAAGCCTTTTTGTTTCTCATTAGCTCTGTCTGCAGCTCTGGCCACGGGCCATGGCTCCTGAGGGAAGGCCTTGGCTGTGGCTGGAACAGGCACTTTGGAACCACAGCAGCAATAATCTGAAGGATAATCTCAAGGCATGTTGTGTTTTTATGGTGCACACATGAAAAGAGCTGGGTATCTCTGTAATTTTGTTAGTGAACAAGCATCTTTGCCAGAAAAAAAAGGACTATTTTTAGGCAGGGTCAACAGAGGGAAAGCATATAATATATTTTCTTTTTACTAGCTATCTTCATAGTTATCGAGCAGATTTTGCAGAAGAAGTACTTGTTTGCAAAAAAAAAAAAAGATTGTAAAAAGATACGGTTGTAACTTTATTGAGGCTCTTGTGTATTCTCCATAGAGTGAAAGGTGTGATGCCTGGCAACTGCCAGCTCTGCTAAATTGCTTGGCTTTTGCTTGTTATTCCCAGTAGTCTGTGGACAGAAAAGGGTTGAATAGATTGGGTTAGTAATTTTCTGATAAGTGTTTAGCTGAAAGCGATCATCCTGTGGCGATCTGACTATTCTGAACTCCAAATGCACTAAAACCTCAGTATTTAATGGATGTGCGCAATGCTCTCAGGAACAGGCTGGGATTGTTGGGGGGTCCTGGGCAGGGCCAGAAGCTGGACTGCAGGATCCTGGTGGGTCTCTTCCAACCCAGGATATTCTATAATTCTGTAATTCCATATTGAACAGATGTAATTTATCAAAAATAAAAGGAATGGTTTTGACACTTGTCACATGTGCTGATATACTAACTAAAGACAGTTTGAAAATAAGTTAGCTTATAAATATATCTCCTGAAGTGTGACCAAGATGTTGAGATTTTCTTGAAATGAAGTGTATTTGTGAGCTTTAAAAAGATATTAATTTGCATGCGGGAATTCAAATCATGGAGGTTTTTTTAAATGTTCACTTTTTTTTAGAAAAGAAAAATGCTAAACTTTAGGATTTCTAGAAGGTGACTAATATGTGTCATGACACTTCTTTCACTTTGATACAATTCTAAATAACTATCCGTGAAAAGATCCTCATTGAAGTTGCAATACTGAATTTTTCCTGTAAGCTGAAAAGCCATTTATGTTTTTATTATATATTTAACACCCATTCAGAACTGCTATTTGTCAAGAAAAAAATACTTTCTTTAGGATGGTTAGAAGTTTTGTTTTGATTTCATACACCGCTTTTTACATTTTCTAGTACTTGGCAACGAATTTTTCCATGTAAAGAAATGCATATCTTTGGGAAAAGTAAATTGTTTAAAAAGTAGAGTTTGTAGGCACTCACAGCAAGCTATGTGTACAGTTAGCCCATAGATAAGTGGTTTGTTTTCTGGGAAGGTGAGGAGCATTGCGGAGTGGTTTTCCTGAGAACCAGAGGGTGTTCAGGACATAGTATATTGTGGTAGAGAAAAAGGAAGAGGAACATAATAAAAATGTAAGGCCAAATTGAAAATATATTCTAAATAGAGGTAACTTACATAATTACAACAATAATGCATAATGTCCAAAAATCATCTGAAGGAATATTTAAGATTACTCTTGCTGTGTTTTAATGAGGAATTTTATTTGTCAAAGCATTTAATACATTGCAATTAATACCATAAAGCACTTTCCATTCTTTGATTGATACTATACTGTAGAAATTGTAAACTAATTTATTAATGCTTGTGATCTTCCCTTATTCTCAGTATGACCTATGATAAGTTGTGCATGTATTACAAACCTGCTGTACTGATGATTCTTTATTGGTTGGGGTAATAGAAACTGAAATCACCTGCCACTCATTTGTAGACCAGTTCCATAACCCAAATGTAAAATCACTGAAGGTTTTCAGTATTTATGGTTGCAGTGATTTAGAGATACAGCACTAACACAGAGGTACATAAAAGTGGCAGTTTCCATTTGTGTAGCTCTATTTCCTAATCCTTGTGGCTTGGGAAATCTCATATCAGTGCTTTATCTTACAGGATGTTAATAGCTGTAGTTTAAAAAAAATCTTCTGTTGATTTTTTGCTATATAAATATTTTTATGTGAGATTTTCAATTACTAAAATGAGCATCATACTTGAACTATAGTAGCCGCAGTGTCTCTGAAGGAAAGCAAGACAAATATAAGAAATTTAAAGAAAAAAGTAGGTGTATTTACTCTTGTTTGAGTAACTACACAGCTGGCCAGAAGGAAAAGAATTATTAGATTGTGGGCAGACTTGCTGCATTGTTGAATAAAAGTTCCTAAATACAAAAGAGCCATAAGGAGAAATACCTATGAAAACTATAAGAATGATACCAACCCTCCTAGTGTTGATTTCCTGTTTATTCCATTCTGATTTCAGTATTTTCTTCATGGTAAATTCTGAAAACGTCAGTATTGACACACTTGGAGCTATGCAACTGATAAGACTGACAGAAAAAGTAAAACTTCAGTTTGAAAGGTGAAGTTTTGAAAATGTTGAAAAGCATGTTCAAGTCCCATGGGAAGAGAATGAATTCCCATGAGTTTCCCTTGAAATGCTGAAGCTGAATTTTAGAGGTTTGTTGGCCTGTTCTCACCACAATTCCCTCCATGTTCCTCTACTTGTGATTTCAGTTCTTAATCTTTCAGAACTATCTCCCTGGAGAATTTCCAGCACAAAAAACCATCCAAATAGAATTGGTCAAGAAATCAAGCAATAGAGAATCCTTTATATTTGGAGTGCTTTGCCAATGTCTGCCTTTATTAAAAAAAACTTTCCATTATCTTCCCTTCTGTTCCCAATGCCCATTTTTCTAGTGGTATTTTAGGCCAGGATACCTATTTCTTGCTATAGTTAACAGAACTTGGAATAGCCAACCAGTACCAGGAATGCAGCGATAGACTTTTAACCCTTGTTTTTGATGGAGATGCCATAAAATCCAGAGGCTTCGCATTGTCTGTAGTGGTGCTTTTGTTCTGTTCCCCCCGGATGCCAGGAGGAGGGCGTGTCCTTGTGCTGGAACAAATCCTTAGGAGCTGCTGGAAGATGCATGGCAGTGGTGAGTTATGGTCATGGGTTTATTTACTGGATAGACTTTAATTGCTGCTATTATCATTAATAAGGACTGGCGTAAAACTGTGTGAGCACCACGGTTAGATCACGTTGGTTTGTGGTTTTTTTGCCTGCACTAAGTTCTGTGCAGATCAGCTAAGGAGTTAGGGATCCCTAACTAGGGATTTGGGAGCTATGAAAGGGAGCAGATGTATGGCACTAATAATCTTACTTGAATATTTTCACTAACGCACAAATTTTCAGGGGCTTTGCTTGACTTCAGGGACAAACTTTCTATATCATGTAAGTGCTCAAATTCTAATTCAGATCCAGCTTTCACCAGCTACTCTGCAGGTGTATAAACAAACATCCTTTTTGAAGAAGAGACCAATTCTCCTACAGAGATGCAGACAAAATGACTACATTTCCTTGGGGATGCTCAGCATATTCTGAAAACTTCATCCCAGTTGTAGATGTTGCTAAAATTTTAAAATCCGTGGAGTTTTTAGTTCAGTCTTAAACTAAAACCTTAAATTCATGTTCAGGTTTTTCTCTCATCAGTGTAGGACAGATGAGGTAAGTGAGTAACAAACTGCTTCTATCAAAGCAGACAAAAGAACGTCTTGATTTTGATTTTACACTAATTGGTAGTAAATGCTAGAATAGTACTTGTCAGCTTTTCTTGGAACTCTTTCTTTGCTTGTTTCAAAACAATTAGATTAATAACTCTAACTTGTAACCAAAACAAAACTGATGGAGATTTCAATTTCCAGGCTCTGGGATGTAAATGTTGGCATTTGAAATAAAAATGTCACCCAGGTGAACGTCTGTCTAAAGCTGTGATCATCCTTGTTTCCTTGTGAGAGCTCATAGTCATGGAAGTTAATGGACTGCAACGCTGGAAACTGTTTCTACATTTATCAGAGCTATTTCCAGACCGAGCTTCTGTTGATATTTATTTGTTTGGGTTTGTTTTTTTCCTTAAAAATGAAACCATCTGTGTGTGAAATGGCATGTTTTAGGCACAGAGTGGCCAAAACAAAACAAGTTTGTTTTTTAAAATTTATAGTTTATAGTTGTCCCTATAGCTGCAGAGAGTGTTTTTCATCTTCCTTTGTTTTTATATTTAGATTTTAAAATTAATTCAGAAATAGAGGTTATTTTGAATATTTTCCATAAATTTCTTGTATTAAAAAGAGCAAGCTTGTGCTTTACTATGAAGGGAACTTCCTTTATTGAAAGGTTGTCATGCACTGGACAGAGAATTGGTGAAATCACCGTCCCACACTGTCACTATCTCCCTTTAAAAGATGTGTGGATGTGGCACTTGGAGACATGTAGTGGTGGCCTTGGCAGTGCTGGGTTGATGTTGGAATTGGTCTTTGAGGTCTTTTTGAACCTTAACGATTCCATAATCCTAAATTATTTTGTGGGCGTATGAATGCTGATTATTTTATAACACCCTCTTCTGGTTAGTAGTTGATCTTTTGCTACCAGTTGAAATTTTGTCCTTTGTTCTTGGTGTTTGGATATTGTGGGTTGGGGTCAGTGTGTTCCTTCTCTTGTTTTCCTGCTCGTTTTGGCATTGCTGGATTTTGATATAATGAAATTGCTATTAAATGGTGTGTGGTATCCCTCATTGTAGCCACAGCAAATGAACCTGTTCAGATTTATTTATTGATCTCTTTTGTAGAGTAGTTAGAGTTCCTTTTTGAGCTTCTCTGAAGTGAAATATGTTTGAGTTTTTAAACTTAAAATCAATGAAGTCCCCATGCTTCTGTTGGGTATTTGTTTGGTTTTTTGTATGTTTGAGTTATGGATTGAAAGTACTGGGAAATCAAGCCTCATAATTCTGCTAACCAACTGTAAATCAACTTCTAAGACAACTTTAAGATGTTCAGTAAAACTTTACAGGAATTGATGCTGCCAAATGCTATAGTGCTTCCCCGAGCACCGCTATTTTAACATAGCCTTCTTATACAAATGTCTGTCTTAGTAAAATATGTCCATATTTATATCACTGCTTCCGGAAGCAAAAGTACCGTCAGCCAGAAATGAGCAGCACTGCTTGTTCACATGATTGGAAATTTTTCTGGTGCAGTTTTGTGTAGTTTTTTAAGCTAGATCATAGAATCACAGACTGCTTTGGGTTCGAAGGGATCTTAAAGCTCATCTTGTTCCAACCCCTGCCGTGGGCAGGGACACCTTCCGCTATCCCAGGCTGTTTCAAGCCCCCTCCAGCCTGGCCTTGGACACTTCCAGAGATGGGAATTATGTAACATCCTTTAGATACTCCACAATACTAACTGCATTGTTCTTGGCTGGTGTTTGTGGGAGGCAGGGAGGCCAGAAAATTCTTTCTGTGCTATGAACAGTGTTTAAATGGATCAGTTACCTCTCAGGAGAGAGACAGTGGCAGAGAAAGGACAAACGAGACAACAGCAAATGAAGAAAGATTGATGGCCACTGAGATCAGGGAGAGTTTTCTGTCTAAAACTGGCTTCTTTGTGTTTCTGAGCATTCAGGGCAAAAATAGAAACAAAATATGTTGTTTTAGTGCTGTATCCTAATCTACTGGCAAGGAAACTTCCATGGAACTCAGTGTGCCTCAAAAAATGAAGCAGTCATGCGTGGTTTAATAGCTTTTGGGGACTGACTTTAATTCACTAGCTAATAATGACATATGGGCTAGCATTGCTTGTATGAAAATTGGTGCCTTTGATACTGAAATGTCCTTCAACCCTATTTTGTGTTGCATGTGGTTATATAGCAAAAACCACTGTAGTGGATGGTTCAGGCATTCAAGGTATTCCATATTGTACAGCACAATGTGTGTCATTCCTGACATAGCGGAGCACTCCAACAGGTGTGAGACTCTGTGGACTTGAAACCTACTGGACAATGAAGTGCTTCAACATGCTTTTCATGTGAGTATCTGTGCCAAGGTCTGCATTGCTGCAGTTATAGTTCCATTATGCGAGTTGAAGTGTATATTTGGGGAAAGGACCAACACAAACGCTTTTCATTCAAATGTAGATAAAGAGGTCAATCTGAAACTGAAATCTGAAAATACTTTATAGAAAAGTAAAGTCACAGGAGAGTCCAAGAAGTAGAAAATCGAATGTAACATTGTGGGAATATTCAAGGATTTTAAGTGTCCAGCTGTGTTTTTGTTTGGTTGGCTATTTTTTTCTTGAAAAGAAGACATGTTTTATCTTTGACACATTGGGAAATAAAACTGCTGGGTTTTGTGCCTGATTTTTGCCTTGAGGTTAGAATTTCATGACCTTGCAGTTGGGGACTTTGGACACAAATGGAACTGGGTTGTGGACAGTCATGCTTGGAGGAGGGTGACGAGAAGGACAAAGGAGGAGAAGACAATAAAATATATCAGTTGGTATAGTTTGAGTAGAACAAAGATGGGAGCGTGGTAGCATATCTGGGATAGTCATTGAAACTTTCCAAGGGCGTTTTTTTTATGAGTCCAACAGTAGGTGCGAAGTCTTTGCAAATAATTTCTAATCCATGAGCATCCACAACCCGATTTTATGTTTAAACAATGCACTACTTGCCCTTGTTTGCTTCCTCATCTCTTTAGGGTTGGGTTTTATCATCCTTCAGTATCACTTTTTGAGCTCCTCATCCTCGCTAGATCAGTTGTGGTGTAAGGTTGAGTCTGTTTCTGTAGTAATTTAGACAGATTGAAAAAAATGCTCTCTAAAAAGCGGAGTGGGGGTGGGAATGGGAGCACAAAGTCCATATGGAAAGGACATACTGATGGAGCACTTTATCACACAGTAACAGTTATAACTTACGTTAGAGCCATAGCTCTGAAAGGTTTATTATGTGTAATTGTGATAATAAATCATAGTAAATTTCCCTAGCATTTAAAATTATTTTTAAATACCATACTTGTGTAAGCTTTTTTGTAAGTCCTGTGGGAATTATTTAATGTTAAACTGAGGATTTTGGCGTTTTTAATGAGCTGGGAGTACATGCAGAGTGGTTTGGCAGTATTTCAGTTTTTGTAGATTACTTGGATCTGTTAATTAATACAGCCCTTTGAGACCTTTTTGTGAAAATTAATGGGTTCCCTGAAGAATAACATTCCAAATGCTGGAAATCTGCAAGACTTTGGACACGAGGGCTATTGTAAATTACGCCAAAGTTTACTAGATTAAACATTATCTGTTGATGTGAGAAGGATAGAAATTCACAAGAGGCATGCTAAAGATAAACCACCCATTTATACTCTTTTTTTTTTTCCTTATCTATGCAAAATATATAAATTAAAGATTTTCAGATAACATGAAAACTTAGAAATAAGTAAGTGGGAGGGGAAAATTTCAAAATAAAGCTGAAGAGGAACAAATTTCCCAAGAAGAGAAGCACTCCATGAATCACTTGAAGGGTTGTCCTCCCCTTATTGATACATCTGGGAGTCTTCATACCTTAGACACAGGAATTGGATCTACACTGGTTTTGAGCAGTCTGACACTGGAGGCGTTTTGACCAAGAAACTGAGCCAATGTTAGCTTGGGAGAACTGGGGTTTGTCCCCCTCCCTTTTAGGAAGTTTAATGGTCTAGACTTCTTTGACCTTTGTGTCAAATCAGTATATTTGCAAGAAGGTTCCTGTTTTAAATCGTAGCATGAATTAGGTTTCTTTACCAGCCATCAACTCAGCAGTGCTGGGCTGCATGAGGAGGAGCATTGCCAGCAGGTCAGGGAGTGATCCTGCCCCTCTGCTCAGCCCTGGGAGGCACATCTGGAGTGCGGTGTCCAGCTCCGGCCTCCTTGGGACAGGAGGGACATGGCGCTTCTGAAGCGGGGCCAGAGGAGGCTGCAGAGGTGAGGAAGGGCCTGGAGCATCCCCGTGCAGAGGAAAGGCTGAGGGAGCTGGAGCTGCTCAGCCTGGAGAGGAGCCATAGCTGAGAGGGGCCCTCATCCCTGTGTGTCCCTGTCTGCAGGGAGGGCACAGAGCAGGGACCAGGCTCTGCTCTGTGGGGCCCAGCAATGGCACACGAGGAACGGGCAGGAACTGATGCCCAGGAAGTCCCACCTGGACAGGAGGAAGCAGTGACTGAGCAGTGAAACAGAGACCAGAGAGAGCGTGGTACTTCCTCGCTGGAAGACCCATCTGGACACAATCCTGTGCCCTGTGCTCTGGGATGACCCTGCTGGAGCAGGGAGGTGGGACCAGATGAGCCACTGAGGTACCTTCCAGCCTGACCATCCTGGGGTTATGTGATTAAATAGGTTGTGAATTGTTGCTATGGTCTTTAAAATGATCCTCATTACCCTAATTGTGCCTTGCTCTGTGCTCTCATCATTTCCAGCTGCTCATCGCTGGTGTCTTTGGAGGAATCTGTTGTGTAGTGTAAGCTCAGATTTTTTGACACACAGACCGTGTCTGAGCAATGCTGCAAGACACATCTTACAACATATTTCCAAGCTTATATTCAGTACTTCTGCTGTGTATTGTCAATCTGACATATCAGTTCTCCTGGTCTTCTACTTTGTTTATCATTTGGAAGTTTTTAGCTGAGCCTTGCTGTTTGTAGTCTGCAGAGGTGGTTTGGTTTTCATTCTTGACAACTCCAGTTTTTGTGTGGGATATGTTTCATGCACTTCAGTCTGTTCTAATCTAACTCAGAATGAAGTTTGAAGGTACTCACCCCTCTTCTTTTTGCCTTTCTACCTGCTGATGACTTTTCTGTTGGGTAAAACCTCTTTCTGTGGCCTTTTCTGTTTGCTTAGGGGTTTTGTGGGGTTGGTTGGTTGGTTGGTTTGTTTTTGTTGAGTCTGTCCTATTTGGGGGAAGGTACAGTTGAACAGATAAAGGAACTTGAATAGTTTCATTTACACGTTGTTCCTTTGTGATCAAGTGCTTCTCTTTCTGTTGCTGAGGTCAGACCAGCTCTGAGACAGCATCGTGCTGTTCCTCAGAGAAGGACAAGGAGCAGAGCTGTAGGTGCCTGTAACAAGTATAAGCACCTTATTAAAAACAGAGGGAGGTTTGAGGGAATTTTGAATATCTCAGCATTAATTTTACACTGGGAGCTGCTCTTTGCTTTGCCCTTTCTGCCTTTGAAATTTTTTTTTTTTGCTATGCTTTAGACCACACGTTGATGGATGCTTTTCAGTTTGAAAGTTATCCTTTCTAGGTAAAAAATAGCCCAGCTCAGCAAAGGCTACATTTGTGGGAATGAAATCACATGAGGCTCCTCTTGAGTGCTGTCACTAACACTCATTACTCCTTTAATTTAGAACTGTGGTTTAGCTTTTATCACCAAATTTAGAATTTAATTTCTGTGTTAATTTTGATTTTGTGACCCACTCATACCATCAGCAGAACCTTTCAGTCAAGTGAGGGATTTCAAAATAATGACCCCAGTCTTAAGCTTGATTTAAGATGTTAATTTGCTGTGAAATTCATGTTTCCAACCCTTTTGCAAGTCTTAAATACCTGCTGCTTCCTGAGTGATGCGTTCTTTTGCTGAGTGACTGACTGACAGTTCTTACCCCGAGTGAAAGGGACAATCAAGGGGTACTTTTTTCTGGGTCAAAAGGCAGCAGCTTTAATACAGTTCTCATTCTATGCTGTTACAAGCCCCACGGAGTGTCTTACACTTCTTATTGCATTTGAAAGTAATAGAATAGTGGTAGTGGATGGTGATTGCATGGTAAATGAAAGCTCTTTCATTGTAAAAATTGGATGTTCAAGGCATTTAGGAGCTTCTGTGAATTAAATGGCACAAAAGGTGCATGAGTTCAGAAATCTCAGCTTCTTGTCCTGAGAAAATGGAAAAGCTTACAAAATTCAGGTGATAAAATACCTGTTAACAAGATAGCTTAGGCTGTACAGACATTAGTTTTTGCTTTCTGAAGATTTATACAGACTTTCTGCAAGGAATGTCTTGCCTGTATAATGGGAGTGTTTGTTTGGAGGGGAAAAATGTTTGGTAAAGGCATTATAATACTTACTGATATGTAAGTTCATTAAAAGGTAAGTAACCCCAAGTTTTGTACCTGGAGACCTCTTGCAGGTGCCTGTTACTGTTGAGGTGGCGACAGCAGCTTTAAGAAGCAGAGAGTTTGTTCTGTCAGTCAGCAAGAGTAGGGAATATGCAATCCTCTAGGAATTGCTCTCCCACTTATAACCTATAAACTCTTTAAATATCAGAGATTATTTGCAGAAAGCCAATTCCAGTGTTGGTGATTCTTATAAAGCTATGACAAGCTTCAGGGAATTAGCTTGGGTTTTTTCCCTTTTTGTTGGTTTAAGTCTTACTTTGTCTGACTGAATATGTGACCAAATACAGGAGAATCCTTTTCTTTAGTAAAAAAATCAACAACAAATGCAACTAATAAAAGAAAGCTGCTGTAGAGAGCCATTCATAACCAGGAGAATGTTTGGGATTTTTTATTTCTCTTGTTTGCTTTTAGAATCTATTACTTTAATACTGACATTATGTTTGTAGAACCAGACAGCACTTCTGCCAGCAATTCACTTTAGCTAAGGACTCTTCACTGTGTTTGATATTCAGACCTGCATTTGACACTTCAGCAGTCTTTCATGTTGAGGTGACATCTCCTTTGGCATTTGCTTTTTTGTTCTATAGATTCCTTTAAGCATTTTATATAATTTTTTTCTTCTTTTCCCTCCATGTGTGTAAACATTCTTTACTTTCTTATGAATTCAAGTTGTGTTTTAATCTGTGAAAGTGTTGGCATGGTTTTTTACCTTTTCTAGGTTAGAGACTTTTGAGTTTTATAAGGCCATGTTGGTGTATTGGTGTGTTTCATAAAGGCTGCTGAATATAAACCCCAGCAGTGTTCCCTAGCACTCAGAAATCAGTGTAATTGCAGTTTGGAACAGATTGCCAGAACACTGGTGTGTTGTAAACCCCGTGACTTCTCAGAGTGACACAGTCCCATGACTCTATTGCAGCACTTCTACCTGAGGCTTCAGGTGATGAATTTCATATGCTAGGAAGTGGATATGTGAAAATCTATTTACCTTTTAACTCCTTTTTAAAATCTGTTTTCATTCATACTGTTTTATAGAACATGGATAAAGGTCCTGTAGAGCTTGGCCGTGTGACCCTTTCCTTCATTAATTATTCTTTGTAGTGATGATGTTTAAATAATGCAGTCGTACAAAATAATACAATGTAATTTAGGTTGTTATAGAGAAATCACTTAATTTTCCATTTCTCATATAAACCTCTATGCATTCAAGTTTTTTAACATGCTTATAATGACCTTTTTTGACAGCTGTTGCTGGATTAAACAGTAAGATCTTGACTGTATACGTTTCATAGTTAAGTAAATTAAGTGGAATTTGGAATGCTTCACTAATGGAAAAATCGTGCAATTCTTGTTGAAAATTTGAAAAAAGATAGGTTTCAGTAATGCCATGCTTTCACTTAACAACTTAATGCTTTTCTGCTCACCCGAAAGGCAAAAACTCCATGACAAATGATGGCATTGCAGTCTCTTCTTGCTTTATGTCATGCCATTATCAGTATTTTATTCGAACCCGCTGACAGCTCTTGCATGGTGCAATAACCTCAGTCAGCAGGAAATGCACAAAATAAATAATTGCAGCTTCTCCATTAGCATGGCCTTGCTCAGTTCGCTGCAAGTGGAATAGGATGAGAAGAATTAATGGAGTTACAGGCAAAAGCCCCAGAGCAATAATGATTTGGGGATATTAAATTAACAAGTAATCGCATTAAGTTAAAGTCACAGTCTTGTCTTAATTCACAATACATTTCTTACAGCTGAAGTGTGGCCTTCTGCGTTTCTCTTACTCTTGGGGAATGAAGCTTGAATACATCTTCCACTACTCTGCAGTGTGGCCTTACCTTAGGAAGAGCTTCCTCTCCCTCAAGCAAGCAGGGAAGGAAGGAAATTGGAAGGGAAGGTGATAGAAATTTCTTCATGATGAGTGATAGGATTCTGTTGGCAGCATTCATACTTACCACTTTTATTTCCTGGAGAAATAGAGACTTAGGAAGTTATTTGATGTGTGTGATATTTGTGCATTTACTGCACTCACTTTATAAATCAATGGCCACATAAAAATGAGATGAGTGAGAAAAGAGAGAGGATGTAAAGTACACAAATAGGGAGCGGTTGGTCTGTGAATCCCACGTTTATTGATGCTGGAGGATCCATGGGATTAAGTGATTTTTATTGCTGTCAGAAACACAGGAAGGAACTAGAGTCAGTTTTCAGTCAGTGACGAGATGGGTATTTGTAGGGAATGGGACTTTGTGCACTGCATGTCCCTACTTTATTTGTAGGGAACGGGACCTCTGCTCCTGGAAGTGCTTTTGTTTTCCCATGTACCATATTCTTATTGAAGTATATCAGTAATCGTAGCTTTATTTTTCAAATACTGGAATTTTTATAAGCTTTCTTTCTGAAGTAGAACTTTAAAGTAAAAGAAAGGAAACAATTTACTAAAATTCAGCGAGTAAAGGTGACCTGCCTTCAAGAACTTTAGCAGTTTCTGCCCTGTACCTGTGAATGCTTCTATTGATGTATTTTGATGAAAAGCATGTCATGTCGGCTTTTTAGCTTTTTGGCAGAACATGCCGGGTTGACCCACTCAGGGTTATTTTTTTAAAAAATCAGGTATTTCTGTTTCTTGTGCTATAGTTAAAATCGTGTTGCTATACTAGTGAAGTCAAGTGATACCTTGTGGAAGTTTAGTTTTGAAAATGATTTCCTTATGGTTCCCTTTGCTGTTTTGTGTCTAGGATTGAGAACTAATCAGAGTTGCAGGCTCAAAATCTACAGCGTGTGTGGCTGTATCTTGGATGTCTTCAGAGCTTATCTCTGAAATGATGGTTTTTGCTATAAATGTGCAAACAAGCAATGAGAAACTCTGCATTTCAGTACCAGTGCATCTCATTTCCAGTTACTTCAGGGACTGGAGCTGGATTTTTCTGAAGCTTGCATGTGACATCTCCTAACTGTTGAAATGGGTATTTTGAATTTATGGCCATTCACTTACAGAAGCAATGTGGTTTCCTTTCCCTACCTTCACATCATGTAACGTTCTTTAAATTTTATGCAGTAAGTAAAAACTGCAGGAACACTGTAAATGGAAACTTATTAAGATGAACTTGAAGGTTTTGGTGTTACAACATAAATACAGCATCTGTGGCACTAATATTTTCTTGAAAATTGGATTCAATTACTATGTGGGTTTTATCAGCTGCTAAATGTAATTATTTTCACCTGCCTTGAGGTGACTCAAACTACTTGAGTTTGTTTCAAATTAAACAAAAACCAAAAAAAGTCAAGCTGAGTCATGCTTCAAGCTGTTAGCATTTAACAATCTTTTGGCAGCAGTGAGCCAGGGAAGAAAAAATTTGTACACTAAAACTGAGGGTACAGCAGGCCTGTGGCATGAAATATCATCCAGAACTGTCAGCCCTGCAGGGCTTTCTGCTGGGAACCGCGACCGCCAGAGCAGGGGCTCTTGGCTCTGCAGAGCACAGGAGCCCCACTGGGGTGAACTACAGCCCAGCTTCTTCCTCCAGTCTTGTTTCTTGTTCAGTGCCATGGACTTTGTCTATAAAAAAACATGAAAAAGGCCTTCTGTGGCATTAAAAGAGCAGCCTGCCACTTCAGCTGCTTCAGAGATGAATGATGAAAATGAGCCTGTGTGCTTTACATTCAGAGGCTTAAGGGAATAATGACCAAAGCACATCTGCTAAGGTCGCATAAAAGATGAAATTTCTGATTTTGAACAATCCAAACGGTGGAATGGAATGGAATTACTTAACAGTAAATGATAAAACCATGTACAACCACTCTGAAGGGCCAGAGATTAAACGTTCTGACCAAAAAGACACCAATTAAAGAGGGAAGGGAACATGAACATTCCTTAGAAGTAGGCATATTCATTGGTAATAACTCGACAAAAGTCACTGCTCTTACTCCAGCTCCAGTTCTGTATCTGAGGCATTTCAGTGTCTCTGAGGAATAAAGGTGGCAAAATCTGGTGTATGCTGTAGAATAATAAAAAACTGGGTGAAGGCTGGTTTAAAAAAGCTCTTTTAAACTGATTTTGTTCTAAGACTGAAACTTAGTTTTCCAAGGAGTTGGGGGAACAAGTTTTTATCCTCCCTCTTACGCTTCACTTTTGGTATGGCTGCTGAGGTTCAGAAGGGTGAGGTGTTTTGCTGTATTTGCTGCTATATTTAAGGTTGCTTTCTATGGATTTTTAAGGCAGCGTTTCTTTCTTTCTTATAACAATATGCCTAGACTACCTAATCTTTCAGATATGAAAATTTTAGTGTTTCTCTTTTTGTATCTGTGAGATCCAGCTGAGTTAGATGCAAATGTTGAGCTGTGCTGCAGTTCTGTAGATCAGACAGACACAAAGGCACTTGTGAACCTGGCATTGTATACAAATGTTCCTTCCAGACTAAAGGCCAACTTTTGGAAACGTGCTCCTTACTAAATGTGCATTTATGCTTTCATGTTGCTTAGATGTTTGACTTGAAGTAATTTTCCAGCTACCACTTTGAAAGTTGTTCCACTCATCAGGATTAAGCAAAGCAGTGGAAATCCTTTTTCACAAGGTGTCAACAATTTCATTTCAACCCAAAGTTGTGTTTTCTGTTGCTCCTTTAGAAATGAGAACCAGGGAGGTGAGATGTGGACACACCTGCAATGTGCCCTAACTGAGGTAACTTGGGAGTTGCTGGTCATCCAGAGCCCAAGTTCTGAACACCAGTCAGAGAGTTCATATTTGTGGTGACAGCAAGTGTAACACCAGCTCACCAGTTTTGCTGAGCTGGTGTTACCCTTGTCTATAGTTAAAATAACCACAAGCTGTAAAATGTCAGCTTGAAACAGTGATCTTGAGGAACATCACTTGAGGAATGTAACTTTGTGTCCCAGGGTGAAAGTATTTTCTTTCTTTCATGCTGATGTGTGTACATTAAAACGTTGTCTGGAAGTTTTATGTGTAGACCTGTGTAGTCATTCCTGGAGTCCTAAAGTAGCATTGCTTAGTTTACTTTAAGTATGCTTTAAGGGCTTATTTGATTAGAGAACACTTGTTTTAAGGAAAAAAAATGGCATGATAAGAATTCAACTGTATGTTGAACGTGCCAGTACTCTAAATTCAGTTCCGTAACTCCATGTGTGTAATAATTATGAGCAAATTACTATTCTTCAGAGTAATTTTTGACAAAAGAATGATGACCTTAACTCAGTACAGAACATTTAGGCTGTTCTCTATTGACAGAAAATCAATTAGAATCTTTAATTATTTTTGAGCAGCTTTTGAATGATGATGTGTGAATAAAATTGAGTGTTGTACTGGGTCGTGTAGTGCAGCGATGCCTTCATGGCAATGGTAAAAGAGTTGGACAGACTGATGTCCTGGGGGAGTTTGATCTGAGAATGACACTTGTTGCCAAAATCCAGAAATGTGAGGATTTTGGGGTGATAGATGGTGGCTTAAAGCTGCATCTCCATCCCCCTGTCTGATGCAAGACCGAGGGGATTGAGGGTGAGGCAGCCCTGAGTGCTGCCTGGTACCAGCATAGCCCTGGGCATGCTCCTGTGGCTGGGGCCGCGTGTGCACGGAGCAATCGGGGGAGTGGACAGGGAGGAGCTGCTCTGCCCTTGGTCCTTTGGCTCTTGCAAAGTGAAAATACAGCTTGGCTGGGCTGAGGTGGCTTTATCTGCTCTGGAACAACAGCAGTGCTTGTAACTATTAGCACCACACAAATCTGCTCCTGCAGTTTCAGCAGCTGGTTTATGGAAATGGCGCTGTAAAACTTTAATGTTAAAAATTGCTTTTCTCGCTTATTATTCTCCATGGGGATGCCATTGCTTTCTCATGAGACAAAAATGGGAGTATAGAGAAGAGCTTCTCCTTAGGAACTAGACTCTCAAGGATAGGGTTTTGTCTTTACAGTAGTATAGCTGCACCTTCTTTTTCTGTTTCTTCATCACTGGTGTTTTTCTTACCGTGGAACTGGGCCCAGGGGAGAAATTTTTGAAAATGGCAAAGCTCACTTCAAATCTAGGCATGTAACTCTGTGCTGTCATTGGTGATAGTGCCCCACAGACATAAAAATGGCTTAAAAGTGGAATCTTTGTCCTGCTTTAATTGCTATGTATATTTACTACATCCTCTATTCTGTAGCTCCTCTTTTCAGGGTGGAATGACCCCATGTGAATAGAATTCTCTTGAATTCTGCAACAGCGGTATTGCATTTTCAGTTTTCTTGTGTTTTATTCCATCAGGCCAGTTTCTTTTCTAATTTTCATTGCTCTTCTATCTGATAAGCAAATTACAGCAGGTGAAGTTGTTGATTCCCAAGTAGAGTGCTATTACCAGCAAAGCCTGCACCTGTGGAAAAATGGTGCCTGCTCACAAGTTGGCTTGCAAAATCTGAATTGTTTATT
This sequence comes from Callaeas wilsoni, assembly GCA_013398955.1. Lineage (NCBI taxonomy): Eukaryota > Metazoa > Chordata > Aves > Passeriformes > Callaeidae > Callaeas > Callaeas wilsoni. The sequence continues at coordinate 60,747 of VWPU01004888.1, forward strand.
GATCAGCTCTACATCCTGACCCAGTGGCAGGTGAATTTATAATACTTTCATGCTAAGAAAACAGCTTATGTTTTGCACCCATGGTTTCACTTCTAGCAGCATCTGTCTGCTCCTTTTTTTTTTTTAATAAATTTTTTTCAATGCCAGCAAAATTTTCATGGTCATAGTGAGGTTTCAGGACTTTCCTTTTTTCACCTTCAGAGTCAGGAGTTCAGTTCTGAGGGTAGCAGGAGATGTAAGGCTGGGGACGGAGGCAAGGCAAGGCAGACTTAATTTGGTTTGTACAAGATGCATTTTTTACCACATTTTAAGGGAACTTCTGAGTTTGTTCTGGTGTTCCAAGCAAGTATTTTTGTGAAGCTCTAACTATTCCCCCGCTGTCAGGATCAATTCTCTCAGTTCAGGAGCTTAGTAGTTTTGAATGCATCCGCACTTTGGTATCATCAGAGTGGAGTAACTGAAATTGTAAAATAAAATGATTTCCTCTTAGCCCCTGCACAAATGTCTGAGTTGAGAACGGAAAGAGCTGCAAAGGCTGGGAAGTGCTGTACTTGAATAACAGGTGTTTCCAGTGACCATGACTTACAGTTTAATTTGGCAGGCTGTGGATAAATGAGCTGAAAAATGTCACTTCAGTCAATGCTGAGAAGTTAATCAGTCTTTGATGTGGTTTTTGTTTTGTTTTAATTTTGTTTAAATCCACATCTGTCATGTTTCCAGCTAAATAGCAAGAATTTGGTGTATGCAGAAGCTGAGGATTTTATATATGTTGATGTAAGAAGGTATAAACAACTTCACACTCTTGAAATAATTTTAACATTAAAATGAATGGTAGGGTTGTATATTTGACTTTTATTAGTCACACTTGTTAAATTTTTTTGGGAGAAAATATTTGATTTCAATTATAGAAAAACATTCAAGAGTTTCAAATGTAAAAAGAAAATAATGAAAATGAGATACATTTACCTTTATGTAACTAATGTGTAGCTGTCAGTAACCTGTAGTTATTAGCAGCAAGTCAGCATTGGTTATTTGGTAATCATTTTATGATGATTTAATGATCATTTCAGTAGTGAAGGGTAGACAAAGGCAGCAAACATTCATCTGCAACAGTTTGGCCTTTGGAGCACAAGTTGGAGTTGGAATTCTACTTTCACCATTGGAGCTGGTTTGCCACTAGTCTTGAACCTATTGGAGAATGAATTTAATTTACACTCCAGGATTCAGTGTTTTCTCCTGTTCTGCAATGGCTAACTTCAGTGTTTCTTAAAAAACCTCCTGATTTTCTATAGAAAGTACAATAAATTAAGATGTACAGTAAATTTTGAGTGCATAAAGGTATACATGGTAAAATACAGTTGTTCTTTTTTCAGGTGTTATTTTGGACTCCAAAAAAGCAATTAAGAAAAACCTAACGGAAACAGAGGAATGGCAATAATAATTCATACTGCTTATATGAGTTTGAGGGTAATAAAAGAATAGAAAATACTGTGGAGGAATTGAATAATCAGAATTCTTTGCTGGGTCGAAGGCTGAGGTTTTTCCCCTGCTCTACCTCCTGGAGCTTGTTTTTTCATCTGTTTCTCCCCATAGATGCTTTTTTTTTTTTTTTGGGGGGTGGGGGAGTTTTTCCAATGAATGGAATATGAAAGTTGGCTGATGCAACACCAGTGTGGAGGTGTGTTATATTCTAAATACCAGCACATTTCAAGGTGTGTTAACTAAATAGGGGGAAGTAAGGCTGCTTCTCTAGGTTCCCCTTGGAATTGCCTCTGAACAGACTGTTATAGTTTAGCACATTTTCAGTCTGTCTTAGTAACTGCTTTAGTAACTGAATCAAATAAAAAAGTATCTGCCCTTTCATTAAAAGTATATTTCAAAGTTTTATGGAGGGTTAATGCAGAAGTTTATTGTTAGAGAGCACTGTGGCCACCTTTGAGAAGGATGGTGTTCTGATTGTAATTTTATGAAATCTGAAATAATGAAATCGCAGTTTGAGATAGGTAAAACTCTTTTACAGCTCAATAAATTAGTTTTCTAAGTATTCTTGCATAATTTTGATTTCCACTAATCGTCAGTTCAAGTGCTCTACTGGCAGGAAAGAGATGCCTATTTCTGTCTTTCCTGAAAATGAAACTCCACAAAACAAGATGAAAAGAGGGATTTTTGGCAAACTGATACCTATATATGTGTGCAAGTGTAAGTGGATTAACAAATTGCCTATAGAATATATAATATTTCTTAATGAGTCTTTTCTGAGTAAATCTGTGTTCAGTAATGTTGGGGACCTTAGGGATCACTTGGAATTTTTATTAAGTGCCAATTTTTAAAATCCATTCATTCAGTCCTGCAATCATTACAACTGTTAGGCAAAGTATATTTGTGATTGTGAATAGAAATTTCACTAATGAATTCCTTTAATGTAAAGGATATGCAAAGGTACCAAGTTTCAGATCATAACACATCCTTTTATGATCCTACAGCTTTGCTTCTTTTAATGATGAAATAGGTCAGAGGAAGAGGAGCAAATCAGTCTCTTAGGAAATTTGTTTTAAATCATGAACTTCATATACTTTATGAAATAAAGAATTTAAAGTAAGTACCACATTGAATGCATCAAAATGGCACACAAGTGATTTAAAAGACCTTCAGTTATTCATTTCCTCTTTTTATCCTTTAATAGACAGTTGATGTGTCTTCCACTACTTATTATCAAGAGGATGGCTTCCTCCCAATAATATAATGCTTGTCTAACGAGAAATTGCATGTAGCCCACCGAAATGTAGACCTTTGCTAGCATTTATTAACGCTGCAGCTCGGATAGTTTTAAAACTTTAAATGATATTTCTGCAGTGGTGTGCTGTCCTCATCCAACAGTCAGGAAGACTTGATACAGTCAAATCCAGAAGTGCACAAAGATGATTTGTGGCGGTGCTTTCTGTTCTCCCTGCATTCCATTGGGACAGCTCAGCACACAGAATCACTCATCACAAAGCTGATTATCAAAGCTACTTTTACCATGCAAGGAGTGCTGGTGTGATGTAAGTATATGTGTAATATGTAAAATTGACATTTCCTAAAGCTAATGAAATTGGAGGACCAAATGTGATACCCTACTTAAGTGTTCTGTGTATTGCAGCTTTTGTTAAGAAGAGGGTAAAGTTCATGATTCAATGTGTGTCTGAATTTTAAGGTGTAATAACTGCAAATTGTGGCTTGGAAAGATTTTGTTTTTCTCAATTACTAGAATGAAAGATTTTATTTCAGGTGTTTTTAATGTTGTTTTTAGTCCATTAAGTAGATAGCTTGCTTTAAGAAAGCACGGAGAAATAATAAAGAGGAGCTGTGCATGCAATAAAATTAATAAAGCTTACCTGTGTAAGAAAATAACAATGTTTATAATGTTGCCTTTCATCCAGTTTATGTAACAGATGTGGTTATTGCTATCCAAAGGCCCTTTGTTGTGGCCATGATGGTGTTATTGAATCACAGAATAATTTAGACTAGAAAGGACTAAAGAGGTTGTTCAGTTCAACCTGTTCTAGAAGATGCAGTTTTGAAGTTAGATCAGATTGCTCAGGCTCCTTATTAAAAAAATGCATATAAATGCCCTTAAAAATTGGCTCTCAAATATCAAAGTCACATCCATTGAGGAGGCTGGAAACTGTCCTGTCTATAGATTATTGGAAGTTTTATAGTCCATTGCTTAATGAATCCAGATTGAATTTCTGATGCCTACTCTAGCTATGGTGATGCACCTTGTTGGGTGTTCTGTAGTATGGACTGGAAATAGGTTTGTGATGAGAAGTGTAAATATGGGAGTATTTAATGTGAGTCAGTATTAAAAGCCAGTCAAATCAATTGCTTGTTCCATTTCCAGTATTGGCTTTTTCAACTTTAAGATGCTCAGGGGGAAGTGTATTGGCTCAAACTGTCCAAAATTAGAGCTGCCTTACTCTGAGAAGTCCCAGGATTGCAAAATTAAATGAGGAAACTGTCATGGAGCCACAAGTTCAAAGTATTAGTTAAAAACATGAAAACCAATACTTTTTGTCTTGGCATTTTTGCTAAACATTACCTGCTTGCCGTGACAACACTGCAATTTACTAGTGATTTTTTTAAAATGAAAAATGTAAGCAAAAGTGAAATTCTGGGAGTTCTGATGCTGGGAGCTCTTGAGGGAGTGTGTGCAGAAGCTCCTCCTGGAACACGACAAGAACTTTGCTATTTCCAGCTGGGTTTGCAGTGAATAGTAAAATCAGTAGGAGGGGGGAGCTGTCCTTGTTAGGTGCCTTGGATTTTGTGCTTTCTGTCTGACTGGAGCAGCATTTCTGGCATAAATGGGAGAGTCAGGAGGAAATTAGGATAACACTGTATTTTAAAAAAAAAGAGCTGCTCATGTCACCATGTACTGTGAGTGCTCCTGTGGGTCTCTGAAAGCAGAGTGGTAAATCAAAATTTGAAAGCTGTTGACTGTCAAACATGCAGAGAGACCTTTCTTTTTCTAGACTTCATCCACAGTTTAAATATTTCAGTGCATTTCTAAGGCATTTTTAAAAATACTTTCTTATGAACTCTTGAAGGCTTCAATCTGAAGTCTTGTCTTCAATGCAGGGCCAACCTGCTGCTGACTTCCAGTCTGAGTTGCCAGTTTGAGGATTATCTACTGAAATGTTTAGTTGATGTTTTGGGGCTTTTTTGCAAGACTAACTCAAGCTAATTAGAGATGTATAGCCCAGGCACAGAAACAAATACAGCTGCATAAATGTACATGATGGCAAAAGACTTGTACAGAACTCTGAACTGCTGCTTGTTACCTGCTCCTAAAAATAGAGAAATCAATTAAAATGAAGGGTGCAGAGGAGAGGACATAAACGAGTTAAGCAGAAAGCCCAAGAGACAGCAGAACTTGGCAGTTGAAGATGGTTGTAATACCTTTTCAGACTCCTTTCAGCAGGACCATCATGAAAATGTCATGAGGGAGAAAAGGCCTTCTTTAAGTGATTGAATAAGATTGAATATTAAAAGGGATAGAAAAAGAAAGCCAGAGTTAATGACTTGCTCGTTTGGGACAGAACCTGTATTTCTATCAATTAATTGGTCGAGGCCTGAAACAATCAAAGATAATACCAACATAAAATCATCTAATAGTACAACAGAGAAGATGGTGTGAGGTCATGGCAGGATCATGAGGGATGAGAACATAGGGGCAGAAAAAGCCAAATTCAACCAAAGTTTTCTGAATTAGCAAGACCTACGTGTGAGGTGAAGTGAAGGAGGAAATAGTGCTTTTGGAAGTGACTGAAGCTTCCCTGCTTTACTGTAATTGAGAGACAATTAGAGTTAATGTTATTAGGCATAGGGTGGAATAACTGAAGCACTTTTTACAAAGGATGACCAAAACAACAACTTGAGTTTCTTCAGCCTTTACTTAAATTTGTGCTGTGATGGAGAGCAAGCTTGTGCGTGTCAAGAGCTGAACTGCTTGTAAAGGTACGTCACCCCTGTGCTGGGCAAAGCTGGGCTTTGTCCTGGGGACCTGGTGCTGAGTCTCAAAGCTGGCATAGAAGGGCAGCTGCTTCAAAGGGCAGTTGGGTTTGGGTGTGGCAGTAATGAAGAGTCTCTGATGAAGTGCAGCAATTAATGCCATTTACATGCCTGCATGTAGGGTTCATAGGAGACATGATGCTCAGGGTGTGGAAAGCATTCATAGGGAGATATCCCTGCTGCCTCCCTGGGTGAGGGAGAGGACTTAGAGTGTGAATTATTAATAGTTTATGAACAGCTCAGTCAAGCACAGCTCTCATTTGCATCTCTACTGCTAACGAGGTATTTGCAGTTTCAGATCAAGAGAAATTGGTCAGAAAGCCAGGGAGAGAGTCAAATCCTTGGGAGTCCTTGGAGACATTTCCCTCAGCTGCACAGGCTGGGTTTGGGTGGAGGAGGGAGAGCAGCCTGGGGACAGCAGGGCAGGACAAAGGGTCCCAGGCAGGGGGCTGTGATGGCATTGCTATTTCTGTATTCTCTTCAGCTAAAATGAAATCTGTTACCCAGACACCACATCAGCAGAGACAGGATATAAAGCTGTGTTGTATCAGAAGCTGTCTACAAAGGCAAATACAGACGTGTAGTTTAATATAGGTTGCGCTTAGAGGAAAAAAACCGTACGGCTAATCTAAAGAGGGCTCTCCTGGAGCAATATTTTATTTACAATTGAGGAGGAAAATGATGGATTGAACACCTCCAGAGCAAGAAGTTAAAAATACCTCCTTCCTCCCGCCCCTCAAGCCTCCTTTCCTTCAGCAGCCTTTTTAGGCATAGCAGCCATGCAATTAATTGAAGTTCACTAGGAGCCTGTAATGAAAATTCTAACATCATGTAGCTGCTTTCATTAATAATATCATTGTCTTTTGTCAACTTTAATAGCAATTGGGTTTATCCAGCTGGAAAAAGTTAGACAAAGACAGATAGACAGGCAAGTCTGTGTACTGTCAATTGACTTAAAAAGAAATGCAGGTTTGCTTTTTAAAATACATCAAACCTGACATTTTATTCACTTTTTGGGTTCACTTTTCAAACTCTATATGTGGATGCTGTCAGAAGTTTGGCTAATGGAATGAAAAGGTAATTGTGGAGGACCATGGATGTCACTTAATGGGGGCTACTGGTTTTGGGGTTCTATCTTGCTGTAAAGATAAATATCTTGGCAACCTAAAAGAGCTAGAAATTAAAGGGAAAATTGAGATAACAATTAATATTTGGCAAAAAGTTTAAGCAAGTATTGTATTATTTTCTTGGATTAGTGATTCTTTAAAATTTATATCTACAACAGGACTTTGAATGCTATCCTGTTAATTAGGGTGTTAGTATAATTTTAATCTCCTAACTGTGAAGTGATAAATAATATCAGCATGCATGTCAGTGCATCCCTTGGCAATCAAAACTTCTCAGGGAAGTGTGTTTGAGAGTTACTGGGGGATGAGGAGCGCTGGTTAAACACTGATCACTGGAGCAAAGCCAATCCATCATTATTATGCCCCAAGCAGGCACTGTGTTATTGAAAGTCTTGGTTACCTTTGTTGCCTCAGGCCAAAATTGTTCTGTAAGTCATCTTAGCGTTAATTATTCAATAATGTTATTGAAAATGTACTTTGCAATCACCCGGGTGTGTTCCATCATTGTGGTTTTGTGCTTCATTAAATTGTAATTGCCTGGAAGCAAATGATCATCAGGTGTCAGTCTCCACAAAGATACATCGGTTTGCTTTTCACTGCCAGATTAGGAAGTGATTGGAAATTATTTTCATCGTTTCCTCATTCTTTTGGCTTATAGTGTTCTGATTAACTTAAATGACAGCCGTTTAATGCCAGTGTTTAGTTATAATCTGGAAGGGAGCAAGGGAGTTACTGCTTTGCTGACAGCTCCAGTGTGGTGGCTCTAGTTCTGTTCCCTGATGTTCTGCATTTTGTGTGTTCTTTGCGTGTGGGGCAGGTAACACATCTTGGATGGGAGTGGTGGTGGTGAGCTATTTCAGCTCTTCAAAGGGACAGAAGGTTCTTGAAAGAAGCCTTTTTAAGAGGGTTTAATCTACTAAGTGTGAGCTTGTTTGATGCAGTTTCTCATCAGCAGTCATGGGCACAAAAGGGGAGGCAGATCCCAGTGATTTGAGTAATCATAACGGTGTGTTTGGTGAAAATTAATGCTAATGTTTCCAACAGTGATGGAGATCAACACACTGATGGAACCAAATTATTCTGAGGTAAAGCAGTGGAATGAGTATCAAGAGAACCATGAACTAGTATCACAGAACCATAGAATGATGTGGGTTGGAAGGGATCTTAAAGCTCATCCAGTTCCAGCCCCTGCCATGGGCAAGGACACCTCCTGCTGTCCCAGGCTGCTCCAAGCCCCATCAGCCTGGCCTGGGACACTTCCAGGGATGGGGCAGCCACAGCTTCTCTTGGCAACCTGTGCCTGGGTCTCACCACCCTCCCAGGGAAAAGAATTTCTTCCCAATATTCCATCTAACCCTGCCCTCTGGCAGTTTGAAGCCACTCCCAGTTGTCACTCCAGACCCTTGTAAATAGTCTCTCTCCATCTTTCTTGTAGGCTTCTTTCAGGTTGGGATGGGTTGTTGTCGATCCTACCCAGAGTGGCACATCCCTGTACCTGGCAAATTTTAACTCTCTGAGGCCCAGGAGGTGGTCCCAACCCGTTTAATTGTCTGCATTTAGGTACATGGCTGCATTATTAGGAAAAAAGTGGATTTTTTGTTAGCGTGAAAAAAGTGGTGTTACACCAAGAATTCTTAGGTGGTTAATTCTGCCAAGATACCTGTTTCTAGGGGCAGAGGTGAGGATTCGGAGGTGATATTTGGCATCCTGAGTCTTGCTGTAAATCTCTTGTTCCAGATGAAGCAAAGCTGGGCTGTGTATTACAGAGTTTGGCATTAATTAGGATGATCTCAAGGCATTCCTGAGTGTACAGGATACAGAGCAGCCAGGAATCATGAAGCTTGGTTGCCTCTTGCCTACTGGGCAGATGTTCTGTGCAGTTACAGAAGTGGTCGAGTTTCCTTTTCATCATTTGGTAGTTCTGCAGTGCCTGGGCAGAATTCCTGCCTGCCTTGTTGCATTCATTCTTAGCCAAGAAATCAACCTGAATTTGAGGTTACTCCTTTCTGAGTGCCATTATACTTCCACTGCTTATAAGTTTTGTCTTCAGGAGCTTTTCTTTGCCCCCTAATGTACTTGGTTTTGAGTGTGTGGAATTGGTAGAGTAAAAGCCCCCATAGATCCTTGTTTGTGTGGAGCTGTGGAAACTGTCACTCTGTTATCCCCAAGAAGAGAGAATTCTCAGTTCAAAATATGCAAATAATCACTGTCAGATAGCACCTTCCAAACGGGCACAGTAAAACTTGACAACGTTTTTTTTCTTGCTCGCTGAATAGTATTCATATGCTTTGTAGTAACAAAATTCATGTTTATTAATAGCTTGTCTGGGGAAATGGCACTGACTAGGATGGGAAGCAATAGGAACTGTGAGATGTTGACTTCACTGGAGTATGAACTGCTGCCTGTCTTGGATTAATGTGCAGTGGGAGGAACACCAAACAAATGGCTGTGTTTGACCCAGCGCAGGTGGGCAGTAGAAAGAAAATCTGCAAGAACTGGTGAAGCTGATGTCCCTCTTGATGAAGATTTTTATTATTAATTTTTTTAAACATTGCTTATCTTCAGGGTTGCACTAAGGGAAGGATGTCTCAGCTGCAGAAGAACACAGGGGTAGATGTGCCTTTGACTTGGCATCAGTTTGGTTTTTGCATATGCTATCTTGCCTATGGTAAGCACAAATTTGTTTTGAAAAATAACGTATCAGTGACCAAGTTTTGTAAAACCAAAACCCTGTACTCTGTTTTTTGCTGAAGTTAAGGAGTATACAGTGAGTTCAGATAGTTGTGTACTATCCAGAATATTGGAAAATCCCTCTTTTTCTTTTGAACAGGCAAATGACAAGCATACATTACACTTTACAGTATGGGCATGTATCCTTGTTAACTAGTACTGCTCCTGAGAAAAACAGTGAAAATAATATTTTAAAATAAAGTAATAATGATAATAATGTTCTTAAAATTATTAAGAACAGCTCAGTGAAAGTTTTTCTTTGATACTTGCTTACAGAAGCGTTGCACAAATGCACAGAAGTGAAAATATTCGTGATTCCTCTGTTAGGAGTGTTGGAAAGAGTTAGGAGCAGAGATGGTCCATGCGTGGCATTTCTGCAGGAGTTTGCTTGTGGCAGTTGTGGTGCAATGCAGACCATTTCCCGTGCTCCAAAATGCACACTTTGGGTTTAGGAGATGCCCAGTTCTAGGGTGAGCCCTTGGTGGGAGTGGGTGGCCCTGGAGCCAGATGTGAATATCTGTGACGGGGACGGTTTGGGCAGGTTGGGTCCTACAGCTCCTCACTTAGACACTTTTGAGTCTTCTTGTGACTGTTTTAAAATGTTCCTCGTTTTGCTCATGAGATTTTTGGGGCTGAGAGAATTACTTACTGGTTTTGAAAGACTTAAATGCTGTCAGTAAAAGTGCTGTGAGAACACCCCAAAAACCCCATAACTGAAGACATTGATTTTGTCTTCACTGTGGGGCACCGCTGGAGTTTATTAATATGAGGTTTATTAATATGACTAATAATATTAATAGGAGTAACTTGCATTCTTTTCAGTATGCAGATTAAATACTGATTAATCACTGGATAATTGAGCAAAGTCCACCTGGAAGAACCAAGTGGTTCTGTTCTTGAAAACTGTTGTTATATGCATGAAACTTAAAAGGGAGTTGTGGGCACACTTAGCTTTTGATGCTCAATTTTACCACTTCAGTAATTTCAATTCAGGGCTGTTTTGAGTTCAGTTTTTCTTTTCTTTGCACTGTGGAATATGAATCTCGTTCTACTCCGTTCCCCACACAATGACAAGATGTTAGAGAATGGAAATTAAAAAGTATTGCTGTAGCCATGCTTTCATTCTCCGGCACTCACTGTGCCTGAGGTACGTATTTGCAAAATTCCCTCATGAAATGTAGTATCCAGACAGCAGGATCTTACAGCTGCAGGACAAGTGTGGTGGATATCAATCTGTACTTGTAGTGATACCAGAACACCCTTTTAAGCAAAAATATCCGCATATTACATGTGTGGCCAAACTGATTTAGTTCTGAATGTTCCTGCATGGCACACTTCCAAAGTTAAAGAGTATAGCGACTGGTCCAGAGGTGCAGTGAGCTGCTTAAAGTAGTTACTGTAATTGTAGCTTTTGATCTATGGCATTTATTGATGTATTTTTAGATTTTTTTTAATCTCGTATCAGTGACTCTTGGAGATGCATCAGCTATCTGAATTCAGAGCTTTTCACTAAAAATGATTGGCTTTTTTTTGGTGGGAAAGCTTGGAAAAAAGAATCTCTACAGCAAAAGTAGAAGGAGCTTCTATGTTTCACTTTTGATTAAACACTATATTTTTGCAGTGTACTTTGTAGTTATGTACCTTTTAACTACATCCTTGTACAACCTCTCTGATAATAAATAAGTAAAATACTGCTAGCATTTCCTACAGACATTAAGAAACGTTCAAGAGAGATGAGCATTGCACTTGTATTGATAATCTATAGTCTGAACTCATCAGTGTTTCACATTTTTGTTTCTGACACCTTAAAGACTGAGAATTTCATTAAAATCAATGCAGACTGAAATACCAGATCTGTGTTAAGAATAAAGCAAGTTTATCATGTGAGTGGGTTCTTTCTTTCTCCAATGCCTTTTGTTAACATTTTGCTCCTCTCAAATTGAGGGAGGACATTGGAAAAAAAAAAAATCTCTCTTTCAGAAAGATTTCTAAATGTTGTTCCTGAACTTCCCTGAAATACCTTTGAAATAGAAAGCATCTATATCTCCTGTAATCAGGTGCTTAATGTGCTCAAAGAACTATCCAGAAAGCTGGAATGGTGAAGATTATAGCAGCAATAATGACTAAAGTACATGCAAGTTACTTATCTGCAACTTTTTGATTCTTTTAATATTTTCCTTTTTTTTTGGTGAAATCCTCAGTAATATTTTCATCATAGTTTAAAGCAAGAAGGCTTGATTGGGGTCTAGGCTTTTTGAAATACCTAGGGAGAGAACACTAAGTGCTACATTAGGCTTTCACTTATGGAATTGCAGCAGATCTTTCTTTTCTAAGGTTGCACAGTATTGTTTTCCACTTAAAGCAGAATCAGACCTTCAGTGTAAATACACAATCCCAGCAGTTTCCTGCTTTTCCAGATCATTAAGAAAAATCACGTGTGAGATGACAGATCTGTAGCCTTTGGGAACAAGGCTTAGGGGGTGTAGTGCCTGGTCCGTACTGTCTGTTCTCCTCCTCTTCCCACAACCACTGAATTTGGCAGTTTCCAGGTGGATTTGAAAGGCAGACTGAAATTTTGTTCAGAAGAAGTGATTGGCTCCAAGAAGAATACACCAAAATGTTCCTCTTCTGAGTGCACAGGCTGTCGGGTTCCAGAACTCCACAGTCTGCTTCTTAGCAGCCCGGCTGTGTCCCACAAATCCAGATGGGACTGGGCGCGGTAAGGGGCAAGATTAGATATTAGAAAGATAAGGTGTTAGTGGGATATTGGATATTGGGAAGAAGATCCTTCCCTGTGAGGGTGATGAGGCCCTGGCACAGGTTGCCCAGAGAAGCTGTGGCTGCCCCATCCCTGGACACTGGGACATCCCAGTGTCCCAGGCCAGGCTGGACGGGGCTCGTCCCAACCTGGGATAGTGGAAGGTGTCCCTGCCCCTGGCAGGGGGTGGCACGAGATGAGTTTTAAGGTTCTTTCCAGCCCAAATCATTTTGTGATTCTCTGTCAAGGACTAAAGGGATGTATTTACCTGTTTTCCTTTGTGTTGGAATTTAACATTTTACTGTTTTGGGTTTTTTTTCAACAAAAAAAGAAATGCTTGTAGTAACAAAAGAAAAGGAAAACTGGTAGCAGATTTTCATTCTGAAATTACTCAGCCTGTTTATAATTGGGTGGATTTTAAGTCCACTTTGACCTTTTAAAAAGGATTTTGTATCGAAGGTTGTATCAGACTTAGCTCTATATTTGGGGTTATACTTTAGAAATCCAGTACTTCAAAAGTGTTCTTCAAAAATGGTAAGAAAATGCTAATTATTATGAAGAGAAATATGAAAGAGAAATAACTGAGGTGTTGCTGGTCAGTAGGGTTTGTCATGGATCTCGTGCGTTTCTATTTTGGCTGTATGTAAAAAGAGTCAGACCATATTTGTGGATTCAACTTTTCTTATGTCTATTAAGTTGTTTGATGGACTACTACTAAAAAACAAAAGCTTGAACCACTAACAAAATCCCACAACAAGATTTAAGTTTAAGATGCACGATACAGTTTATTTGAACAAAAAAAATATTGCTTTTCAACCTTCTGGAACTCTGGGTCTTAAGCAAACTGATGATTTTAAGATACAGCCTTACACAAATAAGCTCTTCTTAAAACCAAACAATTTGACCATCTTGCTGTACATCAATTGTGTGCTCCATTAGGTGGCACTTCTTTGTAGGGAAGGCTGCATAAATCAGGAGTGTCTTCCCCAGAAGAAATTAAGCCATGAAGTTTTATTGCTTTTTTATTACTAAGCGTATCACGGTATGATATTGTTTAATGAAATGTGACAGGCTTTGCTGGAAGAAATATAGTGAATACAACAGCATTTTTGCATTTAACAAGATAAGGTGCCAATGTTTATTTTCAGGATACAAAATGATTGTTTAGTTTGGATTCAGATACAGAAATCCATCATAATGTATAGATGTATACTTTTGCAACCGTCTGGTAACCTCGTCATAATTTCTTTCATAGATCTTCAGAATGGGTTTCCAATTTATTTTTTTTTTTTAAAGAGGAAAAAGTTCCCAGGTAAAAAGATCCATTTTCAAGTTTGTATATACATTGGGAATAAAACTGATTTTGTTTTACTGTGTCCACCCACCCTCCTCAGGAAAGTACTTTTGGTCTCCTAGACCCCAAAACAGTGCCAAAAGGATTTTTCTTTTCTCAAACTTTCAAGGTCTTTATTAGATGCATTACTTAATACATACATATATATGTAGAGAGAGTGTTTAGTCATTTATTTTGAACAACCTTAATTAATTTGGTGGGTTTTTAACTTTTTTTAAAAAATTTGATTAATATACTCTGTTCATCCAATATTTTTGCCAACCCCTTGTCCAAAACCCATCACTGTAGTTAATTCCTTGGTCACTTTTTACCTGCAGATATTCATACTGGTGTATATTTAGAATTGAGCACTTAATATGGTGCAATATCAAAGGGATGTTGAGGGTCCCTTCATTTTTGGAACACACCAAGCACACTGGAATAGCCATAGTGCTGTAACTGTTCTGCAGCAAATATTCTAGTCATTGTATATGGCTGGAATGGGATTTAAAATATGAAATTCCTGTACTTAGTGTTTTAGAATTTATATCTCAGTCAGTCCTTTTGACTGAAATGAACTTTCTGCTGAGAGTCCTGTGTTAAGGTGGTTCAAGATAAAATGTCACTCGTTATGCTATTTATGTCTGCAAAATACAAGCGGTTAGGAATTTCCTGGTGCATTTAGTAATTCTCTGCGTGACTGGGGGTCTGAGGTTAACCTAATGGAAACTTCTGCTATTAATACCTTTGTGGAGTGTTTTTAAGAACTCTTAAGTGCATACAGCTGCTCACTGTCATGTAAACTTAAAATAATAACTTGCATTATTTTAATTGGCTGGTTCTGAAATGAGGAAGTACTAAATTAGCAGTGGTTATTTCTTTAAATAAGAAAGAAAATGCCAGTGTGCTTACAGCAGGAGTAGGATCTCTTTAAAATTGTAGCATAAAGAAAATCTTTCACCCGTTTTCTTTTTTAGTTTCATTCTCTGTCTACTCGAGATCATAAACTTTAATGCCATTTTCACCTGCTACAAAATACAGATCTTTCTTTGGGTATGAAAAGCCAAGGGGGAAACAAACGCAGCCCAAAAGGCTTAATGATGAGAACAATATTCTTTCAAGCTCAGTTGCATAGCTGTGCCTTCAGAACTGAGCTGACTTTCTCAGAATCATTGGGAAGCTGTTTCATCCTCAGGCCTTTTTTCCAGGCTGTGTTCAGACAGGCGCTGTCGCCTTTCCTGTGATCCACTTAGGGCATGTCAGGGAAGAAATGTTTTTATTAAGTACCTCTGGCCATTGGGATTCATTTTTATCGATGGTTTGTAGTGCTACTTTGTGGTTCACCTGATTAAATCCTCTCACCCCCTCAAGTATGGAGGTTATTTAAATAATTGGGTGTTATTTCCTCACCTGTTTCTGAGTATCTTGGCTAATTGGAATACAGTTGCTCATGTATGTCTGATGTTAATGATTGTGTCAGTGATTTAAAAATAGGATCACTTCCTGCTTTTAATTTTGTATCTGTTCTTTGTCCTTCTGCGTAGTAAGAATGAAGAATATACAGTATTTTAGGTTTTGTTGTATTATTTTGTATGGCTTCAATGGTGGTGCTTCTCAGCAGTCGAAGTTCATCGGTTTGCAAAGTAATCAATGTGTGCAATATAAATATAACTGTTGTTGCATTATAACTGAGCCTCTCAAACACTGTTCTGTTTCAATAACTCTCTGCAGGGAATAATTGTCACAGAGGGGTCTCATTTCCCAGTACAACTTCGAAAATAGGTGAGGTGTTAGGCTGGAAAGCCTCCAGGCAAGGAGAGATTGTCACTGTTGGCTGTATTCATCTATTGTATGTACAAGGTCGCAGGCAGCTGCCTTGATCACTCCTCAGTCATTTTGTTGTGATTTTGTTGTGCTTTTTTAGAGCCTGAATAGTCGTAGTGATTTGAGATTTCCTTTACATTTAACACGGAATGCTGAAGGAGTCGATAAAATAACTTTTAGATGGCAGAACCAGAAGACTTTTCTGTGAATTGCCACAGGACTTTGCACTTTTTATTGCATTACTTGCTTCATTTGCTCTTCTCCTTCATGGAATTCCTAACGTCTGTTGGGTAGGAAAGAATGCAGAACAGGAAACTTCTTCCATTCCATCTCATCTTAGTATTTTACCTTCCTTCATTTGTAGTTTTACAGCAACACGTTTGTTGAAAATTAGGACGTAAGAGTTAAGAAAGTGCTTAGACTGCTTTGCTTTTGCAAAGTATTTGCTACAACTCAAATCAGGATCTCTGAAACATGACTACTTTTCCTTTTGGAATTTGGAGAAGCTGTTCTGAGAGACATGTGGTTCATTGTGGTCCCTGAAAAAGGTGGTTGGGTTTTCTTCTGTTCTGCATAAAGGTCTAGGGTTTCTGCTCCATTAATTGAGGCATAGTGTTCAAAAATATTACCTTAATCTAAATCTTGTCATTATCGTCTTGAAGTGGGAAGGTTCATGCTTAAGTCTGTATTTAATTCCAAATTACTACTTTTTAAAAAAGAGCCCCAAGCCACTAATTTACTCTCATGAGAAACATTGGTTTGTCTTTTTCTTGAAGTCCAAGTGTGGTCTGGACATCTGTGACTGGTGGCATTGAGTCCTACGTGATTCTGTGTCATCTGTGTAATTAAACTGTGCATTACAATCCAAATTCTGGTCGGTGTCCAGTACTGAATAATCTGCCTCAGAGTAGCTGATGTGTGTTGGTGTGTGGCCATATGAAGCTTTGCAATACAGTTGCATAAAAATGATTTTGATTTTAAGCTGTTTCATTTACCTGCTTGCAGATAAAATTAATCATCTTGCCTTCTATCTGGTTGTCATCTTTTTCTCTGTCAGGGGTGGTAGATGGTGGTGGGAGTTTATGTGTTTTAGCTTGGGGTTTTTGTGGTATTCAGATTTCTTTTCTTTTTTAGTTGGTGAAATAATATTATGATGATGATACTTGCCCAAAGCATTCTTAATTGCAGCTGGACTACAATGCCTTTCCCTAGCATGTGGCTGTATAATAAAAGCAGTTCTCTCCAGACAGAGTTACAAATTCTGTTTATTATTGAGATATAATATAGATGTCTTTACAGAACGTGTGAACAAACAGAATGGAGAGGCTGAACTGTTCTCTGCACAAATGAGAGACTTTGCAGCACTCTTGCTTCATTTGCTAATGAAAGTTTGAAGGCATTTACCTGTCAGGAAAGAAAGACTCATACCAAGGCGTTTTCTACCAAGCCAGGATTGTTGTCTTTGTAGTCCAAATACATTTATTTTTAATGCAGACTGCAGTATGTCTAGGGAGAAGTACATCACTCGCAGGAGAGATTTAAAAATAGGATTGTCAACTTTCTAATGTGTCCTTACTTTCGTGCTTTCAGCACCTGACCTAAGTATGCTGTGAATCAAACAAAAATCAAATTATAGCAGCATACCTATTGTCTCCTGTCCTGATGTACTGCAGGGAAACAAAGTAAGAGAGAAATAAAATGTCTTTTTATTGCGGGAAAGTCAGCACTTGAAGGACAGTGCTTCTAGTTGAATGCAAGGAGTGGAGATTGGAGGAATATTTCTGTAGGCAAATTCAATATGTTGAGACGTTTAAGTGTAATGAAATTTGAGATAAAGTTCTGTGATTTTTATTGATGAAATACTTAGCTTGCTACAGGAACGGAATATTACCATAGGATGTTTGCACTGCTGTATAAAACATTCTGAATGTTTGAAAGTATGATTTATAAGAAAAAGTGTTTTGTTTGACAGACTGGCTTTTTTTAATATGCCATGACATCATATTACAAATTAGGCTTTCAACTTCTTTATTAGTTACTGCATTGGAACTGTTTTGACAAAGTTATAGTCTAGATTTTCATGAAAATTAGAGCTACTTGTCCAATTCCTTATTCTTCATAGTGACTATCAAAATATTCTATGTGAACTGCAGAACTTGATGTCCCCAAGGGAGACTTGTAAGAACATTTAATAGTGAACTAAGAGATTTCATTGAATGCTTTGCAGTTCAGAAGCTGAAGGAGGACTTTAGTTTGATCCAGATGGTGGTAATAGGTACAGCAAAATCTCCAGATGCTTTATTTTTTCAAAGACAATTGACAAATAGGATTTTTTAAACTTTTGGCTTGGTTTCCAACCCGCAGATCTGGAGGAAGGGCAGAAAATCTTAAATTCCTTTGAAAGGCCATTGTAACTGACTGGGGTTTAGAGATTGCATTAATAGAGATGGATAGTGATTTTATTTGTGTAAGTTCATATATTGTTTGCTTAACTGTGAAGGTGCAAAAGAAAGAGATTTCTATCAATAGGGTTTTTAACATGGAGGAGGGGAAAATGGCAGCTCTGAGGGTCAGTAGGCATTTAAAACCTTTCAGTTTGGTTCATGGCTGTGTTGAAATATGGGCTCTGACAGTGCTCAGGGTTACTGTGTGAAATCTTTCTGCTAATTAACTGCTGTTTCCAAGCTGTGGAAGTTTCTAGGCTATAATTGATGATAAATACCATTGTTCTGAGGCTGAACACATATCTAAGATTTATCAATACGAGCCCAAAATACTCCAATTTCACAAGCTCTGCAGAAGAATCTTCCAGATTTACCTTACTGCACTGAAAATCAGCGATAGGATATGAAAGAAGTTGTGGCAGAAGCTGTTAAAAAAGGCAGCTGATTTGAATTACAGACGGGCTTGGAAACCTGGCTGCAAATGGAAATACAAGGCAATCCATTGAAACATCAGATAAAAAACCCTTTTCATGTTGAGGTGATGGCCCAGAGGGGCTGCAGAGTCCTCGTGGACTTAGGAGATACTCAATATGTGACTGAAAGTGTCCTGAGCATCCTGTTCTGGATGATCCTGCTGTGAGCAGAGGCTTGGGCTGGATGGTCTCCAGGGTCCCCTCCCAACCTCAGTCATTATTGTCAGGTACTCAGTCATTCTGGGAACAACAGATCTCCCTGAACTTGACCCTCAGAATAAAAAAATATTGTTCATCAGTCCAGGAAGCCTCCTACAAGATCTTTATTCAAATTTGAAAGTGAGCTTGAGGCTGTATTTGAAAGCTACATGAGTCAGTTCAGGCCTTTGATAGTTTTCCATCAAGATACATTAATGCATCAGAGTACATTAATGTATTAATAAAGATGTTGTTAATTCTCGTATCCTATAATTGATGCTGACTGCGAGTCTTAAACACACTAATTTGACACTGTGTTTTTGCTGTGGAACATGCTCATGTTTTAAATCCTCAAACCAAGCAGAAAACCTAATTAATACACAGAAAGTGTGCGAGCTTAACGAACTTGGTAATCTTCCTGAGTTCTCACACTTAGGATATAAATAAAACTAAGAAATCTTTCCGTGTCAGGAAACAGGATTCACATAAGGGGAAGCATTCACTCTAAAATTCCCAAACTGCAGTTCTCTTTGGAAGAGCTGAAAATGAGAGAGAAAATTTTAATTTTTTGCATCAGAAGTAGTGTGCAGACAAAGTCATTAAGGTATCTGCAACAGCAGCTTTGTTTTAAGTTAAATAGAAATTATCCTGCAAGTGGAATTTAATGAACAAATATTTTATTAGGATTCAATCTCTGCTTCTTTCCCTTGGTTAGTATGAAAAGGCAAACCTCTGGCAATCATTGAGTTTGTTGCTATGATTTAGTATGGAGAAGAATGGATATTTAACTTAGGCAGGGTGAGGGGGCAGCCGGTTAGCTCTGCATTTTGGACACAAAGCACGATATGAAATATTCCATCTCACATTTAATGATGGGTTATTATAATGAAAAAGAAGTTTGTCAGCTAACTGGCTGCACAAGTGGAGTTCCCAGGGGATAGTTTTGCTTCAGATACAGAAAAATGAGGTATTCTGCAGTTCAGGGTTGAGTCCCACAGAATTAGTCCCTCCTGGCTAAGACAGGCTGTGAGAAAGATTGCTGAACTCTGGAGGTCTCACTGCTGAGGCAAGAACTATTCTGTTCGTGACACCCTCAGCAAGTTCAGGCATGGATGAACAGATCGTCTTTTACAGCTCTTACCGAGCAAGGAAAATCAATTAGGAGCTTAAATGGATCCAAAGAACTGCTTAATATTTCCATGAAGGCGTGTTTTCTCCAACTGGGAGTGAGGCATCCAGCCATTCATTGTTGAATGGGAAATGCTTATTTCCTGTCAAGCTACCACAGTTTGAGAAACATTTCATTTGAATTATGTGTAATCATTATTAATTTTAGCTTTGTGAGGATGAGGTGACTGAGATTAGAATTTCGTGCTAATCAGATTATCACATCATCCATAACATCTGTGATAGATCCACTTTTACCTTCCAAAAGTATTCCAGTTCTGTTTCAGCAGGCAAATCCACATACTGATGTGTTGAACCTAACTTCTCTCAGCCAGGCTGGAGTCAGGTTTTCTCGACGTTCTCATGTGTCAGGACTTCATATTTCATCTGAAGTATGAGGCAAGGAGGTGAAAGCCAGCCGTGCAAAACTGCAGCCTCAACCAGGAGCTATTTGAGCTGTTGAGTGTCTAACTCTGGTAGAGCTCGGATTAAATAAGGTTCTCAAGATGCATCGGTTCTGCTTGACCAGCCTGTGCAGGTCCATTATCTCACTGGTGTGCTCAGTGAGAGAGTTCTTCTGGGTGCCTGCCTTGCGTTGATAAAGTGTCTGGAGGATTTGTGGAAGTTTGGTACAAATCTCTGACCCCCACAAAATTAATGTGATGCTGGTATCTAAACACTAGGAACTCACTCTCCTTTTGCATTGAAAGGAATCACAAAAGGTTTGCAAGTGATCGCTAAATTTCTTGATTTGTTGGCTCCTTCTTTTATTAAAAAAAAAGGAGGATTTGCAAGCTAAATAAAATTTGAAGAGTTTTCAATGGAAAAATAATCTCATTAACTGTGTGCCATATAATGATTAAATATTGTCTAAAGAATTACTTAGGTATACACTTGTAAGAGTAAGTTTTCTAGTATTGCTCAGCAATTGCTGGAGGCTTGGCTTAGAAAAGGAATAAATTTCTTTACATTCAGCGATAATAGATAAAATGGACTTGGATTCGGTGTCAGTTGTGTGGATTTTTATTTAGAAAATGTTCAGGAATGCTACGGAGTTACTTCCATGTCTACTAGCTAAGCTTTTTTAGGAGGTGATGTTGGTGAACCTTCACGATTCTATGTTTGTACTCCCACATCCTAAATCTGGTGCCAAACATGCCAGCAATATCCAGGCCTACCTTGCTAGTGGAAAAGTTTTATATTTGTATAGTTCTGTTCCCCAAAGAACTTAGCATGCTTTACAGCACACCAGGTCTGCAGTTCTACTGCAGAATACACCCATTTACAAAAGATACACTGAGCCTCGAAGTTCATAACCTCAAGGAAATTCCAGCTCTCTCCTTTGTGAAAAGAAGCTGCTTCAGAGCTGCGTGTTTTCCCTTGTTGCTTTTCCCACAACTGCTGTTGTCTCGAGAGATTAATATGTTGGAGAGAAGCCTGAGCTCCAGTCCTTGTTCTTTTCAGTAATGGGATGCTGAGTTCTGTGGAGGGGGTATCTGATCTCACCTGCCCAGGGTGCACAGAGAACACATTATTCAGCAAGGAGAGAAAGAGCAGTGGATCTCACTGCACGTTTCACTTAGGGGTTTCAGGCATTCAGGACTGCAGCCTTACTGTGGAACAGTAATCACATTCAAAATGCTCTTTTATGGTGAGGAACAGTAGAGGGAGAGAAAGCAGCAAAACCAAAAGAAAAAGCAGAATGCGGAAAACCTCCCCAAACTGTTGAGGTCATGAACAAATCACTCACATCTTTGTCTATAGAGAGCAAACAGATGCTTCAATAGATAGCAGGAACTCTTATAATATATCCTGCAAGTTTATAGCAGTCCCTGGAAAGTGTCTGTTGCAAAGATATGTGAGTTATCTCGTTTTCTGTTTGTAATTTTATCCAACCTTACACTCGTTTTATAGCAGAGTGTGCTGCAGGTTCAGGAATGCAGGAGAGGTGTTTGTGTTGGGCTCTGTATCGGCACAGGCACCCACAGAGTTTGGTACTTCTCTGCTGCATCTGAGCAATTCATTTCCTTCAAAAAACAGGGGTTTGTCTTTTCAATTTTAAGTCTAATTTGTAAAGCCTTTCATGCCCATTATTTGTTAGTCTTTCAGATTTCAGGTTTTATCATGAGAGATAGCCATGATTGTTTTTGCAGTGTTGTTGTCTTGCTTTTGTAATTTAATCCACATAACGCTGTAAGCATTCATATCTCCTTCATTTGATTCCTGTAGCTAAATAAGTCAGTCTACTTTTGTAACTTTAGCTATCTATTGTGCAGTGAATTTAACTGTTTTTTTCCTTTCTACCCCGTCCAATTTGGGTTCCTTCTCAGATTAATTTACCTGGTATTTTATATACATTTTAAGAGATTTTAGTGCTATATAAGTGATACTTTCCCTTCTTATCTGATCCATTTCCAGGCTTTATTTTCACAGATGGTAAGAAGCAATTTAGTAGCTCTCTGCTGGTGACAGAGAAAGGTCCTACTTCTCTCCCTCTGTTTACCTTCCACTGATCCTGGTTTTGTGAGGCTGTTCAATGGGCTAACCCAGGACAAGGGATAAACACTTAAGGAAATCTTTTTTAATTGTGTGACCAGTGCTTGGTTGCCCACAGAGATGGTGTAATTTCCATCCTTAGGGATTTTTCAAAAGCCATCTGGAGATGGTCCTGGGCAGCTTGCCCTGCTTGAGCAGGGAGGGTTGGTGACCTCCAGTAGTTACTGTCCAGCCTCCAGTTGTCTGTGTTTCTGTGGCACATTTCCTCAGTCTTGTTTCTTTTAATGGGCCTGACTCTACTCTGAATGAGAATTTATAGAGCTGGGGCTCCAGGAAAGAAGGAAAAATTAATGTTACGATGATCTTCTTCATTTATGAGATGAATGTCTTGTACAGCCCAATGTCTGTCTTCCCTCATCCAGTTCCTTTGAAATTTCTCTGACTAGCCAGGTGCTGGTTTAAGTTTTTTACATAGTGTGGCATTCAAGCACATCCTGCAGTTGTTTCATAAAATCTTTCAGTCATTGTACTCACTTAGATAAGAGTCTGTGGGAATGGGGCTGAATGCCTCTAATCCTGGTGAAGTGAAAATGGGATGGGGACCTCAGGGCTGTGTCTGCTCCTGACAGATCTGGTGGCCCAGGTGGCCCTTGGATTCCCACGAATCCAGCAGCTGGCATTCAGTGCTCAGGAGGTCTTTCCTGCATGGAAAAGCAGTATAGTGATCACTGTTGTTTTGATAAAATGCCTTTACTTAGGCCCTTTACTGAAGGGCCTAAGGAATTGCATAATGTGAGTGGCTTTGTTTTTTAACCTGGTATTTTTTGCTTGACAGGTTTTTTGTTACACACTTTAGGAGTGTAAGTGGCCTGCTGTATTCTAAATTATTAGTATTATAAAGAGACAGCAGTATAGCAGCTTATATAGATTTGAGATATTGATGCCTGGTTTGTACTAATATTGTGCCAGTATGAATTGCTTTCCGTGCAGGAAAAATTAAAGTATTATAACGCTTCCCTTTTTAAAAATAGGATGCTCATTTTGAAGATCAAATTACAACCATGTATCTGTGTCTCTGTAAAAGTGAAAAGGCAACATATTGTTTTACTCAGCTTATTCTTGTACATTGTCTAGTTCACACACAAACTGTTAATCATATCTATTGCATGCTTTTAATAAAGAGAACTGACTGATAATAAAAAAAGAAAGGTGGAAGTTGATTACTAAAGTGCAGTTCACAGAAGATGGTATTCCTGCTGAATTCTGCATCTCACTGCCTACAGTAGTAAAAAGTGTAAATAATGTATTTAGGTGGAGTTTGAATGCATCTGGTGCTCATACCTGGCCTGTTGTTCCAGGACAAACTTAAGAGTCCAAAGGCTGACCTTTTGCAGGACTTTACTGGATTCTCTGCAAGTGCAAAGTCCCAGGTTTGGTGCTGTTAAGTTTACTCTGTAAAACTGAATTTGAATATGCAGCCTTTCTCCTCTGTTCATAGTAGAATACTGTGAATCTCGTTGCATGAGAAACATGAATAATAATCTTCAGCGTCCTAGAAAATAGTTTCAAAATGAATCGAACCTATGACTATAAAAGCCATATATTAGGCATGGGTGTATGTAGAAGTGTGACAGTAGATTTGACTGTATGGTTTTTATGGTTTTTGACCTTTGTATTTGTGGCCTGGGCAGAACTGGGCTGAGTTTACTGGGTTTAGGTGACTAGGTTGGAATCTTGCATTCAGTTTCTGTTTATAGTTTTCATGCAACTGGTGTTGTCTTTCCTTGTTTCTTTAAATTTTTTTTTTAATTTACCTGAAGGTAATTTCTTGTTGTCTGGATACATTTGTCTTTAGCAGAGCAGAGAAAACAAATGCACCTCTCTTTTTAAATCTATTCTGCTAAGTAGACAGTGCAGTTAAAAACAAAAAAAAAAAATTGAAGATCAAATGAGCCAAAGGAGGAACTCATAGAATTTATCTTTCTGCCAAATACATTTGCCACAAGCATGAATACTCAGAATGCTTTCTTATCAAGACTTACGTGTGGTAGAAGAAAAACCCTCCCACTGGGCAGGATCTACTGATCCACGTTGGAGCCTGAGGTGCACTTGAGCCCCCACAGCTCACCAGGTCTGCAGTCTGCCCTTCTTCCTTTTCTGCAGAGCTGCAGTTTCAGTTTTCAAAAGCAATCATATATCGCTATTACAGGATTAGTTTTACTTATTTTCTATTTTGCTAAACTGCTAAGCCCTCCCCTCCCTGCAGGTGCCCACTGGGACAGCTTAAAAAATGTGTACTCACTTAGGTCCTTGTAGATGAGGGGTGAGGACTCTTGGAGCTGTGTATAATTGCAGAAATACTTGTATCACTCAGATTATGTTAATGCTAAAATGATTATGTGCACTTTAGCTGAATAGTTGTCTAATTCTTCCAGCTGTGCCTTGACAAATTACCATAGAAATAACCATTAATTATCTGATCTATAAAGGGAGAAATCATTTGATCTTTTTCCAATTATTACTGAGTAATTAAATGATAAATTACCCCCATGTAAACTAATCTGCATCTAACAAAACAGTACCTAAAATTGCAAGACTCTTGTAATGTGGTACCAGAGAAGTTAAGCGGGAGTCGGTGTTAAAAGAGGACTAACTCACAAGCATAGTCAAAAATGTGGGGTACAGTCTACTTGGAAAGTGAGGAGCAGAGAGGCTTAGAGATTTATTTCTGCTCTGTATATTTCTCGGCCAGATTTGCTGTTCATATCAAAAATTATGTTTGACTTACAGGCTTTTGTTTATAACTTTCGTCTGATTATCTACCTGTCATATAATGACAAGGATATAGAATCCTGGAATGGTTTGGGTTAGAAGGGACCTTAAAGCTCACAGGGACACCTTCCACTCTCCCAGGCTGCTCCAAGCCCTGTCTAACCTGGCCTTGGACACTCCCAGGGATGGGGCAGCCACAGCTTCTCTGGGTACCCTGTGCCAAGGCTTCACGACCCTCATGGGGAAGAATTCCTTCCCACCGTTTCCTCTTGTCCTGTCACTCCAGGCCTTTGTAAAGTCTCTCTCCATTATTCCTGTGGGCTGCTTTTAGGCACTGGAGGGCCCCAATTAGTTCATCCCAAAGCATTTTCTTCCCCAGTCTGAACAGTCCCAATTCTCCCAGCTTTTATTCTTTAAGTCTTTCCATGTTTTAACAATTAAGTTTCTTTGACAGAGATTGTTTTTGCTTTAATGCGAGAATAAACTAGGCGTAAGCCATACTTCATGATTTTAAAATTGGGATCCAGAGAGTTAAATATCTGAGCTCCTTAGAGAAGTTCTAAAGGATGTTAAAAGTGTGATGGGTAAGTGTTGAATCTGTTATTGGAGAGAGCCAGGGAATAAGCTGTGCTTTCAGAGCCCAGCAGTAACCAGACCAGCAAGGCACTGGAATACACAGCTCAGCACATGCTGAGCGAGTTGACACAGCTCAGGGTAGGAGAGGTGGAAGAACTATGCAGATGTCACTGGGACTGAAACCTTTGATGGCTTATTCTGCCAGATCTGTAAGCCTGTCTGCATGCCTTACACTTCACATTCCTGACTGCCTTTGAAAAAACATCCCCTCTCATATCTGTGTGGAGTGTTCCTTTGTAAACCAGAGGGAACATGGGAAGGAAAGACAGCCTGGCACTTGCTTTGGTTTTTTTTCTGGCATCCCCTTTCAGCTCTGGTATGAGGTCAGTCGTGCTTGCTGCTCCTGTGCCTTTGAAGCCAGCAGAATTCCTCGTCTGGGGCCGAGCTGGGAGACTTTTGCTGACACTGTTTACATCTCTGTGCTTCCATCTGTGTGCATAACTGTATCTTTTGTATACTGCTTTATATACAATTGACTTACTGCCACATCCCTATGTATATAATGATAGCAGTCTATTATATATACACTGCTGGGGAGTTTAGTACTGTAATTCCTGCTGGCTTTCCTTTAAATAGTAATAAAGTGAATAATGGCTCTTTAATCACCTACTCCTCTTGGCAGCTATTTCAACAGAAGACTTAAGGGCATTAAGTGTTCCTGTAAGATCCTGTCAAAGTTCCTTTGCAGGTGTTAAAGAAACTGATGTCATATTTTACCAACTGCCTCGCAGTTGTCTCAGTTTGTAAGTATGTAAAGATTCTCAGAAATTGAAAAAATGATGTATTTCCAAGCATAAGGAGTGGCTCAAAATACTTGAGCCTGTCATATGAGTAGCATTTGCCAAGGGTGGAGTTTAGACACTTTGGTAGCTAAATTAGAAAAGGTCTGTGATGGCAATATTCCCAAGGGGCTTAGAAAAAAGAATTAGATGTAAGTTCTGTTAACATTCTGTCTTCAGAGTTACTTTGTTTTGTGGCAATTGCTACTATCTCTACATTTCTTTTTCTGCTGATGGGAGGTGGCATTTTTATTTATATACTGTTGCCTGTGGGGAACCAATACATATAATAACGTCTATTAAAAATAATTCCAGGGCTCACCCACGCATGCTGTAATTAGGATTGTGAGCATCCAAGGAAAATGAGTGTATAATATCTTCATTAAAGCGGGATAATAGAATTTTACTTACCGATAAGATAATTCTAAGAGTTTAGAATGTTAAATTTCCTTTTCACTTTCATGTTATTAATATTGATATGGCTATTTTGATAGTACATTGCCTTGTTAATGCAAGTTTTGTTGGGGTAGGAAAATATGGAAAATCTGAAAGTCTAATCAATTAGAAAAATTCTGTTTATTTTGGTAGACTGTGTTTACTTGGAAGTCAGTTACTTGCCCGAGAAAAACATTTGCATTCATGAGAGTGAAGAAGATAGTTTCTGTCGTACACCATATAACCTTGGTTTTGTCCTTGCCATTAACTTCAGAGGTACACTGAAGTTTGTTGCCTGAATCTCTAGTTGGGTTTTTTCCTGGAAAATTCGAACTCCTGTCCATATTAATGTTATCTTGAAGCTGGCCTCTGTTCTGAATCTTAGTAACACTGAAGGGTTTTTGCAGTGAAATACCGGAGGTGCACAGGCTGGAGTTTCCTCGGGTCTGTTTAGCCCTCTGTGTGTTCACTCTGTAGCAATTCTTGTGTATTTTGGTGTACAGTTTCAAATACCTATGCTTCTACCAGTTAAATGTATGGCTACAAGTCAGAGATAACTAGAAATATGTCTGCCTTGCCTCCAGTGATTGCTGGATTGGGTACGCTGAAGGAAGCTTGTGTGGAAGAGGGTGGTTTGAACTGCAGCAGTGGGAACTTTAGATTGGGATAAGTGTTTGATTGGTGCCCATTTTCTTGGGCAACCTACTGTGAATCCTTTACACTGCAGCTCTTCTGGGCTCTAAAATGCCAAAGCAAAGTCCCTGATTGTACAATCAAGTTTAAAACTGGCCCCAGCCTTTACACATAGCACTGCCACCACAGCAGTGTTTTCCCAGTGTCCCAGCTCCTGCTGTGCCCAGCATCGAAAGGTCCAGTGTCAGGCAGAACTATCATTTTCAGTCTGCTGGATCATTCTCTGAGTGCTCCTGAATTTTCCTGAATTTCAGTGTAGTGGGATTTAATCACAGTCCACAGAAGTATGTCCTCTCAACTCCAGTCAGGGCTCTGTTGCTGCAGGGCAAAGGCTCATCTGTGCACGTCTCCATCCTCTGGCATGGGCAGCTCTGAGTGCTCCCCTCCTGCTCTCTGCCAGCTCCCTCTCTTCTCCTGCTGCCTGGTGTTTCCACCTCCATGTGTTCATCCTGCTTCTGGCTCTCCTGCCCTAAACACTTGAATGCTTTCAGCTCTCATCATGCCATCTTTAGACCGGGCTAATCAGCATTTCCTTGGGGAATGTACAGCCATTGTTTCCTTTCCTGGGCAGCAGTCAGGTTCATCCTTAGCACTTGGAAGGATGTGGCATACAACTGGCTCTAAAGGGCAGCAGTCTCTCCAGGAGGAGGCTCCAGCTCTTTCTCATCCCGAGATGTTTGTGAGTGCTCAGTTTGTTTGGCAGCACCCATCATCCGTCCTGAGCTGGTGGAGGCAGCTGCCCTTGGGGTTGAATTTTAGCGGTTTCTGCTAAAATTGTGCCTCCAAATGAATCCCATTGGACCTCTGGGCAGGTCAGCAGAGATGTAGGGATGTTTGCACTGGTATGCCCTATCCCAGACAGAAACCTGTGAGGACATGCTAATATATGCCCCAACATGAGTGTATTTTAGAAATCTTGATGTCAAGCCTTTTATTCTAACAGCATTTAGGCCACAATGAGTCCAGGTGAATCAGGAATCCTAATTTTGTATGTAATATGAACAGCTCAGGCTATGGCAGTTCTCTCTTTAAGGGAGATTTTTGCCGGTCCCACAGGCTCTCACATTCTGTATCCACAAATGTACAATCCATCTTTAATTTCTATATATAATTACCAGAACTCTAGATGTATAAAACGTATTAATCAGGAAAATGCAGGTATTGGATTTTGTTAAGGTAATCTGTTAATTGATTGAAGATGATTCACTGCAAGTTGTAGTACTGAACTCAAGATATACTTCACAATACTTGACCGTTACAATGATTTATGGACTTGTCATTTTATCTTATATGAGAAATTGGCTAAAGTGACCTTGGAAGGATATTTTCATTATTGTTTTTAATGCATAAGAAGAAAAAAATTACCCAAAGTACTGCTACACTATAGAAATAATTTAGAACTTCAAAAGTGTTGTCAAATATCTGTGCTGTAAACAGGATTTAGACAGATATAGTCTGCATAAGAAGATTCTGGCATTTCACTTCTTTGAACATTAATAAAACCTCTCTGAATCCATTCCCCAATTTAAATAACGAATGAGCTTTTTTCTTA
The DNA here is from genome assembly GCA_013398955.1 of Callaeas wilsoni. Lineage (NCBI taxonomy): Eukaryota > Metazoa > Chordata > Aves > Passeriformes > Callaeidae > Callaeas > Callaeas wilsoni. Next base: position 89,711 of record VWPU01004888.1, read on the forward strand.
GCTCTGTCTCCCATATATACCCTCAAGTAATGTGTCTTATGCACTAAATAAAAGCGGAGAGCACTTTTCAGTTTATTTCTTAATGTCATAGGAGTTACATTTTTATGTGCCTGTGTCCACGCTCCCAAGGGCATGTATTTATGCTTGGAAAACGTCTAGGAGAGGTAGGCTGCTGCACGGGAAATGGGAATACCACATCCTTTGTTATTTCTTTGAATGTGATAGTGGTTCCAAGGGTAGCAGCAACAGAAATATCCTTTGCTTCCCTTCTCAGAATTGCCTTGAAAAAACAGTTTCTGCATGGAACTGCCTCCCTGGGATAAAGCTGAGGCGCCAGCCTACATGTTAGATTCACAGAGCCATATGTCCACACCAGCCCTAAGTCTAAATGTTTCTGTGTAGTCTACATAGTCTATATGCAGGAAATGGTAGGACTAAAGAAATCAAATGAGATTCCTTTTAGAGCCAGATGGCTTTGCTTACTCCTCTGCCTCCTCAATTGATATGCCTCCTCTTCCGAACTGAGGGTTTCTTCTTGTTTAACAAAAGTGTATGTTATTATTACTTAAAATATCTTGTGCTCTACAAATGCAGCAAAGGGTGCTTGCTATGGTCAGAAGGGTTTCCAGCATTATTTTAGATCCAAAATAATGAGTTAGGAGAAACAAACAATACCAAGAGAACATACTGAGAAAGAACTGAAAGTTATGAACAGTATGTGCCGATGTATCTGCTTGCTGTAGCTGGGATGTTTTAAACTATTATTGTTTGGGGAAATAAAAGCCTGAGTCTGTGTTGTAGATGTATTGCATACTGAATTTTAAGAAGCAGGATCTGATTTTCTCTCTGTCTCTGCTTTTTATTTTTTGTAACAAAGAGGAAAAACAGCCCTTAACTGAGACTGCAGGTTCGAAGTTGATGTAAATCAACACACTTCTGCTGAAGGCAGAGTTAACCCTTCCAGCAGAAGGTCTGGTTTCCACACCTGTGTGGACCTGCCTGAGTCATGTCATGAGGAAACTCAAGGAAAATGGATCCTTTTGAAGAGGAGTGGTTGTCCAGCTGATGTGACTTGGGGTTTTCCTATGGGTGTCAATGGGGACATGACCTTACAACAGTCAGAAACCTCCCAAGCTTTGTGATGCCACCTCCACATTTTTCCTTCTCAAACCCCAAACCTCTCCACCCTTCTGTCATTCCCTGCTCCATGTTGAGAGGGAGGAGGCATTAGTGATGTTAAAAGCTACAGTGCAGAAAATGCCCAGGGTTGAAGTACCAGTGACTAGTCTGCAATGTGTAGCTGGAGAGGACAGTTGCTAAGTGGAAGAGAGAGGTCTGTGGCCCACTTTAGTACCAGACATTGCTTTTCAGTGCTGAGTTAGTCTGTGGTGGCTGAGCTGTCCTGTTCAGTTATCAGGGAGGGTATTGTGAGACTTAGGAAGGCTTCTAAATTGAGGTCTGTTGTGTGGATTAAAAACACAAGAAAGAATTCCAGACACCTGCTATGCAGTGCTGTGTTAAGATGTAGGGAGCAGAGGTTGGTATGATAAGGAGGGTGAGAGTCCTCTGCTGCGGCCTTGCACCTGACACTGGAAGGTTGATATGCTCCATGGGATGGAAAACACTGGCTTTTCTCTGCAGTCTGCACTAGAGGGGTGGGCTTAGTACCCTTTTCTGAAGACACAATTCTTTGTTTTGCCCTTTCTATGGAATTATACCCATGGCATCATCTTAGGATCCAATTTAACCACCACTGTGGATTAAGAGAGGAAGATGATCTGTCTCCTGATGAAAGCTGCTAAGCTACTGAAGTTCCTTATGGTTGGCAAGACATTGCACTGGCATTGTGGAACTGCAGCCAAGCAGTGTGGGAAATGGAATGGCAGGAGCAGGAAAGAGAACTGCCAACCCACCCTCCCTGCTGTGTCCTTTGGAAGGTCACTGATCAAGTGATAAACCTGGAACTAGGCCAGTTCACTGGTTTAATTTCTTTCTAAATCTCTCCTGTGGAGAGGAGGCCTCTTTGTCTCCTACAGTCCCTTTCCTAGGCTATAAGAAGAGGGGAATTTTTCTTCTTCGTTGGCTTCCACAGGAAATTGTCTATGGCTTCCAAGTTGCAGTAATTAAAATAGTGCCTGCAAAACTCTCTCTGCAGATCACATCAGAACATAATGGGATCAACTCCCTGTATCCCAGAGGTCCATTGAACTTGATATTGCAAGTGGAAGTTTTTTCTCAACGAAATTCCATGTCTGAGGCCAAGCTGGTTTAACTGAGATCAAAGTCAAACTACTTGAAGTAGTATTTTCAATTTAGCTCAGCTTGTGTGATGATTCACACATAAAAAAAGAATTGGTATCCCTTGAACTTTTGTATTAACTCTCTTCATAAGTAATTCTAGGGTTGGTTCTTTTGAATTAATCCCATAGTAATGTTTAAATTAAATTCTTTGGTAGTGAATCACCATATTCAAGCTACAAAATGGAAAGAAGTAGGAAACTATTAATCTGAAAGGAATATTTATTAAACAGTTACCATTTTCTTCTCAATAGTTGCCCATGCTTAGCTCACATTGCTTTCTGGGTACAATGGTTGTCCTGCTATTTTCTTAAGTGCTATTTTACTTTGAGAACACATCAGTTGTTTTTGCATAAGTGAATCTGCCATATGAAGGAAAGTCACGATTGCTGTTTTAAGCTAACCCAGTGTTTTAGATGGTGCTGTTTTGTTTTCAGTATGTGTTTTGGAAGAGGCAGAGCACAACAAATTTAAAAGATCAGTGATTTCATTGAGAAATATTTAATAATCAGTTTTTAAATATTAGCTTAAGATATTTCAATCTGTTACATCGCTCAACATTTTTAACATAGGGGAAAAATGTATGAAGGTTTTTGCAAGGGATGGTGAATTACCACAGCTGTTAGGAAATTTGCCTTCAGATAAAACATGCTGGTGTGCCTTAGGACTCTGTGCTCTAGGAGGCGACTATATCTCATTTGAAGGTTTCCATTATTTTGCAGTTTTTTCTGATGAGTTATTTTTATTTTCAAGAACTACATAGTCACTGAGTTGTAGAATCATTTGAGTTGGAAAAGACCCTCAAGATCAAGTCCAACTGTTAACCCAAGCCCACCACTAAACCACTTTCCTGAGTGTCACATCTGCATACCTTTAAATCCCTCCAGTGATGGTGACTCAAAATACACACTTCTGTGGTCCTGCCTGACCTCCTTCGTACACATAATCTTTTCTCTATTTTCTTACTCTCCCAAGGCTGTGTTCACACTAGATATTTAAAGTGAGATGTTGGAATGCATTTGCCCCAGTGATAGGGACAGGTATTAGAGCAGCACAGGCTGCAATTCAGAAATTAATATCCCACCTTGTTGTCACTGGCAAATCCTCCCAGGAAGGGTGTGGGACACTCAGCTATATGCCATTCGGACGACTTTGTGTCTTCAGGTTGGTTTTCATTTGAAATCACTACAATTCAAATATCAGCAGAAGTGAGAAGATAACAAACGGTAATAAAGATGGATTTTTTTTGTTGGGACTTAGCTCCTGGAAATTTTGTTTATGCTGAGCTCTGAGAATCTCTTCGGAAATGTTCAGCTGAACAGCTGCAGGGATGTGCCCCAAAGAGATCATTCATTGACTTGTAGAGTGGGAGAATTCCACCCTGATGTGCAGCGCCGCGCTCATCTGCCTGTAAATGATATTCTCCTCCAGCCCTGTTCCCCACCTGAGGCTGGAATATTGACTTTTCCAGGAAGGATATCCCATTCTTTTTCCTCTGGTGTTACAATCCTCGTACAGAGAGGAGGTCTGACACTTCACACTGCTTATGTGAACAGCACAAATCTGTTTCATTTATAAAGTTTAGTAAACAAAACACAGAGTATGAATTTTAACTCTGACACGTAAATGTCTCACATGATGCCTGCAAGTTTGAGAATTATTTATCCTGGTTTTAAATGGATTCCTGAAACTGTGGTGTCTAATTTAGTCAGCATGCAGCAACTGCATTAAAGGTTGCTGAGAGGTGCAGTATTTGTTTCTCATCCAGCCTCAGGAAGAGGTCCTGTGATAGTACTAATAAAACACCCTCTGTGTTGCATCAGCATTTGTTAGAAAAATAAAATAAAAACAATCACCAAATTTGTAAATAAAACTATCGGAGAGCCTTGGATATTTTAATGCCTAATTGTTCAGGACCTTGGATAAGGTTTTTCTTCTTTGTTAGTTGGATTTCATTTTGTTTTCTTTTTAAAATTGAATTTATGCATTTATTCTATTCCCTGAATGACCATATGTCATGTGGAATAAAACACCCAGTGGTCCTGCTGTTCTTCTTTCCACTACAAACTTTCAGGTTTGGGGGTTGCATTTTTTGTTTTAGAGTGGAAACTACTTGATTTTTCCATCAGAAAATTGACTTTGGTTTTTGATCTCATCTGAATTTGAGGAGGGCTGAATTCTGCTGTCAGCATAATGTGTGCCTTTGGCAGTTCTTCAGCAAGTTCTTTACAGTTCAGATTGTGAAGTCCTTGAGGCAGATATATTTTTCTTCATGCTCTGGGCCAAGTAGGTCATCAGGATTTAACAAATAAATAGGGTAATGATTATTGATAATCTTAATTCCTTGTAGATTTTTTTTCATGGAGAAATTGGGAAGACTAATTAGGTACATGTTTGTACAGTGCTTTCAAGATGTTAAGTAGTATGGAAGTGCCAAATATAATTATAACTTAAAATCTCCTAGGGAAAAAAATATATTTAACAGGAGCTGTAGCTACATGATGATGAGACATCACACAGCCAGCATTTTTGGAATCTGGCATGTTATCTTTTATGTCCATAAATCAGCCTTACAGGAAGGGTGTCAGAGGGCAATGGTTTAACTGAAATATGAAATAGAAATTCATGAGAGCTCCAAAAGGGGCACAGGTAAAATCCTTGTGGTGGCGTTGGTTGCTAGGAGGTGTGTTCTGGAGAAATGAAGTAGGGCTGCAGGAACAAAGGTCATTAAGTGAGTAGGAATGCGTTTTGTGGAACCCCCATTGCTGCCATGGCTGGGTTAGAGGGAAGTCTCTCCAAACAGATCGATCCTAAGAACCCACTGGGTTAGGTTGGGGTGAGAAAGGTGTAGGAAGGAGAGCTATAATCCAGCCTGTCAGGGCCTTCCCGTGCCTGCACAGGGGTTTTCATCCTCCTTAGTGCCACCGCTAACTAAAGTGTCATCTGCTGTGGCTGTTCCAGGAGTCGTATCTCCTTTGGGCTGGCAGTGGCTCTTTTTCTATATTGATGAAGAACAGGAAGGAGTGAGTTTGTTAATTATTACATAGACAGCAGTTACCTGCTACCCTCCTGCAGAGAAGGAAAATGTACTTGAGCAAAAGCTAAATCAGAGCTAAGCTTGCTGCACTGGAGGGGTGCTTGTTCTTCAGCTTCCTGCTCTTGGCCTTTCCGCGTGGGGAGAGAAGACTGGCACACTCCTGGCAGGCTGAGATCAGCATGTAGAGGTGTTTCTAGGTAACTTGGTATTTTTGGTGTCCACGTGTTCACTTTGCTGAGTTCAATCTGTTTCTGCTAAAAGCATCCTGTGTTAGAAATCATGGGGTTTGTTTTCATTTTTGGTGTAATGGCTTTGCCCTGAGCCGTCCAAGTCCAAACCACACCTAAGGTAAGAGTTTATCAGGCAGCTTTACTGTGCTCCATAATTCCTGGCATCTTGCATGCATAGAATATTACAGAAAATATCCTTATACTGGAAGGGAATTATGGGTGTCTTGGTGCAGAACTATTCTCTGAAAAAAAAAAAATTCACTTCAGCTCTGAATTTTGACAGGTGGATTTACTGGAAAGTCTCTTTCCAAGCAGCAGCTTTTCGCAGGATCACACTTGAGAATGAAAAGTGTTTTATTTCTTTCTCTGTACTGATGAATTTAACTTACATTTTAATACTGTAATGTGGCCTGGTACACACTCTCAACTGGGAGGATTGTGTAGACATTTATTTGCAGTTGATTTATTTGTAATAATTTGGCAGTGTAGTGCTGACTGTACAGAATCTGCTTTTTAGCAGGACAAAGTCATGTCCACCTCTTAGGTGAAATGAGTGATTTCTGCCCCAGAGATGATCCTTTTGTGGTGATGGGTGAGGCCAGCACATCTGCAAATCCAGGTGCCCTTTCCAGCTTTCAGGCCTGTTTCTGAAATGCCCTGCTGCAAAAAACCAAGGAACTTTAGAAGACCCAGTTTTCTTGTGGCACCAGACCTCTAAAAACTGTGCTACTAAAAGATAGTACAAAAGCTGTGGAGAGAAGCAATTTTCAGAAAACAGATTGAACTGCAATAATCTATTTACCCTTCTGTGTTGTTGTGATGGGACAAGATCAGATACAGAGGTTTGATGTTGGATTGAGTCTTCACTCTCTGGGTGTTTTTTGCCCCTCACTCTCAGGTCTCATTGCTATTTTCTCAGTGCTTTTATTCATTTTAATTTCTGGAAGACAACATCTGAAGAGCATCTCTGTTATATCTCATGAAACATGGACATCAAATTTGCTGTTTGAGGAAATTTTAGAATTATTAGTGTAGCAAGAAATCTTCTGAAAGCCTTTTACCTGTCCAAATTCTCCTTCCTGCAAAAATGAACATCTCAGAGAAGGCAGGTGGGGTGAATTAAATGGCTTCAACCTCACTGTTGTAATGTTGGACTGTGAATATTTCCTTTCTTGAAAAGCATTCTGTCTTTTTCTCTCTTCTTGTATACCTATTTCATTGTTCAAAGGCAGAATGACATAAATAGAAGGAAGAGCTTTCAGGGAAAAAAAATAAGCCAGTGATCTTTCAAAAATCCAGGGTAGGTAACTTCATTTAAAAACATGAAATACAAACAAGCAAAAACCTTGGGCAAAATACAAGGATCCCAGTGCATGGGAGCACCTTAGGGAGGCATTAACTGGTGTTGCTGCCAAAAGGAGCAAACCTCTTCCTTCTTTCTTAGTCCCTTTTTCCAGCCTGTTCACTGCCCTTGCACTTGTTTCGTACGGCTGCGCTGCGAGCTGAGTCTGAAGGCTGATGGAAAGGAAAATTAGCCCAGTCAAATGCAGTTCCGTTGTTTTAACGCAGAACAGTTCTCTGCCCCTGGTTTCCTGTACAGGTCTTATACCAAACAAGGTTTATACACAAGGAGGAGTTGGGGTGGAAAAGTGAAAATCGTGTTGCAGTGTTCCCACAAAGTAGTGGCTGATTCTGGCATAAGGTATACCTAGAAACAGCTGGGAGAACATCCTGAAAGCCCTGAATTGTGCCGAAGCCATGGATCCATCAGCTCTGTATCTGTATTACATCTGAGGGGTTTGCTGTTTTCTTACCTGTTTTAATATGTCAGAGAGAATGCCTCTTTATCCAGTATTTTCAGCAGCTGTTTTTGTGGTGCATTGTGGGGCTTGGAATACTCAGAATGGTCCGAGCCCACTTGACAAGGTTGCTCCAAGCCCCATCCAGCCTGACCTAATGATCAGCTGAGGAAAAAGGAGCCTCTCAAAGAACAGAGTGAGCTTGGTGGTTGTGCTTGGGCAGGGAGCAGGATTGGAGAGGAGCAGGCTTGCAAGAGCAAGAACATGGGCTCATATGGATGAAAGTTGTAAAATAACAGTAAGGATCTGTTGCTACGTGCCATAGTCTGTCTCAGATACTGTTACTCTTTTATTTTCACTTTATTTCCTATTTAACAGCTCTTGAAAGTGTGTCTGTTGGTATCTAGCCTGTGTGCAGTACCTAATACATAATTGCTATGTTGATGGGTTGTGTTTCTCTGATTTGAAAGGATGAACATGCTCTTTAGTGGTTTAATGAGGACACTAATGCCGTGACAGCATTGATTTAGTAAGGGAATAATCTTTGTGTTGTGAAGCCTGATAAGACCCTGGTGGTACTATTGCCCCATTAAAGCAGGTAGTGAAGCAGGAAAAGATGTTTCCTTTGCAAACCTGACAGTGAGAGCCCAAAACCAGTGCTGGCCTGGAGCTTGCCTATAAGCCAGGCTTGTTGAAGTCATTAAGCCCATGTTGTTGTCCCTGTGTGCACATGTACACTTAGCTTAGGAGAGACTTAATAAACCGAGTATTTCAGGCTAAGTGTGATGCTGACACCCACAAATGTTTGTAGAAGCTCTGTCTGGGTGCCAGCACCAGGAGGTTTAGGTTTTCATTCCATGGTTTATTTCTAGCTTTGGCTCTTTATTTGTAAGCTCTCCTGGCTGTTTTTAGGATGTTGCTGTCTATGCACTCAGTTCTTCAGCCTCTCCCTGTTTTACTTACTGCTTAAGCCAAAAAGAGCCAGCCAAGTACAGCTAAGGAGAGCAGAAAGTGGCAACAGGTAGTGCAGGCATGAAGGACAACTTAAAATCATAAATTCAAAATGTTAAATTTACGTAGATTTTTGCTTCCAATGACTCTGCTAATTCAGTAAAAAGATCTCGTTCAGTGTTGTGAAATGATAGTGTTCCAGAGGTTGACGTCCACAACAAGGATTCATGGCTCTGGTTGCTGTTCCCGACCCTCCTGCCATCATGCTGTCTGTCAGTCCTGTGACCTCTCAGTGCTTTCAGTCTGAGGGCATCATTTACTTTGACATAACTGTGCCTCTGCCACCATATGTTTTCAGGTCCAAGTTTGCAGGTTTCAATGTCCAGAATAATGACTGGTGCATGTGGGTACATTTCTCACAGTGTTCAGGTTCCTTTTTATGGTCGTTTTTACATAAGAATACACACAGATAATCTGTAGGCTGAATTAAATATATTAACAATATTCATCATTGGCATAATCTCCATGCAAGCTAATTGATTTCTGAGGTGTTGCAAAACCAAGTCCTTGCTCATTTTTTAATCACTTAAAATATAGAGACTTTGCCTAGACTTTAAAAGATTATTAATGAGTTTCATGATCATTTGCATGATCTTTGAAAGGTGTCTCAGTTTTGTATTGTCATTACCTTTAGTTATCTCCCAGTGGAATATGTAAACATCATTTAATGCTTGCCAGGGTTTCTAGCAGGCACAGAGAATTCAGTGACTAAAGCTCCGAGCTCTTTGGAACAGCATCTCCCAGATCCACTGTGCTTTACTCACTTGGGTCCCATTTCTTCAAAGCAAGTAATAAGATAAGAAAATCTCCTTTAACACTAGAATGTTGACTTTAAAATGTATTTGTCATTTCATTTCTTTCAAAACTGTACCTAAACTGTACATAAAACTGTAGTCAGTGTGCAGTATCACAGACTGGTTTGGGTTGGAAGGGACCTTAAAGACCACCTTGTTTCAACCAGGGCAGGGACACCTTCCATTAGACCAGGTTGCTCCAAGCCTCACCAACCATCTTACATCTCCATTGTCTAAATTTTGGCTCTCAAACTGATAACCCCTCTGAGCACGGACAGTCCTTAGTGTGCTCTTCTGTGTTGAGTGTGCAGTTGAAATGTGGAGAATAAATATAAATGGGCTACAGTTGGTGTCAGATGGTGTGTTTTGTGTTGCTGTGTCAGATTTTGGCCAGAGCTGCTCTGTGGTAACCAGACGTGGCAGATAATGGAGTGCATGGCTTCCTACCAGTGCTCCTGGGAATCTGATATCTCATAAGTAGTGCTTGGGCTCAGGTGAGCACTGGAAGCCAACCAGTAACGATTCCAACTCCCACTCTTCTTGCACACCCAGCAGAGAGTGACTGCAGCCTGTTTGCAGGGAGTCGAGGCATTCCTCAGGAACCTTCCTATGGTTTGCTGAGGAAAGCATTTAAATACAGATGATGTGGTTGAAGTGATGGTAACTCGCTGTACTGCAGTGCAGTTTTTAAACTGTACATTAGCCTAGGGTCACTAATACTTAGTCCAGAATCTTTACTATGTAGTCCAGGATAAATCTCCCAGTCAAGAAAATTATTTCAGCTGGGCTTCTGATAACTTCAGGCTGTAATTTTAAACATCGACACCCCAACACTTCATGTGAGAAATAAACCACAGGCTATTCTTTTTACAGTAGTTAACACATTTTTAAATGATCATAACTGACTTGCACTTTTCATATCTATGTAGTTGTTCACACCACTGCAGAACTGAAAGCAAGTCACCCAAATGTAAGATACATATCAAAGCTTTTCTAATTATTGTAGACAGCTAAAGCACAATGTGAAGACATTATCTTATGAACAGTTGGCCTCTCATCTTTTGTTTCCTCCCTTGTGTAAAGCGTTTTACAGAGCTGGCAGTTCTGCAGAGTCTGAACTTGATCTTAATGAGAGGAGAAGCAGTAACACTTAAAATGAAAGGCTCCTATCAGTCATGATAACAAAATGTGCAGATGTTCTTTATTAAGAGTGGAGTAATTTAATTGTTTTTTTTGTATCAAGTACAAGTAAAAAAACCTGCCATAGTTTGAGCCTTTTTAATACCACGTTGTCAATAGCTGAAGTCAGTTATTTTGTTGTATGGGCTATTTAGCAGATGGTTTATTGTGATATAAACCTCCCTACAGATATTTTTGACTTGGTTGTGAACTATGCAGGAAACCTTGTGGCTGACCAGTCCTCTATTGGTCCTGTATTAATTTTCAGGAGAAATCCCAGGATTTAAATAAATAATGCTTCATGTCCAAGGCCAGTTTGGACAGGGCTTGGAGCAACTGCACTAGGGGAAGGTGTCCCTGCCCATGGTAGGGGGTGGAACGGGGTGGTCTTTAAGGTCCCTTCTAACCCAAAGCATTGCAGTGAGGCAGATGAAGCACAGTGATGACACCTTGGGAGTGGGTGGCAGCATTTTTTCAGTGTACAATATGAATACAGGGTTCTTTCACTGTAGTTTTGGTAGTGATCTATTCAGTTAGCTGCCTGCCTCCTTTGGAAGTACTGAATTTGCAGTTGATTTATCAGTTGTCAACAGCACGCAAGCCTCTTTCTTTCCTCCCCCCTTAGTGCCACCCCACTGCCCATCTCCATGGCCTTGGAGTCCTTCCAGCATTTCCCATCACTGGGGCAGGTCCTTTCCTCCTTCCTTGCCAGACCATTTTTGTGAGGAACACGTGGTAATCCAGAAGCTCAGGCTTGTTTCAACAGCACAGCTGCCTCAAGAGGGAGACTATTTACGAACATCTACATTCAAAGTCAGGTAAATGTTGTGAATTTGGGCTGGGCGCATTGGTAAACAAACTTGGGAAGCGACAGTTTGACTTGGGTCAGTGGAGACGTTCATATGAACAGATATTTGTTGCACAAACCATTATAAAGCTTAGAGTGGCCATTATCTTAGAAAAATTCTCTTTACATTTCATAAATTTCGTACCTTTTTCTTTAAAACTGGAAAAGAGAGCCCACCACTGTTGGATCTGGAGTTCAACTGTTTGAATGATTTGCAATACAGGAATTTAAATTCAACGCTCTTTCCTATTTCTCAAGTGGAATTGTGGTAGTTATGATTTGTGTGGTGACACCATTAACATGCAGTTTGGAGTTAAGAAATAAAGTGAAATTATGATCTGTGAAGGATGTCAGTATTTCAGGATTTTAGACGAACTTTTTCTGAGAAGGAATCCAAGTTTATGGAATTCACTGTGAAGTAAAAGCCAGCTGAGCTGCTGTGGAAGTGCAGACTGACTCCAGAGTGATTCAGCAGGTAGGCAGGACACTGAGGAACTGTGTGCGTAAGGTAGGGAGAGAAAATTGAAAATCCATGAAGGGTTTTTCCTGTCTTTCATCAGCACTTTGCTGAATTGATATTGCTTCCATGGTGTGTTTAGACTTGGAGGAGCTGGGATAAAATGAAAAAATGCATTTTTCTCAGCAAATCTGAGCATTCCTTTTTGAAGGAGAGGTATTTTCTTTTCTTTCAGTGCTTAGCTCTTGGCATGTGTGGAAGAGCTCATCATAATTCCTCTCAGTAGCCGTGTTGGTAGCACTGGGGGAATTGCTTATTATGCACACGATGTTCATCTTGCTGCTGCCTCTTCCTTCTCTCTGCACAAAGTCTTTTGTGTCTTTTCAGAACCTGAAGATGAGGGCTCTTCCTTACTTGTTTCCACAGCCCCCTGCAAACTGGGCTACCTGGTATAACTGGGCCATTGACAGCCTGACATAGAGAAATAAAAAAGCATGGCAGCTTGAGCTATTTTTAGTTCATCTTTAAGCAGAACCTAACTACAAACATCTTCCTGAGTCTAAGCGTCTTTCCTTTTGTGCTTGCTATGGGAAATATTTAAGTAATATCTAACTTTAAGGTATTAAATAAATAGCTGTTTCACCATGTCATGTCAAGGCAAACTGCAAAGGCTCTGCATGAATCAGAGCTGCTTGGTTAGTCTGATATCCTGTATCCTTGAACTGGCAAACAGAGAAATCTCTCCAGCCAGAGTATTTAATAAGTAATGGTTTAGATAATGTGAATGTATGTATTAACATCTGGTGCAGCACTAAAATTTATGGGCAGTTTTAGCTTTGGGAGCCAGCGGTTCTGAAAACTTATTATTATCATTCTGTGTAATAGCTACCAGGAATGCTGTGCACCAAAATCCAGCCCTAGAAGATGCAGGCCATGGTGGAGGGGAACTGCAGTTTCCTCTCAGGAAAGATTTCAGGGTTTGAGGATTGACACCGGCTGGGGGAAGCTTCTGGTCCTGTGTCTTACGGAGTCACTGAACTCCAGCGATCCTCTGCTCAAAGTGGTGATTGTAATGGAGACTTCCCTGGAATCTGGAGAGCCAGCACAGTGAACAGGCTTAGGACATGGCATGCCCTGGGAGCTAAGTTTGGATTTGTAGGAGGGACAGGCTGGGTAATAACCTTGCTTCAGCCAAAGCAAAGGAATCTGTTTGGAGCCAAGCTTGTGGCTTTGCTATCCTCTCTATCAGAAAGGGCATGTGAAAACAGGATTTCTGGGTCTCAACAGCATGTGTTTGTGTATGTGTATTGTTCCTATTTCCATATCAGGGAAGTGTTTTCTGTGGTTGTGTGGTAAAATCCTCATCTCTATTTAAAAAGCTCTCCTGCTGATTCCTGTTGGTCCTGAAATCAGGTAGCAAGTTGGGTGAGAGCTGAATATTGTTACTTAAAAAGAAAGGGTTATAAAGGAAGAAGAAAAATCCCCATCTTTTATAAAATAAGTTACCTTGTCTTTGGTTATGTGTAGCAGTTGGTCAATTATTGTCTGAAAGAATTCACATAATAAATTATCCCCTGTGATGTTTCATCACCAAAGGGGTAAATAATCAAAGGAACGGTCAGCCTCAGAAGAGTTTTCTTGTTTGCTTCTGTGCTCATGGTTCAGTTGACAGAGGATGTATGGACTTGATCTTGCAAAATATTCCGTTTGTACACCTTTTCTTACCTGACCAGGAGGTTTTAACTATTCCCTGTTAGAATATGCTAATGAATGTTCTATAAACTTGATCCTTTTGGATGGAGGGAGGAAGGAATAATGCTGCCTTATTAAAGGAACGTAGCATGATTCATATCAATGCTGCTTGAGAAAACAACCCTTCCAAAGAGAGAATCCATTCCACTTCAAATCTCTGAAGTTTTGAGGAAAGGAAGAAGACTGAGTGCTAATCTCTAGTGCTGTAACCAGCAGTGTGGAGAATCTTGGTTCGTCCTGCCTCAGAAATGGCACAGCAGAGTTCAGCCTCATTCACTTCATGCATGCTGTTAAATTACCATTCACTACTCTGAAAGGTCATGTGAGGGTATAAATGCAATTTCTACTGTGTGTTCATGGTCTCAGGTTGAGGATCCAGTTAAATATTGACCAGAATAAAATTAGTAACACTTCCACTAGAGACAGCTGAGTAGTGCAGGTGTTTGTGTGCATCCTCAACACCTGCAGCCTGAAAACAGGGCCATGTACAGGGGTAAGGGTTATGCTTGGTAAACCGGTGTGCTCTGCAGCGAAACTACACAACACACATTTATCTCTCAGCTTGTGGGTGTGTGGCCTTCACCGAGGTGTTCCTGCATTTAACACACCAGCCAACGTCTCGTGGAATGTGGCAGTCAGTGACTTCTGTGCATGGGGCTGCCTCAGGGAAAAGCCGATTGACTTTTTGCTTTTTGTTCTCCTGATCTGGGTTATTTTCCTCTCTCTATATTTTAGGTTTTTTAATAGAAAATAAAAATCTAGTTTGCCAGAAGGTTATTTCAGGAAAATGATAAATGAAAGAGAATGCATTGCCGTACAAGCTCTTCCCGGCTAGAAACATACGTGGATATTTGCACTGGTTTCCCAAAGACTGGAGTAAGCACCAATGTTAGCCATTCTTTAATGCTGTGTGATATTTCATTTATCTATTTTTCTGCCCTTGGTAGTAAGAAATCTTTTTCTTAAGTGTGATTATTTTGTTTACAGTTTTCCACTGATCCGTAGTTCCCTTCTATACTAAAGCTGTGGGAGGGCAGGGCAGAGAGAATGTGTTTTTCACATTTGCATTATTTTCTTTCTAATTCACTGGAAACCTAGACACCCAGACACAAAATCATCCCTTTCAAAGAATTTGATTAATGCATTTGTTTCTACACATATGCTCCTAATGTCAATAATTTCGTCTCCACTTTTGAAGATGTGAAAATGTGTTGATGGATACAGCTGTTAGCATTGGGAAAACTACTTTTAAAGTGGTTTTTTTTTGTATCTGCTCTCGTGGCATCAAATAATCTGTTAATTCCCAGAAACAGCTGTGTCTAGCTGTGTACAGTTTAAAATTAGCAGTCCTGAGTTCAAGACACAACTTTAAAATAGTGATTGACATTTTGTTTAAGGAGAACCTTATTCCCAGGAATAGGATTAGTGCAGCTCTGCGGCTGTGAGGGCTTTCTTAAGACATTTTGTTGGGGGTTACACAGTGTCCACTTCACAGTGAGCAAAGATGAGGAGTAATGCTATTCAGGAAAAGAAGGAAAGATATGGCATGTTTGGGCCTCAACTGTAACAGGTCAGGAAATATCTAGACATGGGAACATAGCCATGGAATGGCCTGGGTTGGTAGACACCTTAAAGCTCATCCCATTTCACCCCCTGCCATGGGCAGGGACATTTTCCGCTGTCCCAGGTTGTTACATGCCCCATCCACCTTGGCCTTGCACACTTCCAGGGATGGGGCAGCCACAGCTTCTCTGGACAACCTGTGCCAGGGCCTCACCACCCTCACAGGGAAGAATTTCTTCCTAATACCTAATTTAAAACTGTTATCTCTCAGCTTGAAGCCATTCCTCCTTGTCTTGTGACTCCAGGCCCTTGTCCAAAGTCTTTGCCCATCTTTCTTGCAGGCTCCCGTCAGGTACTGGAAGGCCACAGTTAGGTCATCCCAAAGCTTCTGTTTTGCCAGGCTGAACAAGCCCAATTCCCCTTGCCTTTCCTCCACCTCAGTTGTATGAAAGTGAAGAGCTGAAAATGAGTTGATGGCTGAACTTGCTTCTGTGTGAATAGTCACTGCTCCTGCTGGGGTCTTTCCTTGGTGACCGCTTTAACCTCTGGTTGTTGGTCCTCACTTGGAAGTTTCCTTGCACTATCAGGCTTTTCTGCTCCCAGTCTGAGTTTGTAGTATTACATCCCATCACAGTATTTACTCGCCCACATCTGCCAAACACTTGTATTTTTTCCCTGCTGGGAAGAGAGCGTGGGTGGAATTTGCTAATCTGAACAAGTAGTTGTGCGTTTCAGTTTATTTAAGCTATTCTTTAATGCGTAATGACATGATTTTGTTTTGACAGATGAACGTTGTTTCAGTAGATCTGCAATGACATAGCTCCATTTTGACTTTGTGCTGTCAGCTTGGTACATTTATCCTGACACTGTTGTATTTCATCTTGATACCATATTCTTGATTTGACATTGCAGTGCCACCTCCATAAATTTGTATTGACGTTCTTAACTCATTTTCTTCATATTTTCTCAAAGTGAGTGAAAGCCTGACACCGTTAGCATTGGGAGCGATACAAAGGCAGAATTGTGGAGATGTATCACAGGGAAATGAAAAGGGCAGAGATTGTGCTCGGTGGGGAGAATCCAGGTGTGCAGGACACATGGATTGCAGGGAGCGACGAGACATTCTGGGAGGGGGCCATCTTAGAGAAATACATGTCAGCACAGCCTTAACTTTTCCAGCTCAGACAGGCAGTACCACCCTTTCCTCTTCTGAGCTTCTTTCTTAGCTGTTGTCTGCACTACGTGTGTTTAATGTAAAATGTTCAAACTTTTCCATGAAGTATAGGAAGTAGCATATCCACGAAAGGGTAACATTATGAACCTTGAAAGTGTTTAGTTTAAAAGCCACCTCTTTTTTTTTTTTTTTGTAGTAGTAGTAATTTAGTAATTTAATGCCTAGGATTTTTTTAATCAAGTCTGTTGCCAGGTTCATTTTTTTCCTCCATATTCGAGCATGCTTCATCAAAAGCATGTGGAAATGGAGGCAGAGTTAATGACACACTTGTATCTCCATTTTGCCATCATCATAAAATCCTGAATCCTACTCCAGATGATTAGTAAATAAGATGAAGTAATTTAGCTGAGAGAATTGACTAGCTACAGTGCATGAACTGTAATTGTGATGTTAATGTCAAATAGAGTTAGCAATTTCCAGTTATATTCTGCTCTTGAGCATGAATTTTTTCCCTTTGGAACCTGTATGGAAGAAATTGGAACCTGAGTCTTGAGGTCCTAGCCAACAAGGTATATTTTGGCCTGTGAACGGGGGAAAAAACCATTCATATGTTTTTGTGTTAAAGGATTCCATAACGCAGGCCATGAAGAGCATCTCTGTAGTTGGTGGTCAAAGGCTGGTTATAAGGAGAGACCTGTCACAGCCTCCAGGGCAGCCAGGCACTGGGACAGAATGTCTGCAGAACCTGTCAGTCTCTATGCTTGGAAGTTTTCAACACCCAAGGGGATTAAGTCTTGAGTGAGTAGAGTAAAGATGTAACAGTGTAGGAGGTCAAAGGCATTATAACTCTCTGGGCTATTTTTCCTTTTTTGTTTGTATAAGGCAGGAAAAGCCCTGTCCCTGACTCCATGCTGTTCTTCCCAACACAATGGAGTTACCATGGATGCTCTCCATATGCAAATCAGTAATTCCAGGCTGGAGAAAATAGGCAAGAAATGACAAAAGTGCCAGTAGACAGTGCAGTTTCTTTGCTGGAAAGTTGCTCATATGCCATTGGAAGCAACAGGTTAAATGAAGCTCAGGATACCAGAGAGAATGGACTCATCTGTTCCAGTCTTGGACGATGGCTCTCCATTATTCCTCTCTGGAAAGCTGTGGTTTCACCTTGACATCTAGATAATAATTTCTATTGTGTGTATCCTTAAAATTAAACCACTTCACATTTTTTAAAGCAGTTAGAAAAGAGAGAAAAAAAGATTAGTGCATTTTTCATAAGAACTTTCATAAGAGCTCACTGAAACTGCAGCAGGGATGTTGGGGGAAGGACAGAGAATTATTATTATTGCAATATGTCATGATCTGTACAATTAATGGGATATATCTGTAGTGTCTGCCAGAACCCGGAGATCTCAATGGACTAAAAGTGAAGGGGGGAGCAAAAGGCGTCTTTATTTAAATATGTCCACGTTAATGTTCAGCGTGGCTATGACAGTTTAGACTTTAAACTTTGGTGAAATGCTTTGGCAGTGGTTTATTGCTGGTCTTCAGCAACCTACAGGAGAGCCGGCAAAATGATAACCTGAGAGTAATGGTGATTTTTTATTTAATTTCTTTTCATTTGCAGACTTAAAATGGCTCAGCAATTTCTGCTCACTATTCCAATGTACCTACAACTATTAATAATGGGTTTTTCTCTTTCCACCTCCCTGTCTCTTCTTTTAGGGAGGTGAGTTATTTAATTGTGCAGCATTTTTGACTCATCTCCTCACAACTCTTGCTTAGTTACCAAGAAACATATGTTGGTGTTACACCTAAATGATTATATTTTGAAAGTGAAATCCTTGCAGCTGTCAAATGATAGTCTAGCCCACAAAATTCTGATTTATCACCTCCATGTGGATCTTGTTTTTTAAATTGGTAGGTAGTGCTTTACCAGCAGCACAACCTCAAAGACCCCAGTTTTATTAAAGCCTGCGGATTAGGTTCTCAATTACCTTTAGCTCCAGTTACAATTAAACTAAAGCTAGAAGAAATTACTGGCCTGCTGTAAAGGTCTCTGGAACAAAAGAACATGAGAAATCACGTCTTTTCCAGCAGGCACCGAAACAAATTGCACTTGGTGTTTCAAGTGGTCAGGGCTAAGCTGGGCTGCAGCCAGGCTGGGCTTACTCTGCTCCTTCCACTGCTTAGTGCAAGAGGAGCATGTGAAATACCCCCCAGACTTCTGCAGGAGTGTAAGTCAAGTTCCCATAGAGGGTTTTTGTAAGCCTTGCTTGGTGCAGAACTGAGGAGAGCTGGGGACACGAGGTGTTAGTGTGGGAAAAGCTGATACTGCCAGATCTGTGGGGAGCCATAGGGGTAGTGCCACTGCCAGTCTGCCAAGTGTGTCCACAGATGCCTCTAAATATCTTTGGGGTTTAATTTCTGCTATAGAGTTGCTATTGAAAACCTCCCAGAGTAGCACAGCTGTTGCACAGGGTTTGCATCTCTGATACACAGAGTGCGCTGCTCATGCTGGTCGCTAACCCAGGAGCTTTAAACTCCCCAGAATTTCCCCTTATATATACTAGTGTGTATTTAAAAGTTGGGTTTTTTTCATACTCTTTTCCATGAGGCAGCATCTGAAATTGCCTGGCTTTATGCTGTACTTAAACCAGAAGATATCTCTAGTAACTGTTTGGTAATAATTATAAAACTTTGACTGCAGAGCTGCTTAGAATATGTGAAGAATAAAGCCGTGAATTAAAAAAAAAGGGAGATAGAGGGGGAAAAAGAAGGAAAAAATGCACAATGAAAGATTAATTAACATACAACGTTATTAAAATATAAATATAGAATGCCATTATACATCATGCAGCCATGAAAAATGTTGTAGTATTTCACTGAAGACAACTGGTATTGTAGACCCTGATTCTGTAATCACGTTTATGAGAATACTCCTTCCTTTTGAAGCCATTAGGATGCAGTGTTTGTCTTCACACAGCAGTTTGTGAGTAGCCGAGTCTCAGGACTGTATTACCGCATCAGTTTTGAGCAGAACTTTCCATTAATCAATAATAAAGCCTGCTTTGAAAAAATCTCTAGCTGCTTCCCAAGTAAGTTAGTAATTTATTGTTAAATGGAGCATTGGTATTTTAACAAAACAATTTCCGAACCATTGAAATTAAAACCAGAAGGTTTTTTTACAAGATGTGTGATAACTTTCAACAAGGTTAATTGTAGTATGTAATTTCATTTATGTCACTTGGTTTATTTAATTTTGCACCTTCCCTCTGATTTCACTGTATTTCCTTACAGAGCTGTAGTGTGCATTTGGGCAGGGGAGGGAAAGGATCAGTTGTCTATACAAGTTTTTGTAAGAGATGGAAGTAATTTGATCTGAATGTGCTTGATCACTTAATACCCAAAGCATTATGGAAGGATTCCTTTTTCACAGTGATACATTTCCATTTTTCACCTCAAAGAGTTTAAATGTGATGAGAATTTCTTTGCCACCTCTTAAAGGGGAACCGAGTCTGTAAGAAAACAATATCCAGGTAAGTCTTATGGCTTCTGCTCTTACAGGAATAAGAAGAAAGCCTTGGCATATTTATGTGTAACAATCATGTCCTTCCTTGCTCTGGTACTGCAATGAGAAGGTCTTTGCAGGGCAGTTGATACTGAGCAGAGAACAGTGGTAAAGTCATGGAAGGGACCTTAGAGGGACCTGCCCTGTGCAGGAACACCTTCCGCTATCCCAGGCTGCTCCAAACCCCATCCAGCCTGGCCTTGGGTGCGTCCAGGGATTCAGGGGCAGCCACAGCTTCTCTGGGCAGCCTGCGCCAGGGCCTCAGTGCCCTCACAGGGAAGAATTTCTTCCCAGTATCCCAGCTAACCCTGCCCTCTGGCAGTGGGACGCCATTCCCCTTGCCCTGTGACTCCAGGCCCTTGTCCAAAGTGCCTCTCCAGCTCTCCTGGAGCCCCTTAGGCACTGGAAGGGCTCTAAGATCTCCCCAGAGCCTTCTCTTCCCCAGGCTGGACACCCCCAGCTGTCCCAGCCTGGCTCCAGGGCAGGGCAAACATGAGTAAGCAGTGCTGATTGCTCCAGTGGACTTCAGAGAGAGAGAGGGAGGGAGGCAGTGCTCGATGCCCTGTTCCCATATGTTCTTGGAGGCAACTACTTTACTGAGTGAGTTTAATAGTAGTCTCAGAGGAAAAACCCTGCTGGTGAACAGAAGGCAGGCAGCACTTAACTGATTTTAAATATAGAGTACCACTGCTGTAATAAAAAGGAAGAAATCCAGAATGTCTGGTAGATTCACAGCAGTTTTTTAAGTGAGCAGGCCACAAGTAGAGTAGAAAGCCAGGATGCTGGAGGGAAAGCAGGCTTGACTTGAAGGAAGTGAATCCTTTAGAAGTTGGAAGAAACTCCCAGGAGCTGCTGAGCTTTCTGTGCCCGTCCCTCGCTAATCCTTGCATGCTGTAATTACACATAAAATTCCATAGAGGAAATGTGCCCTCTCCTCCCACTGCTCACCAGCAGGATGTTGTAACAAGAGCTCAGATTCCAGATGACTTTGTTGACTCGATGGAGCATTCTATATCACATTCACTATGGAATTATGTTAAAGCACAAATGTTGTGAAACAAATTACAGTGGTCAAAATAAAGAAGGAATGAATGAGGAAGATTAGCTGGCATGCACTGGTTGTTTTGTACTGCTCTGGTCATGCAGAACAGCTGTAAATACAGTTTAAACAGCCACCAAGACCTCAATTATTCTCCTGCTTGTTCATGTAGATTAGTATGGTCTTGCTCTATAGCTAAGTGATTTAAACAACAATTCTGGGAGCGACTGATGAGGTTCATTTACACCAGTGTAAATCTACAGCTTCTGTTTTTTGATTAAATTTTTATGTATCAAGCTATTCATCACTCCTTTTAAATGCTGCTGTTTGTAGAACTCAGGGATGATCTTTATCCATTTAGTGAAATGGGAGAAAAATCCAAGAAATTTTTTAGGTTTTATTCTTGGAGCAAATAAAAATAGTGCGCCAACTTACAGCAAATCTCCCAAGAGTCTAATTTAAAAAAAGTTTTTCAAAGATAATGGTAAGAGAGATTGTCTGTTACCAAGTAAGCAAAGGTGATAGAGAAGTTATCTTTCAATACCAATGTGAATTTGGATTAGTTTTAGAACCAGTAAAAGAAAGTTTTCCCTGAATTTCTCCACAAGAGCTATCACTAACCTGATGGGTTTCAGGTTGGAATTACAAGCAATCAGGTATTTAAAACCATGTTTGTTCTTAAATTTTATTTGGTATCCCATTGGTGCGAGGGGGTTGCAGTAGGACCCTAATACAGGTGTTGCAGTATTATTTGGCTCCTTTTCAGGCTGAATAGCATCTTACTTCATAGGGATTATTGATTTTTGTGGGGTTATTCCTCAAGAAAATTTGTAGGTAACTCAGTAAGGATGCACTGTGGCCCGATGTGGTTTGGAAATTTGGACTAGTAAGTCACAGAAGACATTCAAGAGAATGGCTGAAGGATCTCGAGCTTAGGACCTTCTGATTTGCAATGCTGCATTTCTTTTCAAAGACTTGGAAGTGCTTTTGTAATAAATCTTGCATTGGTAATGAGGAAATACATTCACTGCAGGGATTGTAGTGTTAAAATGAGGAGTAACAGCTTTGAATTGGCAGAGGGCAGGGTTAGATGGGGTTTGGGGAAGGAATTCCTGGCTGAGGGTGCTGAGGCCCTGGCACAGGCTGCCCAGAGAAGCTGTGGCTGCCCCAGCCCTGGAAGTGTCCAAGGCCAGGTTGGATGGGATTTGGAGCAACCCAGGATAGTGGCAGGTTTCCCTGCCGATGACAGGGCTTGGAATGGGATGGGCTTTACGGTCTCTTCTGAACCAAGTCAGTCTGAGACTGGAGAACACCTGTAAATTCCAGGTTCATTATTCCTAGCAGAATGTGTTTGAGACAAACAGTGCATTTCACTCTGAAGAAGGAAGAAGGCTCATTTTGCAGTCCAGGACAGGACTCATAATTTGAGCAGGAAGATAAACAACTGAATGACAGGATGGAGAGTTTGGAGATAAAGAACTGGACATTGCCTCATGTAAACTGCACAGCTTCCGTAATTTCATCAGCCATGCCATGAATAGCACATGAGTTCTTGCATATTCCTAAAGACAAATAAGATTCTCCAGTGAGTGACACTGATCATCTTGCTTCTTGTAGGCTGATGAAGTGAGAGCCACTCTGAACTGGGGCTGTTCCTGGGCTCCCCCAATTTCTGATGTACAAATCCTGATGTACATCTCCAGAGGGCACCTGGGACATCATCTGAGGACCCTCCCAGTTTTTGGCTTCAATATGAGCCCTTAGTCCCTCATCTTGATTCTTTGACTATTTAGCCCTTTGCTCCAACCTTCCTTGTTTCACATTATAACTTGGATTTTTTACATGCAGCAGATTGTTTTGTGGTTTCACCTGCTTGCACTGAGAGACTTTTATTTCTCTTCATGATTCACATTTTTTCAGAATTATTCCTCTCCCTAATTTATAATATATAGAGTATCTTTTAGTGACTCACTAATCTTTTTTAATTTCAGAGTGTCTCATTGTTCCTTCTGCCACACCTTGCCCAGTACCTTTAATGATTTTGTATTTAATACTGTTAACTCTGGTTTCTCCTCCTTTCCTCCTGCTGTGTAGCCCTTCCTCCCAGACTCCTGACTGGCACTGTTGTTCCAGCACCGCTGTTTTCCTTGTACAGGTGAGATTGTATTCTTACCATACAGACTCCCTAATCCCTTCATTTCAATTTTTGTTATTCTTCCTTCACAGTCAAGTACTTCATTTATGGTTTATGTGTTTCCATCAGCCTGCCAAACCCAGCTGAGTGCCAGGGTCTCCCTCTGCATCTATTTTCTTTTACAGCTCACTGGAGGAGGTTTCTTTCTCCTGTCTCTTCTCAGGAACAGCTACTGCTGCTAGTTTTCTTTAAGGTTTAGCTACTCACTGCACAGATTCATCTCCTCATCTTGTCCAGCAACTTTGTTTTCTCACTGTGACTTACTCTTAGTCCACATTTCTCCTTTTATTTTGACTTCCCCTCCATATTAATATGGTCTAAAAATATATTGCGTTCCTCAAATTTACCCCAAAGTGCACCATAGTCTGGTTTCCTTCTGTTTTTAACAACAGAAACTGCTTCAGCAAGCCTAAAATAGGATTTTTTGATCAAAGATTGCAGCCTTTGCCACATGCTTTCTCACAGGTAAAGCTGATCAGTCCTTCACCCTTCTGTCACAGTTTCTATTCCCTTGTTATTGCACAGTCCCCTGTCTCTGCAGTTACTGTCCCAGCTCCTTGCATCATCATTTTTGTAGATGTTTTCCATGCTCCTTCCTGTGGTTTGTAGGAATGCTGTGTCGCTTTTGACTGTCTTCTCTCTGTGAATCAGATCACTGGGTGACCTCCTCTCCTCAGACACGGTCAGGTGCTATTTTTATGCAGATGAGTTGCAAATGTGTTTGTCAGCCCGGGGTTTGTTTGCCTCTATTCAGGCGTGTATTTCATCTCGCATCTCCAGCACTTCTGGCCTGACAGCTTGTGATAACAAAGGC
Organism: Callaeas wilsoni; assembly: GCA_013398955.1. Taxonomy (NCBI): domain Eukaryota; kingdom Metazoa; phylum Chordata; class Aves; order Passeriformes; family Callaeidae; genus Callaeas; species Callaeas wilsoni. Next base: position 113,467 of record VWPU01004888.1, read on the forward strand.
AAAGCAGAGCTCTGTATCTCCCCTGGAAAACTCTCACATGTCCCTCACTTCTTATCCCACCTTCAGCATATTACCATCCACAGTCAGTGATGTTTGTTATCTAGACACGTTCAGTTATGAATTCTTCTGCTCGAGCTGTAGTGTCACCATTATCTCTCCCATCATCTACAATGGTTGTCCCCGGTGTCATTTTTTCTGTGCCTTCCATTTAGATTCTTTCTAGCTCTCACTACCTTCAGCTGTGCACAGAAAGGTATCCTGCATTTTCAAAGTTACACTTTGATTATTTAATTGCCTTCCTTGCCGTCTCTAGTAATGGGCTGCTCCACTCCCGATGGGATCATCTTTATCTGACTTCGTTGGGCTCACTGGAGTAAAAGTTTTGTTTGCTTCAAGTTATCAGTGAGTGGTTTCGTGCTCTTTTCGTCTATAACGCTGTTGAGACCTCTCATATGTAGCTGGGAGTCTACCTTAATTTCCTGTAGTTCTCTAGAAAGTTGTCCTAACTGTTCTGTTCCCAGTATTTCTTTCTTTATGCTTTCATGCTTTCTCAAACATCCCTACTCTCTCCCTTCAAATTTAATTTCTTAATCTTGTGGCTGTGAGACTTTTTCACATATCCTTGCATAAATATCTCTTTAGTTTTGCGCCTGTGCAGCATTTGTCTAATCTTTTTAATAAGATAAGGCCAAGAACTTACTTTTTACTGTCCTCTTTTATTGGGATTTTTAATGCTATTAAGGCACTGTAGATATTTAAACCATTATCAGTAATACCTCATAGGTTTTCTTTTCTCTTTTCAAATACACTTTAATGGGTTTTAGGCGTAATTGTTAAAATGGAGATGATAATATACTAGAACTAAAATACACCTGTTGCAATTAAATTGCATAGAGATCTGTGAATGGGAAGCAATTGCAAACCCTGCTTGTGTCGGGAGACTGCGCCCATGGCTTTGAGAAGCTGGCAAGGTCACTTAAGGAGAAAGCCAGTACTGGAGATGATGTATAGGTAATCAGACAAGGAACATGGCCTTAAAGCCCATCCAGTCCATGGGCAGGGACACCTCCCACTATCCCAGGCTGCTCCAAGCCCCATCCAGCCTGGCCTTGGACACTTCCAGGGATGGGGCAGCCACAGCTTCTCTGGGCAACCTGTGCCAGGGCCTCAGCACTCTTCCTAATACAGGAATAATTTTGTTGTAATAAAGTAATTACTTTCACCTGTGTCCATACAGTTCTCACATAGGAGTCCTTCCTTGTGAGGGCTTTAGCAGAAGATCTGTCTCAAATCGAAGTATCTCCTCAGAGGTTATGTGGTTTGGGAGTAGGGAATAAATGGATGAAGGGAGTAGTACAGAGTCATCAAGATCAGCTCATATTGACTCAAAAACTGGAGCCAGAGCAGCTTAATTACTAACTTTGGTGCATAATATCTTCCTTAATATTTCCTCAATACTTCAGGACTTCAGGTAGCAACTCTGAGCTCTGAGCTGGCCATTACTGCTCACAGTAACGTTTTTGAGATTGTGATAAGGGGCCGTGTGATAACATCGGCTCAGCACTTTATGGTGGTAAAGAAATGTAAATCAAACATGAAGAATTCTTAATAAAGGAATAGAGTATAAAGTAGCAACATCGCTGGATACATCCATGCTTTGTCAACAGCTGGAATTAGTTTGTACCGTTCTGGTCCCCACACAAGGAGAATCCATTGGACCATAAGCTGATCCATAAGAGAGGAGCAGCAAGGCTGGTCAAATGCTGCTTTATATGGAACAACCAAGTAAGCCAGGGCTTTTCAGCCTGGAATACAGGTGGCTATAGAATTCATTAGCTGGAGTGAAGAAGGGTTGGGGACTTTTTCAGTGGTGTTTTTGTTTTGGTTAGATTTTGTTGTAGTTGTTGTTTTTGTTTGTTTGGTTTGGTTTTGTTGGTGGTTTTTGAGGGGGAAGGATTGGTTTGGTTCTTTTTTCCTGTCTCTTCTAACAGAAGAACTAGAAGGGATGAAATTGAACCAACAAGAGGCATGTTGAAAGCAAACATAAAAGACTGGTCATTCTTGTATTGTGGCTGTTTGCAGAGGCTCAGCAGGAGATTAGACAAAGCTCATGGAACAGAGGTTTCTGGAGTTCCCAGAACGTGTATCCAGCTCAGGAGGTCTCTGAGCTGCCAGTGCCTGACAGCTGGGGGGATAAGAGTTCCCATTCTGCCCTAGACACCCGCTCCTGGCAGCAGTCACAAATAGGATAGAGCTTATGTGGCTCTTGGAGCAGAGCAGTGGCACTGCTTTCCAATATGTTCAGGCATTGTGGGCAGTAGTATTTTATTAAGACTACATTGAAAGAATACACTTGGTTATGATCAGTAATGAGTTTTAATTTTTAAAAATGACTTTTCTATTCTCTGGACACTGCATGGGTGGCACATTTTTATTTGCACACCGCAGGCACTGTGGTGAAGAGGGGGAAGATGTATTTTATTTCCCTCTGTGAGAGCAGAGTGTTGGGATCATTTTTCACTCTAACAGGTTTTCTTTAAAGCAGTAACATTCAGCTTGTTATATCTTTCATCAATCTGTTACAGGCTGTGTGACTGCTTCACATTTCTTCTAAATAGCAACGTCTTAATAATCAAATTAATGTTGATCATCTTACTTTTTTTGTCTGACATAATCTGCCTTAGTAAGTAATCTGAGGCTTTCTTAATGATGAACTTGAAGGTTCGCCACTTTTGCTCCATAAGCCACCGATTGAAAGCTATATATTCCCTGTGTTGTAACAGACATCAGGGTTTTCTAGCAGTGTTTAATTCAGGTGGTGCCTCTTCTATTTGTAAGAAGAAAGGAGAACTCAGGAATTTGCAAAGTGTTGCATTATAGTTACATTTTTTAAAAAGCAAATGAGCCCAAAAGAGATTGGCATTGTAGTACAGAAGCTTACACTCAGTTTTCACAGATCAAATGAGAATAAGTAAATTTACATTAACTTTAATGCCCGAACTAGCAGCACAGCTACTTCAAATTCAGTAGAAGAGAGACAAAGCAGATATTCATATCTAAGCATCAGGGTAAGAACATTTCCAGGTGGAAAGTGAAAATTAATGGAGCTATGACAATTCACAACAGCTCTTGTATTTGTGTTTATAGTTTGTTTTCCTGCACCACTCAGTTAAAGGAATTAAGGCTGTATTTTGTCTCTCATCTTTAGCTGACTAGGACTTCTATTTAGCTTTTGTGAACATGATTTCAGAGCATCTATTACTATTAGCCTGAAAACAGCTTTTTGTTTTCATTCCTGGGATTGTCTTATTTTCGACGTAGTTTTCCTCCTCTTGTATTTATAAGCAATACAGTGTTTCTTTGTAAGTTAAATAAAAATAAATGTTATAACTCCTGAATGAACTGAGGCCATGAACATGTATCTGGTGATGAACAGCTATGGAGATCCTCATCATTCCAGAGGTGGGCTGGGAATTTAATCTGGCCTTGGCTGGTCTGTGCTATCCCAGTGTATGACATAGTATCCCTGAAAGCTGTAATACATCCCAAAGACATGCTGGGTTGATTGAACTGAGAGACAGAACTAGAAGAACAATCTGCTCAGAGTATTGAAAATAGTTATTTTTTTAATTTTTCATATTAAAAACTGCTTGCCTTTAGCAATTCTGGGGAAACTGTAGCTATTTAAAGACTATTGGCTGGAGGTGGTAAATCAACTAACCTTTCTTCCTGGTAGCTAATCCCAACACTGTGAATTTATACAGGTTTTCACTTTTAGGCTTGCACTTTACAGTGACCCTGTGGTGAGGTTCTTTTTCCTGGCAATCCAAATGGTTTTTTTGAGTTATTTAGCTACCAGCAGAAAACAAGCCATAGCATTAAATCTGAGTTTAACTGTAAAAGTCAATGAAGCAGCTGTTGTCTGTTTTATACAAATGAACAAAGAAACTAATCTATGATCAGAAAGTTCCCTTGTCCATTTTCTTTTATCAGGTTTGTACTTGTTTTGTTACTATCAGAACAGAGCAAAATGAGATTACATGAGGAGAACCTGTTATCCTGGTTATTCTGCTAGTTTTTTAAAAACCAGAGCATTTGATTAAGAACTTGACTAATTTAAAAATCACTTTTGAATGGCCACAATTAATGACTGATAAGCTATAGTTAACTAGGTTTTTTTACAAGTCCAGAGGCCCTTTCAACAGAAAGATGAAGTTTGAAAAGACAGGGGAGAGATGCAGAAAGCTTGAATACATCCTATTGGCTACCTCCTCTTTGTTTTCCTTTTCCACAGAGGCCAGTAAGGCTGTCAGCTTGATGTAAAACTTGTTGCTAGTTAAATTACAGCATGTAGACTTACATTAGTACATAGCGCTGAAAATGAAAAATAGCCCATTGCAGAGCAGGTGAAATTTGTTTTATTTTTACAGCTAGTTTTCTCACAAACTTCGTTACAAGTTTTCCTTACTTTTTGGAGTAAAAGAAATATGTGCTGCATGAAAAATGGGAAGTTTTAAAACAAAGACACAGAGAACATTTTTACCTTTCCCATTATAGTGTCTAAGAATATAGAAATTACTTCCAGGAAAAATGTATTGCTGTAAAGATCAGGCTTAGTCTCTTGGGTTTTATTTTTGAGGAAGTCTGGAATGTGCAAGAATCCTGAAAAGATGAGAACAAATCCTGTTTTGTTTTATAAGAGCAAATTATTTCCTGTTCTTGCATTTACTTACTCGTGTGAGTAAAGGCTAAAGCAATAATTAATAATACAGCCTTTTAAAATCAAAGTTCGGTTATTTTATTTTAAGATTAAATCTTTTTTATTCTGTTAATTTTGTAACTAATAATTAGATGAGTTGTAAGGTAATTTACATTTAGATTTAGATTGGATATTAGGGAAAAGAATTTTCATGGAAAGGTTTGTAAAGTGTTGGAAGGGGCTGCCCAAGGCTGTGGTGGAGTCACCATCCTTGTAAGTGATCAAAAACACATGGATGTGGCACTTGGGGACGTGGTTTAGTGAACGTGGTCGTGCTGGGTTGGTGCTTAGGCTTGATGATATTAAAAGGCTTTTCCAACCTTAATGATTCTGTGATTCTAACTAAAATACTCTTATTGTTTCCTCAAAAAAAATTCCATCTGAAAACCTATATTTCAGTCTGAATGAGTAATTTCAGAACTTCTACTTGGGTGAAAAATAGTTTTTTTAGGTGAATAGCCAGAATGTTTACTTGTGAGATATTTGAATTATGCGTGTAGTGTGTAACAGGACTCACCATGCCAAACCCGGCAGTTGGGCTGTTTTGGTTTTTTAAAAAAAGACCTTTCACAGTCTGCTTTCAACACTTTGTGTTCATTACAAATTTAAAAATGAGATTTATGTCACTTCTTAGTGTTCATGCCTTAGGGTGCAGTTGTATAACTCTGCTTTCCCTTTCCCAAAACTGTAATTTTCAGACTTTTCTTGCGACTCCTTAGAACTGGACCATGGATTCCCTTGGCTTCCCTGACCACAGGAGAAAAAAAAATTGCATTAAACATGTAGCACATGGTTTCTATGCTCTACTCTCTCTGTAAGGGTAAAATTGACTGTATCATGTAAGTTTTAAATAGAATCATCAAATTGTTTAGGTTCGAAAAGGCCTTGAGGATCATCAACCACAGCACTGCCAAGGCCCCCACCGACCCCAAGTGCCACATCCACCACTTTTTAATAACCATGAAATAAAGTGCTACAGCACTAGTAAAAAAAGTGGCTTATTCTCTACAGAAACTACAGATCCAATAGAGTGCATTAAATAAAAGAGGAAAAACATGTATTACAGGACATATTCCATGGACAACATGTTCTTCTTAGTTGGGTTTTTTTCCCCACACAAAGGGCTCTGTGGTTTTTCTGAGCACAGATGGCTTTCAAGTTGTGCCACCCAATAACTTGAGACTGCTGGGATGAGGAATCCTTGTCCAGTGGAGAGCATAATTTAAGGTCCTTCAGTGAAATAAGGCATCTTTGAAGTGACTGTCTTGTTAACTTCTCACTTAGCACATCAAAGTAAGGGAAAGACGCCTTTTTTCCTTGTAAATGCAAATTGTGGCTCTTGACTGTGTGATGTCCTGCTTCAACACCTTGCAGATGTCCCAGCTGATTCCGATAGTGAAGGTTTTGTCTTTGGTTATGCAGGAATAGCTTTCAGTTTTTCATGGAAGTGTTGGACTTTGCTGCAGCAAATTGCGTGTGGAAATTGAATTCTCACTGGATCTTTCTTTTGTGGTGTTTGTCTTCTCACCCTCAAAAGTGCTAAACAAAAACTTAGTATTTTTCTTCTTAATCATAATGTCAAGATCACAGAGTGAATGTTGAAGACAGTTCAATGTTCAAAATGTCTGGGTTTCTGCTGGTTTACTGTAAGATGTTATTAAATTTTCCCAGTAATGCTTAAAACAGTTGTACAATAAATTGAGGTATCTTAGTTAAATGATGCTTCTAGACTCTCTGGGCATTTTGGCTAGTTGTCCTTTCTCCAGACTTCTACTCTCTGTTATAAAGTGGCATCATTTATCCCAGTGAATCTTTTCACACAGGAGGCATTACAGGAACCTTTGAACCTTTTCCTCCAGAACACTTTCCTCTTGGGAGGCAAGCCGCTTTCTCAGCGCTGCAGTTGTCAGTGCCCGTGTTGAAAATGTCACGTGAGAGCTGCTGCCCAGGAGTTCCAGCTGAACATGAGACACAACCTCCTTCCTGTGCAGTGACCGAGCGGTGAACAGCTGGTCCACAGAGGCTGTGGAGTCTCCCTCCCTGGGGACATTCCAGACCTGCCTGGACACAATCCAGTGCTCTGGGATGGCCCTGCCTGAGCAGGGAGCCAGAGGAGCCAGTGTGGTGTCTTCCAGCCTCACCCATTCCGTGGTTCTGTGAGAAGAATGATTCTGTGTCTCTGTAGTCTGGGAGAGGTAAGGAGAGAAAGGAGGATACATTTCCTAAAACTGCAGGAAGCAGAAGCACTAAAGAAACTGGGGAAACCAAACCGACAAAACTTCCAACACGGAGTAACAGTGAGGGGATAATTAGTCTTGCAAAAACTCATCAATGGAGGCCGCTCAAGATGCAGCATCAGTGTCTTTTACCCCACCACCCAGTGTCCTCCGTATAAATCATGCTGCTCTTGCAGGTGCTTCTGTGGGCATCAATACGTCTTTGAAATCCTAAAACTCTGCAAGGACGAGTCATGCAGGTCCCTCGGAAAAGGTGGAATCATGGAATGCACCATGGGGGCTCACAGCCCGTTTGCTGCTGCTGAGCTCCACTAGTCCAGACAGCTCCAGTGATGGACAGCCAAGAAGGCCATTAGTAATTGCACTTGGATGCTGGAAGCTACACGGCATCACACAGCCCCAGTGCCTCACCTCAGAGTGATGAGTCCTGTGCTAAAGGAGAATTGCAGCTTGAATACAAGATCTGCTTCTTCCCCCTGTCTTTCAGGACGTATTTCTGACACATCTGCTTTGCTTAGTGAAGGTGATCACTGGTCTAGTGTCTTACAAATAATCATTACCTTTCTCTTGAGCTCAGATTTAATAGTACTTCAGCCAGATACTGTGACACAAATTCAGCTAGCCGGATGAATTTATTTCTTCTATGATAAGAACATGAACCTGTCAGCAAGTTGCAAAGTGTCTATGAAATTACAAAATAAAATCTATGCTCAGGCCATAGAATGATGACTTCAGTCTCATAGGTTTTGGGGTGTTTATTGGACTATTGATTTTGGATCCTGAAATGGAAAGGCCAAAAACCAGTGGAGTAAGAAATTTGGAACTCTTTTTTTTTTCCTTTTTTTTTTTTTTTAATGGTGAATATCCTATCTTTAGATTTCTGCCTTGTTATCCTAAATATCCTTCTAGCTATCTGTTTTAGATTTTGGGTTTTGGTTTGGGTTTTTTTTTTTTTCAGTTTGCAGGAAGACATGCTTTTAATCAATTGAAATAGTGACAAAATACACTGTTTTATATTCCATATAGTTACTGTAGAGCTCGGGGTCACGGGAAGAATGTACAATAGTAGTAGTCAATAAAAAAGCATTCACTGACCCATCAGTCAGTGTTTCAGTGCTGGCTTGGGCAGGTAGAACAAGCTCCTGAAGTGATCAGTGACAGTTTCCAGGTAACTTGTATGATGAATATACACCAACTCTCACTTTTATGGAGTCAGGAATTCCAGTGTTCAGAGACACTTCAAGCTACAAACTAATTCCTTGCCTGGCTCGATGCATTTCCATCATCCTTCTGGATGTACAGAGTTGCTCAGCTGTGAATTTGCAGTAGAGGCTGTTGAAAATAATGTGTGATGGAATGGCATGGGACAGGGGAGCTGCACATCTGCTCATCTTTTAAAGACTTCCAGGGATGGTGATTCCACCCCTTGCATGGAACCTTTCAGTGAAGACATTTTCCCTGATACAGGAAGGAGGTCATTTCCTCTCATCCTGTTGCTTGTTACTTGGGAGCAGGCCCCAACTGACCCCCACCTAGCTGCACCCTCCTCTCAGGGAGTTGTAGAGAGCGAGAAGGGCCCCTCTGAGCCTCCTTTTCTGAGCCCCTTCCACACATCCTTCCCTGGACACGCTCCAGCCCCTCCATGTCCCTCCTGAATGCAGGGGCCCAGAACTGGGCACACGATGGGAGGTGCCTCAGCAGTGCCCAGCACAGGGCATGGACACTGCCCTGGTCCTGCTGGCCACAGTGGTGCTGTTACAATCTTTCTGTGATGCTAAGAAGAAAAAAAAAAAAAAAGATGCAATTTATTTTATTACTTTGCAACTGATGAAATTTAACAATGTGTATATTAGGACAAATCTCAGTAAGAGCATCAGCAGAAAAACAAGGCAAAGAACATCCTTCCTCTGTGTATACAGCTCACAGCCAAAGTTTTGCAAATTGCTGGTAACTGTATCAGCATATTATTCCTTCATTTGCATTTGTACTTCAATTAATTTTGTAATTTAATTTGTGCAGTTCTGAATATTTCAGTGTATCTCAATGAAGGGAGAATCTTCTTCAAGGAGCACAGGTGTTTGGCTTCAGTAAGTTTCTCCAAGTACAAGTGCTATCAGTATTCCTGCTTTCAGAATTATTTCCCTGTAGGTGGGTTTGAAGTAGCACCATCGTCATTCAGATCTTTCAGTGTCTGCACCATCAGATTTGGGATGTTGTAGTGCAAGCCAAGAGTTCCACTAGCAAGCCCATAGTACTTTCTGGTGTAATTTTTTTCAGCTGTGTACATTACCACTTCTTATTTTGCACATCTGTGCCTGTTTTTTACTTCACACCTTGCTTTATTTTATTGTTTAGTTAAATTAAATTCTGTAGAATTCATACAATGTACTCAACAGCTTTTTGAGTAATCCTGGGGAAGGAAAAGGAGCATTGAAGGTATTTTAGTTTTACTATCACTTTCACTCCAAGGTTGGAAGAGAAGTAATTGCTAGATATGCATCATGTTAAATAGTTTTTCACACATGTTCATATAGTTGTGTGTTGTTTGTAAACCATCCCAGCATTTGTGCTGGCTTGTCCTAAGCCAAATACAGCTGGCTGCCTGACTGCCTTGGAACTTGCACATCTTCAGGAGGTTTGGTCTTTGTCTGACAGCTTGATCCTTGTGAGGCAGTGGAGAAGTGGAGGCAAACTTCGCTCATTATTGGGGATTCATCAGCTTACAGGGAAGTTGCTGCTCTGCTGGAACAGTGTAATCAGTAGGGTGCTTCACCAAGTTAGGAGTTTATTGAGAAAACATCGAGACAAAACACCATAAGCACATTGTTTCAGTATAAAAATCCTTAGGGTGCAGGTTCTTAGACCCAAACATGCCGCAAATACAAACCCAAGCACACGGTGCATGGACTGTGCTGTATGTGTCTGCACATTATTCCTGTTCTCTCACACTTGGCTGCCTGTGTTTGCCCTCTCAGAGGAGAGCAGGATCCTGAGTCTCCTCGTGCTGTGCCAGGTCCTGTGCCAGCCCTGGCCACCCACGGTGGCTCCCAGTGCTCTGGTCCAGGCTGGCGCTCTGGGGGTCCAACTGCATCAGCTGCTCCCTAATTAGTAAATTCCAATCTGTGCCGTTCTCTCCTGTTGCCTGGATTATGCACTGAATCCTTCACTCAGTTCAGCCTCCTTAATCACGGACTTCTTGGGGGAAAAAGTCTCTTTCCTTGGTGTTTAACTTCTCTGCTGCCTTATAAATACCTGGCCCTCGGTGGCTTGAGCACAGCCAGGAGCACTGAGTGTCACAAATGCAAAGGGGTTCTGTGCTGCTCTGTCGTTTCTGCTTTCTTTTTACCAGTGTGGAGCTTGCTCACGCCTCGTGACTGATGTGGCCTGATGAGACATGCCATTTTTTATTTTCAAAAGATAAGCTGTAGTGCAGATGAGGATACTCTGAACTGCAAGCAAAGCTAGTGGATTCAGCTCCGTTTCAGTGCCTGTGTCTATATTAGCAAGTTTTGTGGGTCAATAGGAATGAATCTGAAAACGTTGGTTTTGCTAAATTAAGTAGTGGCTGTTGTGCCAAGACACTTTCTTTTTTCCTTGTTTGCAGTAAGATGAATACCAGGAAAACTCCTGCTGTTCTGACTTTGCCTGTGTAATGTGCTCCTGACTCATATTGTCCACCCACGGTTGAGTGTTCCCTTCAGAAACTTATTTCTAATTGGGAATTCTCTTCGGGCTAGCACCCCTGGTAATACATATCTGAAAATTAATTTCAAGTTTTTAAATGCTTTTAGTATAATCACAGTTTCCAGTGTTGTCAGAATTAAAGTAAGTTTCAAAAGTCAAGGGTGAAAAGCTGTATTTTCTCTCAAGCTGAGGATGCTAAAATGTGACTTTGAAACTAATGATTACACATTGGTTTCCAATTGCCAACTGCATACCTTGCTGCCCTGTGAGATGCTTGCAAGGACAGATGGGTATGGCTAACAAGGAGATTAAAGGAGTTAAAGGGATCTTCTGTTCTAAGTTCAGAAAATGGATGTAGCAAATAACAGCCTTTAAAAGACAGAAACTCGAATGTTCATTTAAATTAACAACCCTTGGAGAAATACTGCTTTCCAACAGTAATGAGAAGGGTTCTTTTAACACTTAATCAGACAAGGTTGTTGACCCATAAAAGAAACCATAGCAGCTGCAACCATTTGGAGATTTCAAAAGGATATCAGTGAAGGTCAGCACATAACAGGCTTCCTCTAGCCCTGGCTAGAAAGATTTTTCACTGAGGATTTTAGATTACTTTTGGTGTCATTAAGAGTATGTGTTGTTTACGTTGATATTGTTCCCCTAAAAAGTCAGAATAGAAATGATGTATTTTCTGAAACGTAATGAAAAAGGCACAATGCTATACAGAGTTAGAAAAGAAGAAGGCAAAACTATGTGTAAAAGGTATCTACACCCAGGAGTGCTCCTTGGTGTGATGGGATCCAACCGAGTTGGTGAGAACTGAGAGCCATTGCAGTAAGCAAGAAGGAGCTGGACTTTTAAGCAATAATGTTTTCCTTTTCAAGAAAAACAGGACAAAACAGAAGACTGCTGGCTCCTCTCAGTGTGAGAAGAGGTCAAATATTTCTATTTACACTCTTAGTTCTGTTACAGGCTGTACACACTGGGGAGAGGTCCACACTAGGTAACGTCTGTGATCCTCTCTGGAGAGAGAGAATAATAATAGTAATAATAATAATAATAATAATAATACCCCTAAAAATAATAAAATAATCATACCCCTCCAATAAAAGGAAAAACATAATTGAGAAGCAGTTTGTGTGTTCTTAAAAAAAGAGGGAGGATTAGGAAATTAAGACTGAAATTGCAAGGGGAGAAAGAGAAGTGTCAAATACCCAAGGGTCACAGGTGTGTGCAGGGTATGCACAAATAGGATGAGCACCATGGAAAGCTCTGCTCACCTGAGTGACCACATTAAAGATGATGTCTGTTAAAGGCTTTGATCAAGGCTAAATTTTTTCCATTCTGCTCCGGAGTGTTTCTTTCAGTGGCAGGTTTTGAACAAGGTCCATTTGCTGCAGCGTGTAGCAATTTGTATGCCTGAGAGCATCTGATGGAGCGTTCCCTCGGCAGCAGGAAAGCAGAAAAAACACCTCTCGGAGCTGCAGAGTGGTACTGGTGTTTTTATAATTCAATCAAGGGGATCCAACTTTTGTCTCTGTGCAAGCCAAGGACTTACTCCAAGAATGGAGTTGCTCCTCCTGCAATAATTCTGTTATTACTTGCAACTAGCAATTCAGAAGAAATCTTGTAACAGTATTACTGCCATATACTAGTAATAGTTTTAACTATGGCATATAGAATATAAACAAATTATTGCTTGATTTGATTGAGGACTGATTTTGTCCTGTTCCATAAATAGTGTTTGTATCTGAGAAGGACTTGGGGGTGTGCTGGGTGAGAGGCTGGACCTGAGCCAGCCTCGTGCACCTACAGCCCAGGAACCAAAGGTGTCCTGGGCTGATCCCACAGCGGGGGCAGCAGGGGAGGGGGGATTCTGCCCCTCTGCCCCGCTCAGGTGAGACCCCACCTGCAGAGCTGCCTCCAGCCCTGGGTCTCCTAACATTAGGATGTAGAATTTATCAGTGGGCTGGAGCGCTCTGGAGCCAGGCTGGGGACAGCTGGAGGTGTTCACCTGGAGGAGAGAAGGCTCCAGGATGACCTTAGAGCCCTTCCAGGGCCTAAAGGGACTCGAGGAGGGCGAGAGAGGGACTTTGGACAAGGGGTTGTGTAACAGGAGAAGGGGAATGGCTTCCCACTGCCAGAGGGCAGGGTTAGATGGAATATTGGGAGGAAATTCTTCCCTGTGATGGTGGTGAGGCCCTGGCACAGGCTGCCCAGAGAAGCTGTGGCTGTCCCTGGATCCCTGAGAGTGTCCAAGGCCAGGATGGATGGGGTTTGGAGCAACCTGGGATAGCGGAAGGTGTCCCTGCCCATGGCAGGGGGTGGAACGGGATGGGCTTTAAGGTCCCTTCCAGCCCAAACCACTCCACGGTTCCCTTCATTTGTGTCAGAAAGGATGAAAGCAAATGTCTCTCAACCCAAAAGCTTACTCAGATTTTTATGTGCTGTTTTATGCTCATTTGCAAACCAGACTATTGAGTTGGTGAATTGTTGGCTGCTAAGTGACAGTCAACTGTTTCCATCTCCCGCAGTTTCTATATCCCTTTGTGGCAAAAGTTACATGGTAGAATTTGATTTAAAATTATATACACACAGGAGCAGGCTGGTAGATGAGAAATTGCAATCTGGGAGTGTTAATTTGTGATGTGCACAAAGGCAATGATACTGGAGCCAAAATAGGATTCTTGATATGATAATTAACATGTCATTATTAGGATGGATTTCCAACACTGTCTTTGCTTTTTAAGTGAGAAGGGCAGAAGAAGGGAAAGGTGAAGGTAGGTTTCATATTAATTTAAGTATATGTTGCAGCACAAGACGTACAAAGGTTTTATATTCAGCAATAAATCATTATAATTATTATTATTTAATACCTAAAGGAACAAAATTTAGATCGTTGTTTTGGTTTTTTTTTCTCTGCAAATTGCAGTTCTTCCTGAAAGTTTACTGCAGTTTGTCTAACTAAAATTCATCAGGCATTATCCCTGAGAAATCTAGAATGTTCTCTAAACAACAAAAAGCCTGATTTTCTCCCGGTGTATCAAAATATGAGTGGAGTGATTCTTACCTGTGACTTTGTTTGACATCCTTTAAAAACTCAACATCTCGACTCTCCTAAGTAAGAGTGAGAGCTGAGTGGAACGTTGATTCAGAATATTTCCATATTTTCTCACTGTTTATGTATCTGTTTCCTGCAGGAGTGCATGCTTTGAGTCCAGCGAAGTAGTGAGGGTTTTATGCTAAATAACAGTAATATTATTTCACAACTTTGTCTTTAGCCCTTTACTGGATCCCACTCATCTAAATTTTCATTTCCATGAGTGCTTGCTTCCTGCAATCTGATGCTGTTGTAAATGTTGGCTGGAAAGAGCTGTCAAGATGAATAGACCATGTTCAGTTTCTACCAAAAAAAATGTATTTTTCTTTACACCTATGTAAAAGCCCAAGGAACTTTCCTCCACCATCTCCCCAGGTTTTTCCTTAAAACCAAAAGATTTTTCTTTCTGTTCTGTCATCATTCCTGCTTGACACGAGACTTCCTTGTGCTGTTCCTCTCTGTGGAACCTGACAAAAAGCAGCTTATCCAGACAAAAAGGGCTTTGCTGTGGCTCAGCCCGAAGCCAACAGCAGTGGGACCATCTTTGCAGTAGTATCTTTCGTATAAAAAAGGCAGAATGGCATCCAGGTGCATGATTGAGATTTCTGGCTTTGGTTCTCTCATGTCAGCAAAACACGCCCCAAGAAAACCTCATTTTTAATATTCAAAAATTAATGGTTGTTCAGGAGGAGAACTTGTCCACAAAACGGGGATGCGATTGACCTGCTTTGACCAGAAGCCTAGAGAAACTCAAGGACTGTGTGATGTGAATATTTAACCGTGGTCATCATGAGTGGCAAAGGAACTTGAAGCCCATCTTAGATAAAATTGACCTTAGAGACTTGGAGTGACGAGTACGTTGAAATGCTAACGTGTAGCCAGCAATACTGGGGTGTTGCAGCAGGTGTGTTCCCTTTCCTTTTAATTTCACGGCTTCCACCCTTGTTAATATTTTGTTATTGACAGATGAATGGTGTCAGCTGTGGTAAAGTTAATCAGGCTGTGTTAAAAATTATCAGTAAATGATGCTGGGTTTAAAGGGTTCCTTTATATTAATCATTTACACAAAAAATACTTGGAGAAAGGGGAGATTGGACCTGGATTTTTTTGAGAAGGCACAGTAATGGTGAGTAAAAGAAATGTGTTCTAGAGTCCTAATAAGAACTCTGGAGTCAGGCTTATCAAGAGGAGATTATGAACTTGTTGCAGATTTGGGAAAGCCATGTTTACTGTGGCAGATTCTGAGTCTTAGGACAAATATTAACCTAAGTATTATTAAGCTAATAGCGTGGCATTGCTACTTAGGCTTTGCTTGAAAGGTGGATGGGTTTGAAGGAAAATAAATCAGGAAGTTCTCTGCTACTGTTGACACTCTGCTATTAATTTCCTTATTAATTATTTACAAAATGCTGCTTTATTTAGATGAATGACATGTTTTCTTTTTAAAGCTGGTGATTAATATCAGGTTTGAGGTAGTGACAGCTGGGAGAGGATTTCAAAGCTGTGATTTTGCAAATTAAACTGTCGAAGGTATTTGAGGATTGGCCCCTCAGAAATGTCACCCCTCAACACCAGTCGCCTTTAGAATGTGCATTTCAGAAAGTAAGTATTGCTGAAAGCACCGAGGAGATACTGAGAAGGTAATTATCCTATAAGGAGCTGTTTGTAATTATTTTATAAAGAATTGATGATCGTTTCTTTGAAAAGAACAAATCTCTTCCAGCTCTTCAGGGAAGAATAAAAAGTAGGGAACAAACTCAGGCCTGTGACGTTCTGTAAGTAAGCAGTAACTGATTGCTGCCTCTCAGTGAAAATTGTCTCTTCCACGCTGATTAAATCACGTGTGTATGTCCTGCATCAGGATGAGTTAGAAAGAGTAAATAGTGGGATTTTTCCAGGCCCTGGAATATCAATATCTGTTTGCTGGTGATACTGCTATTAGCAGCAACGTTGAGATACTGCAAGGCTCTAATTAAACCCAGACAGCTCAGGTGTAAAATGGAAGATTGATTCAGCAGTCTCCCGGTGAGAAGTTGATGCGCTTTTGTTATGCTGTGGTCTGGAACAAGCCGTAATTCTGTCGCCAAATGGTTGTGTGTTAGGATGAACTATTTTATGACAGTTTGGCTCTAAGCAAAGCTATAACTCTGCCTATGTTGTGGGAAGGAGATTGCATTTGGAAGCCCTTCCTCAATCGACACGCAGCCCTATAAACACTTGAGCCTCCAAGCCGTGTTCATCCCAGTGTGTGGCTGTTGTTGCATCGTGATGAATGTGATGTTGTTCCTTTGGGCGTTTTTATCACTAATTTCTGCTATAGAAAAAAATATTTTTAAATAATTTTTTTTCCTCATTAGCTCATTAGCAGTTGGAATATGTAAAGTCTTAATAAACCTCCTTCAAAGGTTTTGCTTTGAGATTATCTCTTGTGCCCTGTGGGTATATGAGGAAGAATTGTCAAATTTTGTACTTGCAAAGTCAATTTGGAATAACAAGATTTCAACAATAACTTTGCACTCTGAAGGAGGAGATACAACCACTGTAGGATTTAATATACATGTATATATTTTCCAGAATAACTTGGTTGAGACCCAGATCTCACTGTACTTTCTTAGCCCCCAGCATGGAGCTCATGGAACTTTAAAAAACTAGAGACAGTTCTGATTACTATTTTCCAGGTGGAGAAACTGAGATTGGCTCAGTTGGTTGGAGCCTGGTGCTAATAACACCAGGGCTGTTCCTGCAATCCCTGGATGGGCCATGGGTTCATCCCTTGGTGATCCTTGTGGGTCCCTTCCAGCTCAGACTGTGCTGTGAAATCAAAGGCTGTGAAATCAAGGTGGAGCTCACAGTTCAGCAGTCACACTGTAGAAGCTGCATGTCCCAGTACTAACTCTGTGCCCCGTTTTAACTAACCTTGGGAGTCACAGGGAACATGGGCAGCTCACACTTTGTGCTTTTTAAGCAGCCATTTCCCATTTCTCCTCCCAATCCCACTATTCCTCACTATCACCCTTTTCCACTTACAAAGTCTGTGCCCACCACAGCAATGGCTGTAATGTAGCTGCATCTCTCTTTGCCTTGGCACTTCTAGAAGACAGGTTTGAACAGAAATTTTTAAATTTCTGGCATACTCCTTAAAATAAAAACATATATAGATGGTTTATACATGTTCATATGGCACTCGCTGGGAGGTGCTTGACTGGGAACACCAGGAGTGGTGTGGAAGAGGGCAGGACTGTTTGATGTGGCTGAACACACAACACAATGACCAGCCCTTTTCGTTACAGAGGAATGGGTTCAGTGGCTGCTAATCTTGTGTACCCCCAGGCACTGATTTGTCCCAAGTGTGTTGTGCTGCTGGCGGGCCAGGGATTAGAATTGATCCAGCCATCCAGAGGTGGGTCAGGATCTGAACATCTGATCATCCAGAGGGCTCATACTTGGGTGTGACACTGCTTGTACATTTTATAATGAAATAGCTGCCGTTTTTCATTCTACCAACAGTTAATTCTGTCGTCCACTTAAACTGCCAGTATTAACTACCTGGTAATGGCATCTAACAAGATGCTTAGGAGTCACAGGGGAGAAAAACAAGACTCCAATTTTAACCTGATTGACTGAAACATTTAAACATTGACTGGAAAGTCTTAATTTTCATCTTGTCTTCAATCTATATAAGACAAGGATTTAAATATAGATAGCCTATACTGTAGCATTTAGTTGCCTTTTAGTAATTTTCATGTTTTCCTTGAAGTGTGTTGAACTGTAACATGTAACCTTGCATTTCTCTTGGTAACCAAATATTCTGAGTCTTACCGAGCCCATCCCTTTTTATTTATTTATTTTGTATTTTTATAACTGAGATTTCTTCTGAAATATCATCCATAGGACATAATTAACTTAAAACATCAACGTTCTTCCATGTATGTCTGTTTGATACCTGCCTGGTGGAAATACAGGACCTCAGAACAGGATTCATATCTGCTTTGTGCTTTGTCATGCACGTGACCAGAACTTATGTAGTGTTTCAGGGGTTTGATAACTATGTTGGAAAACAGAGAAATTAGAGGTGGGAATGACAGTGTATGGCTTTGCTCCTCCCAGTTCAAGACTGCTCCTTGTGGTACTGGCATTCTGATGTGAATTGTTTTAGCTTTCATAGACGCAGATAAAGAGCCTGTAGCTATCAGAAAATGATCAGGTTTTTTCATTATATTAAATACAAGCTTGGTTTTGGCTTTTTTTTAGTTAATCTTACGTTACTCTTCCACTTTCATTCCCAGCCTTGCTATCTTGTGTTTCATATTCTGTTCCTTTTACTCTGTCCTCTTTCCTCTTTCCTCTTTCTTGACAAAGGGTTGCTGATGGTTTTCAATGTTTAGGGGTCTCCAGTACTCAGACTTACCCAGATTTAAACCAGCACCTTCCTGGTTTCCCTTCATCTCCTTCACACCCTCCCACTTTGTTGTCTCAGGAAATCACTGCTGTCAGAGGTGCCCTTTTCTCCCACTCTTGGGGCTGTGTCACCTGTTCTTCAGGGATTCCAGGCTTTCATCTCTTCCCTCCAGCACTTCAGTGTTCTGCTCTTGTGTTTTCTATAAGCTCTGCTCTGTTCCCATTGCCTCTGTCAGTATTTGTGACCATTTCTGTTCCTCCTTTTTGCAGACTTTTCCCCTCTTTTTCCCTTAGTACAGCATATTTGTTTCTGGTTTTGAACCTGAGGGGATTATCTGTGTGAGCAGGAAGATTTGTGCTAATAAATATTTGTAAGAACAAAATCATCACCTGTATGGATCAGGTTCTTAAAGGATTAGGTTTTAATTCAAAGTTTTAAAAAATCAGAACTACCCAGTCCCTAACCAGATGCAGTTGGAGGAAATTCTGGTTGCAGTGCAGTCAGTGGGACGTGGGGCACAGTTTCACACCCTGTGTTTCTTTTTAGTCATTTGAGAAGACTCACAAAATTATGTCTAAAGGTTTTTACTTAGATTTAACCCAGGCTCAGCCACACCATTGTAAGGGTGATGGTTGAAGGCAGCACAAAGTCTTTTTAACCCTAATCACTGAGTGGCATCCCTGCCCATGGCATAGTATGTTTCCATACTTCATCCCTTCTTTTCCTGCAATTTGTCCTGTATAATTATATCTTGCAAGTTATTTCCATATTCATGATGGAATATAATTTTTATTTACCATTTTGAGATACCTCAGAAAGTCTGATGAATTTAGCTGAACTTTAATATTAATGAAACAGACTGTAGCATTTGTAATCCATAATTTTATTTGAAGAAGTTGACATAAGAAGTGTTAGCAATTGTAGGTGTGAAGCTTCTGAATACGTGTTTTTCTTTTCTGCCATACAAAAGTGCAGTGTCCTACTTGAGTTGCATTATTTTAGATCAGGAAAAAACACCTCGTCATTTATGTGTCAGTATTATCAAAGACAGAAAATACCCCAGTATGAAGGGAAGGGTATTTAACCATAAATAAGCCAGTAGTTTTATCTTAGTGAATTGACACAGTTTCTTTAAAATGTGGCATGCTGAGTGTTTTTTCAATAGTTTCATTGGCTTTTGTAAACTATGCTAATTCATTCTCTTAAAATACCTTTCTCTTCCATGGATTCTCTTTACAGACCATACAAAAAGGAAATACAAATTAAAGTAGTTTTGTTTTCTACATCAGTAAAAATGATTTTGTGTGACAATCAATTTACTTGTGCCTTTTTTCTTTGAAATGGAAACAGGTTCCAGGCCCATCTCTTTGAACTGTAAAATGTATTCTGCCTGCATTACATTCACTATCGAAATGTGGGTGCTTGTAGGGGGAACCAGAATATCAGAACTGAAAATAAAGCTCCAGGGAGAATTCTGCTTTCTGAGTCTGATTTGGTTTTGTTGTTGTATCCAGGACCAGTCCTGGTTTTGAAAGCAATGAACGTGGCTGTGCGTGCAAACATCAGTGAACAGATGCACCAACAACCCTGAGCAGTTTTGCACCTTGTGCATCACTTTGCAGGGAGAGACCCTCCCTCAGTGAAGTCTGGGGGACCAAGAACGTTCTACTCTGAGTAAAACTAGGAGTGGGAGGCACATAGATTTTTTTACTTTAAGACAAACCACCTGTCAAGCAACCCTTAGCCAAGATGAAACCTATGTTTTGGAGCAATGGGGTGGTTTCTAAGTGAGCTAGAAATGCCATTTTCACACAGGGAATGGCTGCCGTTCCTTTGCCCGAGTCGTTAACAGTACACCAGCATGAGGGGATATGGGGTGGCAGGGAAAGTGAGGAGCTGTGATAACCGTGTCCTGTCCTGAATGTTGCTCTAAGTGAGTTTGAGGAAATGGTCTCAACTGTTTCCTAAGGGAGACTGCAGTTTGGCCAACAAGAAAACACCGGAGTCATCATCATACTGTGCACCCTGAGAAAGTTATTAGAAGCTTTGTGTTTCTGTAACAGTTCTTGAATTGATGGAGATCAATTGAATTGATTTCCTTTTATGGGTACTGGCATCAGAATACTTCTAAAAACAGTGAAGTGGCTTCTGGTTTGCAATGAAGCTAGAACTGAATTCTCAGAATTCTCATTTCAGTTAGCAGAAAACCTACAGAAATGTTCTAGTTTAGTTTTAGTACTGTTTTTCCAGGTAAGACATTAATCATATGATTATCTTTCCTAAAAGATGGTAAACAGCCTCAGCCCCAGCACTAAGCCTGGGAGTGCCCTTCTAACGCAATGCCAGCTGGACTTGATGCTGCTGATCCCACCCCTTGAACTCGAGGGAACCTTTGGACCGTGTTGTTTTTCATCCTGCTTTATTGACCACATCCCTCACTTCTGGCTGTACCAATGTAGGAGGTTTGCCCCAGCCTACACAGGCTCAGATGGAAAAACTGATTGTCATTTACTGTGAAAGCCTGGGCTGACACTGGATTTACAAACTCCTCCCTCTCTGAGTGTGGAAGCACGTGGAGGTTCTCAAACCTTACTTTGTCTGTGGGAACCATAGCAGCAGCTTTCTAGGAATTGCCTGGCACTTGAAGGTTCAGAACGAAAGGTGTGGGATCCCTGTAAAACGTGGGTTGCATTCCGTGGAGCTGTGCTGCCCCTTAGGGATCCTCACAGGAAATTCTGCCTCTTGGAATATCAGGGAAAGTAGGTGCCATTTACAACAGAATTCCGTATGTTCCCTTGGGACCTACCCCTTTAGCAGGAGACTCCTCCTCCTCCATGTGAAGTGCTGCTGGATCCTCTGCCATTGATGCATGCAGGGAAGATTCCTTCTGGAAGCCTTACCCCACTGGGAATTTGACCTGCAGCTTTGCACTTGGGAGGTGGATTGGGGGGAATGGGCTGAGGCAGCTCTGCTGCTGACTGTCCTGTGGGAATCACCAGGGGAAATGGGGAGCTTTTACCTTTTGGGAGCAGTGTCAGAAGGGAACACTGTGCATTTGAAAATACTTGCGTTACTATTTCATTTAAACTGTCCGTTAGAAATCGTCCTTGTGGGTGGATATCTCGAAATAGAAACCTTTAAAAATGCATCACAGTATGCTCACAACACATAGAGCTGATTTGGAAGGGTGGTGCCTTGACTCAGTAGTGTTTATCCTAATGTTTGGGAGAACAGCAGCAGCTCCTGTGTGAGTGTAATGTGAAATGCTGTGCTGTTACCCCTCTGTGGCAGTGAATGTCAGCTGGGCTTCTTGATTTGCTGTCACTGACGTTCTCTGCCTACCCTGCTATCAATGAATCACCCCAAACTTTATTTCTCTTGTCTTCCTGGCCTGATTTCTGTATCTGATACCACTTGTTCCTCTCCACTGAACCTTGCATCCCCACCCGTTTGTTCCCTAGCACTGCAAGACACCATCTAATGCTTTCATTACTCTCAGGATTCTTTTAAGGACAGAACAAACTGTTGCAGCCAGACTTTCAGACAGAGATTTCTTTTTTTCCTCTCATGTTTTCGATCCATCCTACGCAGTACTGTGCTTACAATAGAATAAATTGTCCATTGTCTCGCCCTACTTCTATATTTTTATAATATTTAAACATTTGCAGGTATAAGTACATAAGGGAGAAACTGTAGGGAAATTCCATTAACATTTACTGAAATGTAATTTGTTTCCTATTAACCTAGGGGAAGAAATTAATGAAAATTTACTGTGTTAAGCTGAGAAGTAAGTTTTCTGGAAATTAAGCATTTGAGGTTTTTTATATATTTATTGAATATTTAGGACACCAGCCCATAGCTGTAGGCACTGGGGAATAGTTTGAAAACACAAATTTCTGTATGTTAAACGTCTCCTGTCCCACTTGTAATTGAATTTTTTTAAAAGTTTGCAGATTAACAAGAAATTGGAGATATTGTGTGTCTGTTCTCTCCTGCCATAGCCAGTTGCAGGAAGCCTGGCACTGGAAACCTCCAAGCACTGGCCAGAAGGAACTGGGTCTAACTGGTGTGAAATACCAGGCTGTTCTCTAGCCAGCCCTCGCCGGTGTAGCAGATTTAGTGTGACACAGCAGGTTTCTTGCCCTGCAGAGTTCTGCTGCCACTGTGCTGTATGGTTGCAAAGCCTTCTGCATCCTCTTCCTCGCAGGGAATACTCTCCCAGCATGTCATGGGTAGTCAAACTGTTTCCTCTAAGTAGTATTGAGGGAGTTTGTGTGTCAGGATATCTGTGACAGCTTTGTCAAGCCCTGGCTTAAGTATGTCAGTGATCAGATATCAGGAATCAATAAATGATGAGGAAAAAATGCCCAAGAGGCCATTTAGGGGCTGGAAATTACCCATATCTGTGTATGCACCTTGCTAAAAAAAATTCCTTGCGGAATCCAAAACTTCACATTTCTGTCTTTTTCTCTGACAGAAACATGTCAATTTTAAGAGTATTCATGTGTTTAGAATGATGAGATTCTAACAAGCTGCACTATGTGCACAACTAACATGTTTTACTTCTTTCCCCTGAAGGACATGTCAGAACAAGTGTAGAGCTGAGATGAGAGGAGGGCAGCTCTTTGGGGTTGCTGAAGCTGGTGTTGATGGGCTGAACTGAACAGTGGTGCTGTGTTTTGCCTGAATTCAGGCAAGGCTTGCTAGAAAAGAGATTGTTCCTTGTGTGTGTATGGTGTGTATGTATGCATATAGATACCAGATCATTTAATCAGAGTTAGGAGCTGTTACAGCTGTGCCAGAGCACAGCAGACAGAGCCCTGTTGCGTCTCTCATTCTGAGGTCTTTCCCTCCTGAGCTCGTTTATCACCCGTGTCAATTGCTGTGAAACACGATTCCATCTCTCCAATGTTTTTCTGTTAGGCCTACCTTTTCCTCAATTCT
The DNA here is from genome assembly GCA_013398955.1 of Callaeas wilsoni. Lineage (NCBI taxonomy): Eukaryota > Metazoa > Chordata > Aves > Passeriformes > Callaeidae > Callaeas > Callaeas wilsoni. Next base: position 136,587 of record VWPU01004888.1, read on the forward strand.
TTCTTGTAAAAAAAAAAAGCTGTCACGGTTTTGTTTATTTGAAAAAATGCCCTTTTCACATTCCTTATCTTACAGAGACTCTCTGCTTGGGCATCTGTCAGTGTGTTCTTTCTGCATTGATTGCACACAGATTTCGTTCTGGATTTGAAATGGGCGTTGTCTTCTCTACCCCGATGTGTGTGTTGTAGCTCCCACTTCTGCATCACCGAGCCCTTGCAAAAAGAATGTTTTACCACTCTTAATTCTCACCCTTTGGGGTATGGTGCAGAAAACTCTTACTCTCCAATGTTTCTTCCATTAGGACATAGGAAAATGTGAAAAGCGTGTGATCCAGACAGTAAAATGGCAGAGGGAAACAGCAGCATTTGTTACTCATAGGATTCTTTATGCTGAGCTTTTTCACTTCAAAGGGAATTGTAAACCAACCAACCAACCAACCAACACCCTTCATCATTTGATCATTTATCATTTGATAATTTGAAAGCAAACAGCAGAAAAGACCTGGCTTGCAAAACTACATCAGGAGGCTTTTTAGAATGTCTGACAACCAATCTGAGGTAAAAATATAAACTGTTTCACTACTGATTTCTTTGCACATCTGAAAAGGATAAAAAATATAAATATTTTTGAAATTGATTTGTGTTATATATGTTATATATTTCTGCTTTACTCTTTCCCTGGAAGCATGATGTAGAAGCCCTCAGGAAGGAGAAAAATGAAGATCAATAGACAAAAGTTAGTGAGCTAGAGGTGTGTTAACAGCAGTGGTAGCACAGGCTGCATCTCTGGTTCATTCCTTTCTGGCCTCTCTTCTGTCCCTGCCTATTAACTGTGGTAGGTAGGTAGGTGAGCAAGCTGGGTGTTATCCACTCCCTTGCTGCTTTTCGGAGGTGTGGGACTAGTTCTGAGTTTAGTAGGCAAATCCTGCCATCTGGTGATTGCTCATGCACCTGTGGGGTTGTTGCTTGGGTGGAATTTGGCCCTTGGAAAGGGAATTTCCTACTGCTGCTTTACTTGTGCTCCTTTTCCCACTGATAGGACCTTCTTTGTACATTATCCTGCACTTACTGATTTGCTTTTGGACGCTTCCTTGAGGAAGCTGGGGAAGGCACCTCATGCCCTACGGCAGCCTCAACACCTGCAAAGACAAGGGAGGAGCCTCGGGATGAGCCCTGCCAGGTCCTTACAGCTCATCCTTTGCTCCCAGAGTGCATTTGGGGTGCTGTGAACTGCAGCCCCCTGGCTCACAGCCTTGGAGTCTCATTACAGTGAAAACTTGCTGCCCCCACCTCATCCTTTCCCTCCTTGCTTCCTTTTTCTCTCTACACACAAACATGGTTTCTCTCTCAGTGCCCACCAGAATGCCACTCCTGGTGCCCCGTTCTCCTGGTGCCCCTGATGCCTTGGAGAGGCTGACCTGGAGCGGAGGCTGGACAGAGTTAAAGGATATAGGGCAGGGATTTATTGAAAGGCCTTCCCAGGGCACACCTTGGGCAGTGCAGGAGTCTCGCAGAGACTGCACCCAGGATGGACACAGCCACCCATTTTTGGGACAGATATAAGTTTTGGCCATTTGCCTATCAGAGGGTAATTGTCCAATTACAGCTTCAGGCAGTGCAGTCCCATTCTCTCAGTTTACTCCCCCCCACCTTACTTTTGTTTACATTTCTCAGGGCCTGAAACAGTGAGGTGCCCTTGATTCTCAGGCCTGGAGAGGAATTGCTGTGTCTGACCAAAATGGGAAAAGCAGTATCTAACTCTCTATATGGAGCTCAGAGTTATATACCAAAGAACTGCAGGATTACAAATATATGAAAATATAAAAGCTAAAATCCTAAGGCATCACCCCTCCTGCTGTGGCCACCTCCCCTTGCCCTCAGCCAGCTTTGCTGGACTGCACTGGCATGGGGACTGCACTGCAGCTGCTCCTGGCTGGCAGGAATGTTTGATCCAGGGTAGGATTCCTGATGAATGCAAATTAATACTAAATTTTCCTCTACAATGGTGGGTAAGGATCCCTTAAGCCAACCTGCCTTTTACCACTGCTTCTGCACCAGTATTCCTGGTCCTCCTTGTGTCTCCCTGCCCTCGTGTGTGCCATGTAGGGCTGTGGAAGTCTGAGTTAAGCCCGGAGAGCCAGCAGAGATGGCTCGTGTCTCCAGCACCCCTGGAAGGGCTCGGTGTGCTCAGCTGCACTCATTTGTTTTGTTTGGTTTTGGGAGATGACACAAGGAACAGGAAGCTCAGGCAAGCTGGAATCGCTTTCCTTGAACCCCAGGATGACTTTAACATCTCTCAGGCAGAGAAGCAGCTGCTTAATTAAACATCAAGGGCGGTGGAACAAAATGGCAGAAATGATGCAGGCTTTCCCCTGTGGAGCAAACCAGGTGCCTGCACTTGGAAAAGGCCTGGAGTCCCAAATTCACCTGCACATGCCCCGGGCCACAGCCAGCTCCAGGGCTCTGCCATGGCACATGGAAGAGGAGGGAAGGGCTTCTCTACCTGTGCACTCAGAGCCGCCGAGCTTTAATGGCTAGTGCGGGTAAATGCTTCAAAGGGAAGAGTTTTACCACTCGTCATCTTCCTGCTATAAATAAGTTTTGGAAGAATATTTGGCTAAATCATGCTGGCTGAATCAATAGGAACTATTTCACCATCCTTCCCTCAAAGAAGTGTTTATGGCATTACTTTTCTTAGAAAGCAGAATTTTTCCATTATTTTTCTGTATAGCTGACTGGATGGCACTGGATTTTTGGTCTGGCTTACAATATATTTTGAGAAGAAGAAAAATATGGTTCCATTGCTTAGTGACCAGGGGATGGTAGCAGGTATAAAAGGAAAAGAAAGACATGTCCAGTGTGTCCTTTGAGTCAAATGTATGCATAAAATTTTCTAAGAGCTAAAAACCTTAGGAAAAATTTAGAAAGTGTTTTATTTAGAGTTAAAAGTTGAATGGAATAGAAAGCTGTTTCAAAATTATAGAGGGGAATGGGTCAATAAACTTGTTTGAATCTGTAGGATGAGCTATGTCACCACCATGTGACAGGGAAGTTTGGTGAGTTGATCATACTTTGATCCAGGGGGAAAAGCTGCATGGTTTCTCATGAGCTGGCTCCTCAATTTCCTTGAAATTCAAATTTTGATTTGCTGTAATAGATACAGAAAGAGTAAGATGGTTCTTTTCGGAAACAAAAGTAAGAAAATGACATTTAAAATTGTAATGTCCCTTAGGGAAGAGATATCTGTGCTGTATTGTTCAGAGGGATGTGTCTCAGCATGGTATCCAGTTTTCAGTTCTATAATAATTCTCTTGAGGTTCTTATGGCCTCTAAACAAGGTCACTACATAGTGTGGGGAAAAACTGGAAGGATGGTCTTCTCTTGCTGTCTCTGGCTGTAAATATTATAAAAAATGCATTTATGTCGTTTGTGTGCAGTGTGGATATGAAGAAAGAGATTTCAGTTTCTAAGTAGTGTGTTTCTGAGAAATGCTAGGCAAATTCCCTGCCACACCTGAGCTGGTGGGGCACTCCTGTGGGTGCTTCCTGAGCCATAACTGCAGGAATTTCTGTACCTCCAGTGGTTTCCTGCAATTTTTTTTTTTGCTTGTGGTTAGCTAATTAATAACTTGTGTTAGTTACAGTGGGGGGATCTATGGAGAAGTGAATTAATACTTGGTTTATATTAAAGAGCGACATGATTGATGTGCTAATTACGCAGATACTTGTTCTCAATATTCTACTTTATTATATAGAAATATGAAGGCCAGCTGCAATAGCAAGCTCTGCTAATATATAAACACACACAATAATAAGGGCCAGATGAATGATTTTCCAGGTTCATAAAATGTCTTTTTTTTTTTTCCTGCACCGTGTATGACTCACCTGGAATATCTTCTCCCTGGACAGGAGGGAACTGGCAATGGGGGCTTCTGAGTGGTGGGGTTGGTATCAGCTGCTCTCTGCACAAGTGGCATAAGTCACAAGGCAGTAGTTAAGCTGAAGGATGTGATTAATCCTACTGACACCAAAATAAATTGGTGTAGTTCGATGTCCAGCTCTGCTTTGTGGGGCTAATTGTGTGTATGAAGTTAGGCACGTAACTCAAGCTTTTGATTTCTTTACAGTCAGAACTTAAAGCACAATTCAGGATCATATTTTAAAGAAGCATAATGACACTCCATTTCTGTATCCCCTTCAATTATCCATGTTCTTCCATATTTGCTCTTATTTGGAACACTTGCATTTGTAGGAAGAGCCCAAATACCTCTTTTCGGCTTGTTATACATGCAGGATTAAGTATTAAATAGAGCATTATAAAGCTCTGCTGGTTTATACTCATGTACAAACGTAATATCTGCTTTATTTATGATTTTTAAGAGAGATTTTAGGTGTGGTTTAACAGACTGACACATTTTGGTACAGCTGCCTTCTGCATTTTCTTACTTGTAAAGCCTTAATGGCCAGAGTGCATTTATTTGTACAGGTTTGCAGGGGTAAAATATACTAGACCAGATATATTTCAGAAGCTTTAAAAACAGTTTAAAGTAGATGTTTCTATAAATCCCTATTTTATTACTGGAAGTGCAGCTATTTCATGGAATAGGACATGGGGTATTGTTTCCTTTTTCCCTGCTGGAAGACACACACAGCTGATCAGTGGCATTTACAGAGGGAGAATCAAGCACATTAAGAAGCTGTTTGCACAGTGCTATATGCTGAAATACTAAGTCAGTCCAAATTCCCATGAACTTTAATGGTATTTTTTTTTCTTCTAAGCAATTCTCTGTACAAGCCTCATTAAATGAAGAAAGGATTTCTATTGATTACATTAACTTTAACACCTGGCTTGGTGGATTCAAGCGTGAACACTGCAAAACTCTATCCCTGTTACATGCAAAGGAAAATAATATGTTGGGATGTGGAGAAATCCCTCGGTGGTAAAGAAATCCCAAACAGCTCTTTGAAAGTGTGCCTCTTGCTGGCCATTTTGTGGCTGGAATCAGAGACTCAGGGAAAGGTTAGGGTTGCAGGGGACCTTAAAGATCATTAGTAAATGCTGCTGGAGGATAAAAATGAGCGTGTTGGAGCAGACCTGGAGAGGAGCCTGTTCCAGGGCAGGTGCTGCGCGTTAAAGGTGTGGCTGTGTGACAGCACAGCACTACGAGAATCAGTTCTTTTTCCAAGCCACGTCATTTTGCAAAACTGAACCCTGGAGTTGCTCTGGATGTTCCTTTTATGTTTTTGGTGCGGCCTGTGGAACAAAGGAGTTCAGCATGTCCTTTCTGGCGTTAAGAATTCCAGAGAGAGCTCAGGTGCCTTCCTCGTGCTTTGGGAGCCGAGCAGGAGCACCCTGGTACCCCATGGACTGCCCCAGACTCTACTTCAGCTCTCTGGGGCCTTTTTGTCTGTACTTTTGCCACTTCAAGACACAGAGCTTCAGCTGTTCATGCTGAGATTGCTGCCTTTTTAAATACACATGGTAGGGGAACAGACACGGCTCCTTTTAGATGACTACAGCTTTATAGAGTGGCTCCCTAAAACTCCATGTTTCTGTCCAGTGGCCATTATTATTTGTGATTTAAAAAAAAACCCAAAACCATAGTTTTTTTTTCTTTTTACTTGAAAATGGAACATATTAAAATTGGAGTTAATGTGATGTGAAGTATTCTGCCAAACTGGAGCAATTGATGGTAATAAAAATAGTCCATTTAATAGTGATTTAAATTCCTCTGTTTCTGCATCTGTAACATTAGGGTGGAATCCTGTCTGTTGTTCACTTTAAGCAATCTATTTTAAAGTACTTACATAGTAAGCATTATTTACTGCTTTTAGGACTACCCTAAACTAACCTAAGATGTGCCTCATTAGTTTTCCTACTCCACGTGATGCCTTAGGATTTTAGTTTTTATATTTTCGTATATTTGTAATCCTGCAATTCTTTACTGTATAACTCTGAGCTCCATATAGAGTGTTAGCTACTGCTTTTCCCATTTTGGTCAGACACAGCAATTCCTCTCTAGGCCTGAGAATCAAGGACACCTCACTGTCTCAGGCCCCGAGAAATGTAAACAAAAGTGAGTTGGGGGGGAGCAAACTGAGAGAATGGGACTGCACTGCCTGAAGCTGTAATTGGACAATTAACTTCTGATATGCAAATGGACAAAACTTATATCTGTCCAAAAAACATGTGGCTGTGTCCATCCTGGGTGCAGTCTCTGCGAGACTCCTGCACTGCCCAAGGTGTGCCCTGTGAAGGCCTTTCAATAAATCCCTACCCTTTATCCTTTCGCTCTGTCCAGCCTCTGCTCCAGGTCAGCCTCTACAAGGCGTCACAGGGAATAAAAAAAATATTACCAGCACTGGTCTTTAAAGTGCATTTTGCACTTCTGCAATTATCATACTGATGATTACTTTTCCTATGACAAATAGGCTATGGAGTTCTGTTGCACTCTCTACTTCCTAGTGGTTCTTAAATTTGCAGTAATAGTGAGCTCTAATAGGCGTGATGGGGGCTTTGGTCTGCAGTGTGTATTGGTCAGATGTAAATGGTGTTATACAGATGTTAAAATTAGAATGTGCAAGAGAGCCACGTGCAACTATACTTGATCAGCTATTTTGGTAAAGCTGATTAAGGATTGGCTTTCAGGTTGCTGGGTTTTAGTTAGTACAAAGGGGTTATTTTTAGTGGTACAAAATATTCTGATATTTTGAGTTTAGAGGAACTTGAGCCTGTAGTTAAAGAGAAAAAAACCAAACAGTTAGTATGGCCTTTCTGGTGATATTATGCAGGTGTCACACACAGAGGTACTGCTGGAAAGGTCACAGGTTTGTCATCACCTGTGCAGGTAATCAATGAGTATCCCAGCATTTCATCCAGAGATTTCATCTCTGCAGCGGCTGTTGGCAACCTTCCATCCCCAGCATGCCAGATCCTGGTCACTAAATAGCCACTAAATGCCTTTGGCAGAGACATGCAGCAATGCAGATGTGCTTCCTCTCAAAAGGAAACTCTTATTTGAGTTGTGCTTCATACCTGTGCTTCATCAGAAGCAAATCTTGCAGGTCTGTCCAGGAGGCTTTGCTGTCTGACTGGTGCAAGCTGCAGTGTCCCAGTTCATCCATCTCTTTCTCGAAGACATCATTAGCTTTTTACAGAATAGATGGCATGATAACAACACTTCCTGCAAGTCTAGTCTCTCTCATGTCAAATATAAGCAGGCACCCCTCTCCTCATTCATAGTTCTCTGGCATCTTAAATGAAACACTAATGTTTAAATGTGTAAAAAAATTATTTTAGACATGTTTAGGTAGTATTTGGTCAGATTCTCAGACGTCTTCACTTGCTGTGGACTAATATTTGTCTGCAGAACAAAGTTTAGGAATATGGGCTTTTTCTCTTTCATAAACAGGCATATGATGTACACGCAGTGGGACACAAAGTGGTGGTGGCAAAATGAAACTGAGGTGTTTTCAGCTTTTTTGAGTCTCACACAGGATATGAGAAAACCATACATCTATTTATAAATGGGCTCTACATTTCTTTCCATGGGAGTGATGACTTGAAGGCTCACAGCAATTTTGTCCCTCTTTTTCCTGCTGTGGAAGCACGACTGTGTTTTGCTCTAAAAGTATGTATTTGTTGAGACTGATCTTTATCCCTTGCTATAGCCCAGTGTGAAGTGAATGAGGACTAATTTGGAAGCAGGGTAGATGGCAACCCTTGAGGTTAATGTTGCTGTAGCTTCTCAGTTGTGTGCGTGGTCCTGTGGTTTTCATAAACATCGTCTTTGCAGGAGTTCGGGTGTTCAGCACAGACAACACCACCGAACCAATGGGTCGTTTGGAGGGTTGGAAAGTCTTGGTACTGTGTGGTGGTGTGTTCCAGGAGGTTTGTGAAGCTCTTCCAGGGAGGTTTAGGCTGGATGTTAGGAAGGTTTGGGTGGCAGGGCGCTGACCAGGCTCCCCAGGGAATGCGCACGGCCCCACGGCTGCCAGAGCTCCAGGAGTGTTTGGACAACGCTCTCAGGGATGCACAGGCTGGGATTGTCGGGGTGTCCTGGGCAGGGCCAGGTGTTCACTCCATGATCTTGGTGGGTCCCAGCTCTGGATACTCTATGATTCTTGGCTGATAGCAGCCAGCTGCTTAATAGGCTAAATCCATGGCACAGCAGAATGTTTAGGTTGTTGGGACCATTGATGCCTTATAGAGGCTGCCCTGGAACAGAGGCTGGACAGAGTGAAAGGATAAAGGGTAGGGATTTATTGAAAGGCCTTCACAGGGCACACCTTGGGCAGTGCAGGAGTCTCGCTGAGACTACACCCAAGATGGATGACAGTCACACGTTTTTGGGACAGATATAAGTTTTGTCCATTTGCATATCAGAAGTTAATTGTCCAATTACAGCTTCAGGCAGTGCAGTCCCATTCTCTCAGTTTGCTCCCCCCGACTCGCTTTTGTTTCCATTTCTCGGGGCCTGAGACAGTGAGGTGTCCTTGATTCTTAGGCCTGGAGAGGAATTGTTGTGTCTGACCAAAATGGGGAAAGCAGTTGCTAACACTCTACATGGAGCTCAGAGTTATACACTAAAGAATTGCAGGATTCTAAATATATGAAAATATAAAAGCTAAAATCCTAAGGCATAACCATCCTAAAATTTCAAACCACTTTGGAACATGAATCTGGGGTCTGTAAATAGCAGGAGATGGTGCCAATGGCAGCAGATGGTGAAAATGCTAACAAAGGTGAAAAACTGAAATCTGGAATCTCATCATTTTCATTTGGATATGACTCGGGAAAAGGTGTTTTACTCCAAATACGCTTTGAATTGAAAATTTGTAGCTTTCATGAATTTGAGTCTTCAGGGCTTTGTTTTGTAGATCTCAGTAAGTAATGAAAAACACTACATTTTAAACAGAATGAAGACACCTTTCAGGTAACTCCTTTCAGATAACTTCTGCAACTTGCCTGTAAGGTTCCCCTAGGTATCAGAGAAGCTCATGAGTACCAGCAGTCATTTTTATATGTATGTGTTTTTATTGTTCCAGACTCTTCTATCAGTGTTCTTTAATACATCTTCATAAAGGCTAGAGCTACCTACTTTAGCATTTCCAGGGGCTGGTATGTTACGATTTTTGGGTCTAGGAAGAGGTAAAGGAATATGTGGCAGCTGGGAGAGTCAACCACGAAGATTGTTCTGTGTGTGGTCAATGTTCAGTATTTTCAGGACTTTGTCAAAATATAAATCTCTAAGTAACGACACTTGGAATACGTCTTTTTTTCCCCTCTTTGAGTGTCCCCAAAAATGAGTCTCTTATTTCTTCTACTCTAACTTCTTTTTCACTGTTCATGCTGGAAGTTGAAGGAAATTCTGAGACTTATTTCTAGTTTTCCTAAAATTATGTGGGTCTGGGCCTCTCTAAGGTTGTTTTCCAGTTTTGAAGAGCTTTGCTTTCTGCTTTCTTCCCTGTAATGCCTATGGACAGCAAATGGGGAAGAAAGATGGGAAGAGAATTTGCCAGATATGCCAGATATTGTGTAGCAAACATTCTAGAAATTCTATGGTCTCCAAGGGCTTGGCTTTGCCCAGGAGGGTAATAATTTTCTGTGAGTGATTGTACATAATTCCATAGCAGAGCCCGGAACTGCAAACAAAAATATGACTTGATTCTCCTAAAGCAGCATTGCTTTTGTTCAAGTCTCCCTAAATAGTCAGAAATTCTTAACCTCTTACTGCCTGTGAAGATTAATCCATAGGAGTTCTAAGGAATTATATGGTAGAATATGGAAGAGTCAGGCTGTAATTCTCTCAGTCAGTGTTTTCTATGGATATTTTCTCTGATGTAGTAACTGGAGTTTAATACACAGCTAGCCTGATTTTAAAGTAAAACTCCACAGAAATAAACCAAGGTAATTAAATATCGCAACAATTTAGCAGAGGAAATGGTGGCTTTTCTTGTATTTAGGGTTTTAAAGTGTATTGTGTTCCTTACTAAAGGGTGAGTTTTAGTGCAAGCCAGTGTAGTGGCTTGGGCCAGGAACCTCTTGGTTGAACTCCACAGGCTGCATTTCAGTTTGGGAGTTTGCTTAGGAAATCAGTTCCGTTCAGTGTTTTCATTAGCAGCGAGGAGGATGGAATACAGAGCAGCTTATAAAGTATGCAGATGACGCCAAGCTGTGAGCATCTGAAAACCCTTTTCTCTATCAGATCGGAATTCAAAATAAACTTGGCAAATTGCAGAGATGGTCTGAAATCAGCCAGATGAACTCAAATTAAGTGAAGTGCCACATGATATATTTAGGAAAAAGAATTTAGATACACAAATTCAAGACAGGCAATACCTGTTAAGAGGAAAAAACAGGTAACAAGGTCTACAGTACACTGCTGTTCCAAACTAAGGAAATGTAATTCTGGAATGTGTGAAGAGGGATGCTGTGTCTGTAATGGGTAATTACTCCAAATTAGGGCTGGTGAGGTCTGAGTTGTCATGCCATATCCATGTTTGGTTATGACTTCTAAAAAACCCCTGGAAAACTGCATAACTTAGAGAATTGAGTTTGCCTAAGTTAAGATAGCGTTACTGACAACCATGTGATATATAAAGATTTTAAGACAGAAGGGAGAGGGAGATTTTCTCCATATTCCTGAGTGAAGAATTCAGAGAAATTTTTGCTATTTGCACTCACAGTGATGAGGGCTGTGCTTTACAAAACACTTTTTGAAGCCTGAACCCCAGAAAAAGCCTCCTAGAGCTGTTGTAGAACCTACTTTTCAAGGAGATGTTACACAAATCCGTGCTGGGCGTACCCTCCTCAGCCCAAGGTGGACGAGGTGATGCCTTTCAGCATGTGTCTGTAACTCTGTGCAGGAGATGAGAGTAGAATAAATAGCTTGAAAAATTTTTACTTGAAATGTCCTGGAAAAGTGGAATGGCTGCTTTTAGTGGGAAAAGCTGCCCACCCCGTGGGGCAGGCTCAGCACAGCCTTGTGGGGCTGCAGCTACAGCTTGGGATCATGGGACTAGAGCATTTCCGAACCCAAAATCCATTTCTCTCTCATACACATACACCTCGTTACGGAGATTACCAGAGGAAGAACGTGATTCATAGCTGCTGACTTTGCCCCTTAGTCCTAACTGTGAAGAAACTATTTATTTATGTAACTTTCTTCCCACAAGAGTTTCCATTAATTCTGTTGATGGAAGCATTTTTCAGCATTATGATAGTGAAATAAAGCACAGAGCATTAAACTTTTCTCTGACTCTGAAAGTGAGAAAGAAACACTGGCAGGAAACTGACCTTGAAAAGGTAATGCTTTGGTTTCTTATTAATTTAGAAACCTGAGTTAGTTTGATGCTCTAATTGTACGTTATCTTTTTAGGTATTTTCCTTTGTCAACCTTGATAATTTAACAGAATTTACCAGCTGGCAAGTTTCAAGTACTTTTTCTTCCAAACTCTTTTATACCACAACCCTGCTCCTAATCATCTGTGAAAAAGCTGCCATGCAACAGAAGACCGGGAATTGCTAACAGTAATGATGGAAACTAATTCAAACCAGGCCACAGGTAGAAGCTTTTGTGAAAGCAATCTGCATTTTCTCAAGCTGGTCAAGCTAGAATAGCCTTTTAGAAAAGCAGTCTCTTTCATTCCAAAGCAAGCCCAGGCATTATCTCTCTACCCAACAAGTACCTAATGCACAGGACATAAAAGGAGTCAGCAGCGATGGGATGTATTGAGTAGGGAAAGTTTTAGCCAAGTTTGCCAACATTGCCTTACCCTTTGCTTCTTTGCCCATGAAGTGGTTCACGAGCAGAGGTGCAGTGTGAAAACCCAGGGGCACTTCCTTGGCCAAGCTTTGCCCATGGTCTGACCCTGCTTTTCCGTGTCTCTCCCCTGCTGCTCTGGAGAGTTGTCCTGAGGGCTGCGATCCCTTCCGGAGTTGGCTTCCAGAGGCTGCAGATCCGAGCTAATCTCGTTGCAGCGCTATTTTGGATGCTGTGATTTAATACTCCTAGGGGGCTGCCTTTCCCTAAAAGGAGTGATGCAGCATTTTTCATAAAGGGATAGTAAAAGGTGAGTGACGGGCAATGTGATTCATGGCATAAATCATTTCGGGCACAGAAGTGCAGCCTGCACTCCAGAGGAAAGCTATTAGGAAAGGATGTCAACGTTTTAACTTTTTAATTGCATCTGCTTGTTTGTTGCTACTCTCATTCTTTTTCCTTTTGGCTTAATTATTTCTCCCTAAAGTGTGCTGCTTACCTAATAAGTTGACTAAGCTTGAAAAATTGATTCAAATACATATGAAAGAAGAGCTTGTGAGCTACAGTCACAGCGAGCAACTCCTGAGTTAGTTGGTTTCTTTAATAGCACCCTCATTCTTACCAAAAACACCCCAACTATTCAGTCTGTCTCTTGTTGTGTTCACAGGTGTGTCAGCATCTGAACTTAATGACAATTTAAATAAATTTAAAAATCAAGCCAAGCCCCCCTCCAAGATTTTGCACTGAAAATAAACAGTGGTTCTCTGTGTGGAGGAAGGTGGTTTGTTCCTTGCCTGCTGCTCTGGTTTAAGGCAGGTTAGAAGGGAGCTGTTTCTGTAGTGTGTAACAGCGGATGCTGTAGACTAAGTGATTTTTTTTCCTTTGGCCAGCGCTAATTATCAACAACCTTGTAAGCACAATCAAAGGAATGAATAAGTAAAGATTCTCTAAGAAGTAATTTAGATTCATGCCTGTTGTTATTTACAGGCATTCTAGATAAAAGGCTTGATGTTAGGGTGCAGAGGTTCACAGTACACGAGACTATAATGACATAAACATCTTGCATGTTATTACATAGGTTCTAGAAAAATCCTCTTGCTTTGATCTGATTAAGGACTCAATCTTGAACAGGATTATGGATGTTTTTAAGTTAATATGCTGTGAAATCAGCAGTACTACTAGTACTGCATAATTCAGGAATATGCATGTGTCTTCAAAGGATGAGACCTCTGAAAACATATGCAGATCAACAGCATAGTTTTGACTTTTTCTCTGATTTGATCCAGGGCCAAACTTTGTTGTTAAGAAGAAAATGATTTGATATTGGCACAGCATGTACACAGTCAGATCTAATGCAGTAAAACCCGGGTAGGTTACAACACTCAGTTAATACGAATTAATGCATTTTGATAATTGCACATGGAGTGGATAAACAGAAAGTGATCAGAGAACACCACAAAATGGATGTTCTCAATTTATCACAACTGTGTCTGTATCAGGGACTTACAGTTAATAATAATGCTGTTTAATACAATTATTTTTGGAGGCACTGTATATTGTATGGAGTGTCCACTTCCTGAATTTGTTTCTTTTTGAGAGGAGAACTGGGTTTGCCAAGTTAGTAAGTGTATGAATTTATTCCACTTCACAGGAATAAATATGTTTGCTGCTGCTCTACAGCTGAGAGTGAAGATTTTGTGTGCATGGGGACTAGAATAAGTACATAAACTCGACTGTGAATTAGGAAGTTGCTCGGCCTCTAAAGATACAAGTTCAAGTCTCTGGAAGACTGTTTTCCCATTGTTTACTAGGGTGTACCAAGGTCTCCTGGGCAGTCTAGAAGGTTAACTTCAGGTACGTTGAGATTCTAGCAAGTGTTCTCCCTCCCAAATCCTGAGTCATAGGAGCTTGGGAAGCAGCCAGGAATTTCACCAGACAGGATAGGGTTTTTTAAGCATTGCTGTCACTGAAATCTATCACTGACTTCCAGATGGGCATTTACATAAATGAAACAAAAGATAGGAGCTTTGTCTTCTGAGTATTTTCCCCTTCTTACGTACTTCTGTGTTTTGGGGTGGTTTTTTTGCTTTATCCTTTTTTTTTTCTTTTTGGTCTGTTTTAGCTCTAATTTTCTCTATTGAAAGCATTTTTCCCCTCTTCCATTTTGTCAAGAAAAGATAAATTTTAAGACTTTGAACAGGAATGAAAGCTATTCAGTTATGCTACGGTTGCGTAATAAAACTCTGTATTAAATGTCAGGGTTATAATTATTACTGAAGAATGCTGCCAGGTGAGACCAGGTAACTCAAGCCAAGATAAAAAAGGTGGTAGAAATTGCTATATTAGAGAGATGATATTCAAAGAAGGCATGTTAGGATGAGTTGTAACAGGCCGAATGATTGATGAGGCTGTTGATGCGTTTAGTTTTAATTTATTGGCAGGCTGATCTTAGCTGAGAACATTGTCTGGCACTTTGTCCCCTTTCTTTGTCCTGTTTGGCCCGAGGCCTCTTCGTGTGGCCGAGGGGCTCCGGACCTCTGTGCGGGCAGCAGCTGGAGCTGCCCCTGCTGCCCTCGGAATTGTTATAGATATGTATTATAATATTGGCTTTCCGCAGATATTAAAGAATGTTATATGTATAATGCTAAAATGATTTCACTATAAGAATGTAGTTTGTTCTGTTAATAGTTGATGTAGTTATGCTTGTAATGACTAAAACTGTCTGGTTAGTTAGATAACACCGGTAATAAAATATCACTATACTTTGTTCATTAAATACGTATGGGAGAACCAATCCATCCTTGAGTGGAAGAAATATGTGTAGATATGATACAAGAAAGTTTAGAGGTTAAGGAGTGATTCATCCAGACCCCCTTGTTATCGCTGGTGCTTGTCAGACGTAAGATGGGAGGATGTAGATTTATTGTAAAAAGGAGAGTGATCTGACCGAGGCGCTGCTCACCAAAACCCCTGAAACGGCTGGAACTAAGTTCGTAGCTTAGGCCGAATCCAAGAGCCTAAAGAGCATGCGTGACAAGGAAAGGTAAAAAGTTCAACTGAGAGGAAGACTTCTTACTTCATCTTTAAGACCCTGGCCCACGACCACCAGGATGCTCTGCGCAGGCGCAAATAACCTTTGAGCTCATTATAATACGAAGCGGGGATAAGTCATGAATATGTATAGGCGCATTGGAAAGTCCAATGCATATGTAATACTTCAAAGAATAAATACAAAAATAAATACTACGGTCGGCGTGCCCTTAGTAGAGCAGAGACTCCCCGGCCGCCCAGCGCTGTAACTTTCGCTTTATTGTCTTGTCCCTTGTCTTTTTATTAAAAACTTTTAAATCCTAACAAGAGAGTGAACTGCGTTTTTCACAGAACGCTGCCCTGTGCCTCGGTTTTCCTCGTCCCCGTCCACTCCGCTGTGGGTAAGGAGGGACATGAGGGATGTGCTGCAGCCAAAGGGCAACCTCTGAGTTTCCTGTCACTCCCTTTCCCCCCTGGAAGCGAGGGCGTTTCCATGACTGCTGCCGCTGCCACCCCTCAGTGTACCGTGAGGTGAAAATGGGCGTTCCCTTGATCTGATTTGTGTTGTGCAGGCCCTGCTCGTTCGCTGCTAAATGAAACAGTGATAAATGATAGATTGTGCTAAATGTGTAGGCTGAGTGTGTTTGCAGTGAGATCCTTGGAGCGTGGCGGTGAGGGAGCTGTGGCCGTTCCCGCACACCCGGCAGCCATTCCTGGGACCAGGCCGGCTGGCAGCGGCCGTGTGGCACCTCGAAGGCGAGCAGGAGCACCTGGTGGCAGCTCGGAGCTGGGAGAACGGGCTTGGTTTTGTGCAGTTCACACATCCATTGCCGCAGGAACTGCTCCCAATGCTTTGGTTAATTTGTCTTTCGTCTCAGCACAACGGGCTCATGTCCAGCAAAATCAGGCCTGGAATAAAATTTCGGCTTTTACAAACTCTGTAGATTTTCAGGGTGCAATCCAGCAATATAAGTAAGTATGTACATGTGAACAATATCACTGATTTCAGGAGGTCTGTTGATGCCCTCTTACTTATATATATTTGTTCTTGTCCGAGGCTGTAACCAGTATCCATCCTCTGAAATTCAGTGCATGTCATGTCCTTGCCTCCAAAACCCGCCCTGATGGCAGAGAAAGAAATATCAGCAATTTCCCAACAGTTTCCACTATAAAACCAAGGTTTTCAGCCAGTTGTAAGTTCACTCAAATGTAACTGCTCAGCCCAAAATCTCCTGTGCTAGGTATGGTAAGCAAGGCTGATTTTTGTGTAAGAAAAGTTGGCGGAAATCTTTCTGTCACTAGGAAGAATGCATTTGGGGTTTTTTTTAATCTTGGAAGAACTCTGCTCCTCTCATATTTTGGAGCAAGAAATCCAGCAGAAGAGCTTTCTGGTCTGAAAGCAGCTACTGGCATTAACAACAAACCTCCTTGCCAGTACCCGGGAATGCAAATAAATTTGGTCAAATCATGAAGTTCTAAAAATTACGTATCACAAGCAATATTCAGTACAATACTGTATTAGAATTTGGCAGCTGAATGCTGTCTATATTGAGAACATACTTTTCTGTATAACTCCTATATGTGAAACCATAGAAAACTGGATTTTGTCCTTGTTTCTGCCACAGAGCAACTGGGTGAGGCTGGATAATTCACTTAGGAGTACTAAGCTGGTCATTAATTTTTCGTTTTTCGTTCTCTGAGTGCCTGATTTTGAGACAATTTAGGTTAGGTTTTTATTTCACATACGAGCGCTGTCAGTTTTGTGTGTGGAATGACCAGCCCCTCTCTAACCATGATGGAACCCATCTACCTGGCTAATACCTGAGGGTGTGCTGAGAGCTAGAACAGGCTGGCCGTGGCACATTAGTTCCAGAGCTTCAGAAACCCTCTTGCCTGGAAGTTTTCCTCCCATGTGGATCTGAGATCTGCCCTCCCTCAAGTTAGTGGCTGTATTAAACACCCAGCTGAGGTTCCCCAGGCAGCTTTGGGTGCAGCACTTTTTGACCTGAAGGTTGGTTTTGTGTGTGTGAAGTGGTCAAGTGTGGAACATGCTGAGACTGAAAGTGTTTTGCATCTGAAGATACTGTATTTTTATTTATGGCTCAGTCAAAATAAATTAAAATAATCGATGATTGTTTTGAAAGCAAATTAGTGGGAGTACTATATATCTACCATGGCAAGTGCTGAAGAGATGAGAAGGTCTTATAACGCCAGAGTGAGTTGTGTAAACAAGGGTATTTATAAACTCAACAGCAGCAAATCTCCGAGAGGGTTTTTTGTTGGGTTTGTTTTTTTTCTTGGCTGAGTCTCCACTGATCCCACTTTATCTCAAAGGAGGAGGAGGAGAAAACTAATGTTCCTATCACACATGTTCCATTATTGATTTCCATTCCAATCCACCCAAAGTCTTCTGTGCTGGAAATAATTAGACCCTGTGAACAGAGATGAAGCAAAAATCTATACAGTGCTGGATTGCCAGAAATGAAGACAAGGGTGCCTAATTAATGTTGCATATAGAATGCCTTTTGGATGAATGGGCTTCCCTTTCTCAGAAGCAGCTCCGCAGCAGTCGTGTCACAAATTTGCTGTTAATTGAATGGTGTTCACTGTGTGCCTGTAAAAATGGCATGGAGGAAGAAAAACACTGGACGGCAGCAGCATTTTACAAAAGCTCTGCAATTAAAAGGAAGGACTGTGAAAAACAAATTTGCAGCCTTCGTATGGACAGCAGGCTATTTTCTTCCATATGAAATTCACTTTATGGATTTTCTCAAAGTCCTGTAGGGACGTCTGGTCACTGCAGAAGTTTGAATATTTCAGAAGTTGGACTGGAAGTGTGTTGGGAGGGTTGAGGGTAGGCAGGATGTTCCTGGGAGCTGAGGCAGGATGGATGAGAGCACAGCTGCTGCCTGGCCAGGGCGTAAGGATTGTTCAGGAGGAGACTCGGGGTCTAGAGGAAGTCACCAGGTTAAAGTTTCTCTGCCTGAAAGGTGAACTGAAGGTGATCTAAAGCTGTATAATGCACCGTGAGAACTGAGATGGCAGATCTTTAGGAAGAATGTAAGAGACCTCATAGAAAGGCTTCACGACAGCCCCCACTAAGAGCAGAAATATCTGGAGGGAAAAAGTGGAGGGGATCTGAAGTATCTGAAGCGGATTAAGAGAAAAACATCAGCTGTATTCACACGCAGATAGCAGCAGTGGGGTTATTGGTGCTTCAGAGGTCTCCGTAGTAGAGGGGTTCTGGGACAGCTCTTCTTGTCCTGTAATTTGCAGGCCACTGGTGCCTTCTCTCAGCCTTTAATTCTCTCATTTTATCTCTCTTTCCCCCTTGCTCTTCTAGATATCTGTTGTGGCCAGTCTAAGTGATACAACTGCTCTCTGTGCATCTCTGGAGAATTTAAACAGCATCACTCCTTCCTTCTCTTTTTTCCTATAAATGCAAAGGAAGTTTATCCTCTTTAGGAAAAGATAGAAAACACTTTCTTCTAGGAAACTAGAGAATGAGTAAATCCCAGGCTCCTTGCTTGAGCAGATGGATTCAACTGATGACTCTGTAGGAATCTTCCTAGGCTGGGCATTAAACTGCAAAAATAGATGTTTTCTGATGAAATTCTAGTTGACATAAATATATTTTTTAGCATGGATTTGATAGAGGGAATTATTTTTCCCAGTATAGTAGATGCTGTGGTTCTGGTTTAGGAATTTTATGAAATAATTTGAGTGCATGAGAAAGGTACTGATAAAAAAAGAGATTTTTATGACATTATGCCTTCTAAGTCCTCTCTTTTCTTCCCATTTGGGTGCTTAGTATTGTCTCTCTCTCCTCTCATTCTGCTTTAATAAACATTTTTCTCTCCGAGCTGTCAACCCTGATGCACAGCTGAAATAGGTGCACACACAGGTTGTGATTCCTCTCCCCATTATTGCATTTTGATTCTGAATCCAGATTTAATCTATCTAAATAATCCGCTCCTGGGACTAAAGTCAACTACTAGAACTTTTTGATGTTCAACAAACAGTAAGGCATTACAATGATTTAAATCAAATAACCAAATCCGTATGAAATACACTACTTGTTATCTTTCCAACAGATTGATTTTCTTCCCTGGATCCATTTTAAGCTGCACTGCAGTTGCTAAATCAAAAATAAACTGAGTTTTCAGTCTAGGGGTGTTTTAAGTGTATGATTTCCATTACATCGCAGCATGCTACATATTAAAAATGAAAACATGGAACACATTTTGAGTACAGAATTGAAATGGATTTTCTGACCTAGTCCCAGTGAATGGGCTCTAAAGTGCTGGCAACAAGTGTAGCTCCTGGACTGTAATTATCATTTGAGTTATTTCACAGTGGTAGGAGACTTTACACCTGTGGGCACAAGTGGGGACAGGCTGACACCTGCCTTTTGAAATTATTTTGAATAAGTGGGTAAGTTAATCACATTGGTGCAGCTTGTTAGCCTCTTGCACGTTTGTTAGAATGTAACCTAACAAAGTATTTGAAAGCATTTTTTGAGCGTTAGCTGGAACTTCAAGAGAGTGTGAAAACAATTCTGGTTTCACAGAAATCAGTTCTGTTCTGTTTTCTTCAACAGCAGCAGCAGCTCATCTCCACAGCATGTATTTTGAATTCTCATGAGTTTAGAAAGCATCACTGCTTGTTTAGTCCATGCAGAATTAGACTCCTGGCGCTGTTGCCCTGAGTTAAATGGATCTTATGTATTTCACATAAAGTGGAACTGGTACAGAACATAACCTGCCTTTCTTTTCTCCTGCAGCTTGGCTTTACACCCCCGAAAAAACATCGTGCTCACCGGCGGCGATGACCGCCTGTGGAAGACGTGGGGCTTCCCTGACGGGAACATCCTCATGACAGGGGAAGGTCACACGGATTGGCTCTCAGGCTGCTGCTTCAGGCCCAGGTCAGTGCCCAGAGTCCCTGACCTGGCCCTGCTCCCTCCTGGAGCTCCTTCCTTCACTGGTCTGCTTTGCTGCCTCTCTGTTCTCAGGGGGCCCGGCATTCTCTGCTGAATTCCCAGACGTGGAGATAAAATGTTCCTCTGCCTTTCACAGTGTTGACTTAATACTGATTGCTTTTAGTACTTTGTACATCTTAAACTCTGTCCCCTACCAGTGCACGGAAGAAGGAGTAATAAGCTTTCCAGGTCTTGCTGTATTCATTTTCTCCCTGTTCATGCACTATGGCAAACACAGTCCCATTATTAATAATACCGAAAAGTTGACTTCTTGTATTACACATTATTTGCCATATGACTAAGAGTATTTGGGTTTACCTAGAGAATAAGAATATGAGCTTTCCTGCTCTCTCATCATATGGATTTGAAGCTGAATTAATAAATGAAAGTGAACACTGAAAATAAAAATTAAATATTTAAGTTACAAGGGTCATGGAAATAGGGCAAACATGAATTAGATTTTTTGGTCTTTCTGTTGAAAAATAAGACACCATTTTACTCTCAAACCTAAAATCCATTTGATAAGGCTGAGCTTCTATATGTTGAAATTACTTTGCATCAGATTTGTGAGGCAGCAGTTTAAATAGAGTTTTTTACTGTTAATATAATAAAGGTCTGCCAGGCTATTCACCTGAGGCTCAGTTATAAAAGGAGCATTATTAAGCCTTCAACCTTGTGTTTTCATTGTGTTTATTTTATGAAGCAATATTAGCTCTCTTCTTCATGAGGAAGAAATGTATCCTATTTAATTTCATGGTTCCTCCTGATTTCTGAGTTTGTAATGAGCTACCAAAGGCACACACAGTCCTCTAAACACAAGAAAATCCCCTCCTTCTTTTCAAAACCTCAAGAATCAGGAGTCATGCTTTCCAGGGTGACCTAAACATGCACTTACTCTTCTCTTGCATCACTTTCTCCTATGAAAAACAGGCTTTTTCTTAAGATGCTTTTGTTTCACCGTGTTCTCTTTTTCATGTGTATATCCTTAGAAAAAATTACATTTAAAAGAAGACGATAATATTTAACTTAAATAATTGCGTATCATACGGGAGGAGAGAAATGGAAGGCTCAGCTTCTTGTTTTAAGGTGGTAGGAAAATTTGTCTATTGCTGCATGACAGAGTTTGTGAGTGCTGGACATGGTTTAAACTTGCAGATAAACAGGATGCTGCCTTTTCCTCTTACCTGTTGTGAATATAAAACTTAGCACAGGGGAAGAAAGGGAAATACAATTAGAAGAGCATGTTATCATTTATAAAGCTGCTGGGCATACTAATCAGATTTCGATAATGCATTGTTACCATGACACCCACTGACTCAGAGACTCAAAACT
This sequence comes from Callaeas wilsoni, assembly GCA_013398955.1. Taxonomy (NCBI): domain Eukaryota; kingdom Metazoa; phylum Chordata; class Aves; order Passeriformes; family Callaeidae; genus Callaeas; species Callaeas wilsoni. The sequence continues at coordinate 157,693 of VWPU01004888.1, forward strand.
ATTTTCTCATTAGTCTTTGACCAAATACAGTCCTTTCAATAGGCTTTCCTATTTCTCATTCAATTATTGAAATTAAAATGAGTCGAGGTACATCATTATTCTCTTGCAGTATAAATTGACTCCTGCTGAATGCTCTGGAGTGATTCAAAAGCAGTGCTGTTAAAATATTGTCTTCTGTTACTGCATAAAATATATAATGTGGCAGAATACATTTAATCATATTTTAATTTTTTTTCTTTTTTTTTTTTCTTTTTTTTTTTAAAGATAGAAGACTTTAATATGTCCGTTTTTTCCAGAAGTAAAACCAATTAAGTAAAAATGAAGAGTTTTAATATATTTTTTTTCTTTTTCTGGAATCAAACGTAGATAACCTCTAGTTTTGTTCCCATTTTAAAGATTTAAAATTATATTCACCCAGAAGTGGAAAAGAAAAATATTTTTGTGCCACTGGGCCATTAAATGGTGATCTGGGTAGAACTTCCATAGTTCTATAGCCTTTGCTGTTTGTCCTTTGTGAGAGCACTTCTCCTCTGTGTTTCTTCTCTCTCTGTAAAATCAGGTTTAGAACAACCTCCACCTGTGGTGTGAGAAGTGTTTCTGTGTGCAGCCACACACGAGTCTGCTGCCAGATCATCTTGGTACAGCATGGTACAGTAACCCCCACCCTGACACCCAGGCTCTAATGGTTTGAGGAGAAACAAATGATTTGTGGAGAGCTGAGGAGAGCTGGGATGTGCATTAAACTGATGCTTCTGCACATACAAATGACTTAAAATCCCAGAAATCTGGGGGTTTATGTGCTTACAGAGTATTACTTGAGCAAGGGTCTTTCTCATGGTTGACTCTGTGCCACCACCATGTAAATAGGGGTAAAGCTGCCAGTATCACTGGTAGCTGGGAAGATCTAGAAATCTGAAGCTAAAGTGCTGTTGGGTTTATATATCCTCAGTGTCTCCAAGAGCTGTGAGAGAACGTGGTTCTGGGAAGTAGCAGTAACAAGGTAAACGTGTGTTTTAGGCTCTGGACCAGATGCTACAGAAAGGAGGATTGTCCTTTGGAGCTTTCCCGGTACTGTTGTACCACAGCATCCTTGAGCATCATCACGGAGGCTTAGGGGCAAAGAGTTGTTGGATGGACGAGTATTTTCCTCCCTACCCACCCCCGACAATGTGCTCCATTCCACAGCGATTGTTTGCTGAAAACCACCTCTCTTTCACTTGTGATCAGAGCAGGGCGAGCTGAGAGTGTGCTCAGGCTCCAGGGCTGCCGCTGTGTCGCTCCTGGGTCGGCGCGAAGGGTCTGGGTTCCCCACGTGTTCTCCCTGCAGTGGCTGCCAGGGCAGGGGATGAAGGGCAGCAGCCTGGCTTTGTGCATGTGAGGAGAGCAGAGCAGCTCCCTGCGGATCTCAGAGTAAAACATTGCCTTAAGCTTTTAAAATAAAACTTCAAACACGTCCTGTCATCTGCAGCGTGCAGCAGCTGGGAGGAGGAAGGAGAACAGTGCTTCCTTCTTTGAAACTCAAGTGACACCTGAGTCAAACTTCAAAAAAAACCAGTGTTTTTACTCTGGTCTGGCTGAACACTGCTTTGCAGATGAATTAGCTGTTTCAAGTTCCTGTCACTGTTGAAAAATTTAGTATTTTTCAGCTTGGCTTTTCTAGGTGTGAAGGAATGAGGGAGTCAGAATGTCTCCTGTCACAGTCATACACAAGGGCTTCGTGGTAAGAATCTGGAGAGCCAAGGAAGAGCTGTGTAGTGAACCTGTGGGTGCCAGGTGACTCAAATATTGGAAATAGCAGACAAAAGTCTGTATCTTCTGCCAGCTTCCAGAATAAGCTGAGGATATTAATGCTGTACCTTTAAGGACCATACTCTAATTACACTAAGATGTTTCATCGCATGTTCTAGATTTATTTATCTTTGTTACTAACCTTCCTGAGTGGCTAAAGAATCAAGCTCTGCAGCATAGCAGAGGTGTGTGTTAATGTCTGATAAAATCCCAGTGAACAGTAAAATATTGTATTCTTGCCCTGCATGTGGGCTGGTACAATATGTAATGTCATTAATATATTCATAAATATTAATCAAGTCAACTCTTCTAAAATGTTTGTAGCCCTTTTCATGCAAGCATTGTCTGGTTCTGTGGAATACAATGAACTTCTGAATTGAAGAGAAGTACAAACTGTAGGTTCTTGAAGCTATTTAAAACTTGCACTGAAAGTTGTCAGATTGTCAACTCCTTTGTAATGTCCTGTTCCCCTAAGAAAGAAGCAGAGTTTCTGGTGTTCTCTCTGTTGCTATTGCAACTCTCACAGTTGCCGAGGAAAGAAATCAAAACTGTTATCAATTTATTATTATATAAAAATTGCTACAGCAATTACCTTTAACTGTGTGGATTTTCTGTAAGTTCTATTGCTATTGGAAAACCTGGAGGCAGGTATTGCCTCCTCGATAATTAATAAAAACAATTAAAAGATAGAATAAGTACATTCATGCATCAGACATGCAAATAAAGGCATGCAGTGTTTGATACCCTAGAAGAAGGTGCCAGTGAGGGGAAGCAAGAGAAAGATGAGGTGTTGGGCTGAAAGAACAACCCATGTCCTTCCAGAACAGAGGCAGCTCTGGGTGGTATTTCTCGAAGCTGAAGGAGGTGATGTTACTCAGAAGGAAACCTGTGCATGGGTAGAGGAGAAAGACAGCCCTGTAGAGAGGGAATTAGCAGAATATATTGAGGGTGGATGTGAGGAATTGGAGAGAGATTGAATGGCCTGTGGAGGGAGTGGCAGCTCCAGGTGGGCTTGAATTCACACAAGAAGCTTTTAGGGGAATTCTGTAGCACATGGGAGCAGGCTCTGGGTGACTGAGCACTGCGGTGGCCTCTCAAGACCAAGTCCAAAACGTTGCTGACAATCCAGAGTGGGGAAAAGGGACCAGGATAATGATATTTGCCCAAAGTTTTCAAGAGCAGTGTCTGATAAATATGAAATTGCGTATGTAAGACTCTATCAGAGTGGAAATTATTTTCTCATCATACAAAAACTCTTAGAAAAGTTTTTATAAAATCATTTTAAAAAGCAAATTCCTGACCAGAATTGAAGTCAGAATAAACTTTGAAACTGAAATTAATTCTTACTCAGTTAAGTCCCTAATTTTATTTTTTACATTATTTTAATTTCTTTTGTTATCTTAACATGTGTGAAGAAGCTATCCAGAGATGACTTTGTGTGGAAAAAGGATAGACTGAAAAGCCCAGCAGAACAGTAATTGAGGAAGGGAGGGAGGGTATGGAGAAACCTCTGAGGAGTGATGGGAGCAAGGGCCAAAATTCATGAGGGAGGGCACTCCCAGAAAGGAGAGGCAGCTGGGTTTGATCCAGCCAGGCTCAGATGTTCTGAGGCAGCAGGCACAGGATGACACTGCTCCTTGCTCGCTGCATCTCACAGGACTCTGTGCTTGGAGGGAAACACTGAGGAGCAGAAATCAGACTTGACAGCTTGGCAGGTCCAGGCACCACTTCCGAATTTCTCAGTGGACATGCTTTTGTAGTTTGAGAGCCCGAAGTGCTTTGATTATCAAGGTGAATTACAAGGTGTGCTTCTTTGTTCACCCCCAACTCTGCTGCCCTTGGCTCCCCACAGACTGTGCTGCTGAGGAGGGTCCCAGTCCTGGGAGGTGCTGATGCATCAATGCACACCAATCTTCTTGACAATCATAATATCCTCAGGTACCGGTGTGTGGTAGGAAACATCTGCAGGGTATGAAGAGAGTCACACAAAGTCTGCTACTAAAGATAAATTACTCTTTTCTTAGTTACAAATTGCAAATAATATTTTTTAAATAACTAAGATGGTTCAGGGCCCATGAAGCCTCAGCAAATGAAAAGCACTTGATGACATACTGAGAAGAGTAGGTTCTTTAGTCACAGCAGGAAGATAATTTTAAAAATTCTACTAACATCAAATATATTTCTCCTGTACTTTAATAATTCCTAATGCCATTCTTCGATTCATTTTTATTTCTATGAGAAGAAGCAGGAATTATCTATTATGCCATTTTGTTTAATGTACTGGCTTCTAAGATTTGATGTTGTAGTTATTTGGTGAAACTAGGGGGACTTACAAAACAAACAGTCACTGCTGAAGTTACAATTCCAGGGTCTACAATCTAATGTTTGTTTGTTTTAGTGAAATGCAGCAGCATTTGTCTGCATGGAAACTGTAATTTAACATTAAGCTGTGGGATTTGACTATGCTACTGCAGGCTCTTTCTTATTAGAGACCTTCACATATACTTTTGGGCTCTCAGAAAATCTGTCCACAGGAAGAAATGAAGAAAGGTTTGGAGTCAGTGATTTTAAAGTGTTGGTTTTTGTTATCACCTATCCTTTAGAGCCACTGCTCAGGAAGGTTCAGCAGTCACACCAAGGTGACACTGTACGTGTAAGCCAGCAGGGACCAAAGGAGGCTCCTGGAGATGTCGAGAAAGGAACAGGCTGGAAATTCAGCTTCATCAGAGACTGTTTGAAATCCCATTATGGAAGAGTTTCAGCAGTGATATGCCCAGGGACACTCATGTTTGTCGTGCTCCAGATTGCTTTTCCGGTGGTGTTAGAGTTGTGTGTGCTTTTGTGGGATTACTGCCCAATCCCACAAAAATTACACAGGCCCTGGACCTCGCAGATAATTCACTGTGCAGGCTCTGTATGGCTCTGCAATGTGCTTCCAGCTGGTCAGGTGCTTCCAGAGGAGTCGAGTACTGAGCACGAGCTGCCCACGTGGGCAGGAGATGGGCAGCACATCCCAGGATATGTTCTGTCTGCACATTCAGGGAACTGCTGGATTCATTATGGACAGCACAGAAATCTCGGAAGTGGTTTTATGATCAGTGAGTGTTTAGATAACAGGATTACATTAATTGCATCTTTCAGCTGGAGAGCGAGGAGCTGAATGGAGGCAGAACTCGCCCTGGTGGGCGAGGCTGCTCAGGGAGCTGCTGTGCACTCCTGGGAGCCGGGGAGGATGAGGAGGAGAATGTCTGCCTTCACCCCCTGCCTGGCCACTGAGCCAGCCAGAGCGACTGTCCTGCCAGGGAGGGGATTTGGAGATTACTGGTAATAAAAGGTCCGGGGACAGTGAGCTACAGAACACTTTTTCTGCTGGCTTTGGAGTTGTAAATGCTGAGTTTCGCACTATACATTAAACGAGGCTGAGACTTGAAAGCCACCAACTCCCCTCTAAGCATTAACATAAAAAAGAGTTGTAAGACTCAGGTTAATCACAAAGGTCTCTGTTGCCTGTCAGTGGAATAGAATTATTTTGATTTGTGCTTTGAAAGAGTTTTTAAAAACCTAATTCGGGTCTCACCACAGAAACAGATGGGTTTTATTTATTCTTTTACTACTATTGATAGGTATGAAAGAAACGTGAGATAGTCGGTATGTTCTACTTAGGACTTTTGAACACTTATTTAATGAAAAGGCATAATGATTTAATTTTTTAGAGGATGTTGAATTCCTGCATAGTTCAATAAAGCCTTTAGTTACCAGATTATATATTAAATTTGCCAGTGGTAGGAAACTTCTTTGAGTAGCACGATTAATTTTCAGTCATCTAACTGGCTTTATGTAACACTTATTTAGTAGTCAAGACATCTGTTAAGGTGTTTTATCAAACTGAGCTAATATAGGAGTCAAAAGAAAAAAGTTGTATTCATTTATTCTGCAGAGAAAAAAACTGTTTCAGAAGTCTTTCATTCAGTCCCCCAGTGTACAGTATTCACTGTGTGCTTGGTGTTTTCAAGTATAGCAAAATTTTAATTTCAAAAGCAGCTTTGTTTATTTGAAAATCTTTGATAAACTTCATACTTTTTATACAAGGTAACAGTTTAACATAACATCATTCTCTCTCAAGCTTACAAATCCTAAGCTTTTTACCTCACAAACATGTTGGGGTGGGCATTAGATTTCCTTTGGGATTCTCAATCTCATTATTTTTATCAATAAAAAGCCTCTGCTGGACAAAGGAATAAATCACATATAAATGAAATATGAGAGATTACATGAGAAGCTCAGCTTTTGGTTAGTCTAATCCAATATCTTCGGCCAAACATCTCAATGTCAAAGGCTTTATAAGTATTCTACAGGATCAGTCTGGCAAAGAGAAATCAATAACCAGGTAATGGATTTGATTAAAATTTTTCCCTTTCCACCCAGTCCCACAAGCCAAATGTTTCTACCCATATTAATCTCTTCTGGCACGCGGAGCTGTTGGTTATTCTCTGTGGAGTTTTGAGATGTAAATATATACATAAAGTATGTTTTCATTTCAGAGAGCTCTGTTAGCTATTGGTGAGTATCTGTTTCAGGAAAAAACAGTGTTTGTGTCTCATTTTTATTTTCTTTAGAGAGTTCAGTTCTGCACTGCGCTTTTGGAAAAAAGCGGACTGATAACAACTGTGACTTTGCTACAGATTTAGATCCTGATTTGTTGTTCAGAAGTTGCCTTTTTTCTGCTATTCAAGCCATTCTGAGGAGAATTTCCTCACACAGGCCGTGGTTCCCAGCAGATGTCCAAACTTTGGAGATTTTCTTTGTTGCCAAATCCTCAGGTGTCTGCTTTACCCCAGTGCTTCTCATCTTCTGGCTCTGAGTGGTTCCACGTGCCATCTGGAAGGTTTGCTGTCAGAAACATGCATAATTAGGTCATTAATGTTCTCCATGTTACCTCTGCTTTAAAGAAGTAGATTTCCCCATCAATAGAAAGACCAAAGAATGTTCCTATTGCATGGAACCTGAAGATCCTATCATTATATTGATTTTAGAAAGCAAACAGTGTGCAATTCCATAGTGTGGTTACTGAATAGGCTTCACTTTTCATCCAGAATGACCAGACTTGAATGAAAAACTACCTTTGGCTTGTATTTTTTAGCTGGTGGAAATACTGACCACTCCGAGTTAGTGATTAACTAATAATATCTCCATTACCATAATTCAGCAGGAGAGAGAAGTGCTGAGGACAGGTGGAGAGAGGAGAGGGAGGAAACAGTTGGCAGGAGCAGCAGTCCTCCTATTGAGCAATTCAGATGTAGATTTGAAGTAACTACAGGAAGGAAATCCATTGTAATAAAATGCTGCCCTTTGCTGAAGGCACTCTGTAGTTGCTTTCACAGGTGGCTTTACACACATACTGAACTTCGACACCAGTGATTGAAAACCTGTTGATAAACTAATGCCATTTCTGCTGATCAATTTGCAGCCCCTCCATCACAGATGCAGAGTATCTCTTTAAAAAATACCTCAATCTTCATACCCACAATGTGTGACCTTGGATACATTAGAAATCCTAATGGGGAGAAAAAGGTCAGCTAGTCTTTGTGTAGTATTATTTAATTTCTTATTTAATTACCTTATCTTCATAATTTATCATTTAAATGTTATGCTTGCCCATAAGGTAAATAGTTTTCAAATGTACTGAACGCTTAGCTTACACAGAAATGGTGTTATTTTTCTTAAGTGATGATCTTTTGTGCTGCATTCTCCTATTATCTGAATTTTAGACCTGAAAACAAACACATTTAATTTTAGGGGCTTTAAACCAATCTGATATTAGGTTGAAAAGACACTGTGATTATCAATTTCACAAAACAGGTGCCAAGTTTAATCTTTCTCTTTCTGACAAAAGTTTATTTAGTTATTCAGATGATGTATCACCATTATGATGCAATTGTTTTGACTTAGACATTGCAAGGAAACTTTCTGATCAGCTGTGTGGGTAATTAGATTTGGTGTTTACTTGAAAGAAAAAGAAATTTCTATATGATAACCACTTTTATAGAGAAAGGGTGGAGGAACAGGCAGTTGAAATCTCTTTATAGAGTGTCAATAAAATGGAATATTTCTAAATCTACTAGTTCAGCTTCAGTGAAGGCATGAATGTGTTCTCTGAAAGTTTTGAAGAAATTTGCCTGCTCTACAAGGAGTTCTTGGTTTCTTTTCCTGCACGTCTGTCTGATTCTCAGTTCCTGCAGCTCTTGCTGCCTAGGAGTCACCAGAAGCAGTTCGGTTTTGCTGCTCATGTATTTAGGCTGTGAGGAAAAACCTGTTGTTTACAGTGGTGGGTTCAGGTTCTGAGTAGTTTAGGCTTTCCTCTGGCTTCATCAGCATTTTGTGCTGGGGAGCTGGAGGTGCAGAGGGAGCTGCCATCTCTCCGGGGCTGGGCAGTCTCAGTTCACTGCTCTGATCCTGAACGTGTTGCTCTCACTCTGTTCAGAGTCGTTATACACGTCAAAACATCTCTCTTAATAGAATCTCTTGTGTTATGTTTCTCTGAGTGCAATTATAATCTTGATGCCTTTAACATCCTCAGTTCATTATTGCTTTCTTCTGTGCAATAAAGGCAATTGTATTTTCCCTCAAGTCTGCTGCAAGGGTTCTAGTGGAGTGGCTAAGGAGATATCTGTGTTTGTTATATTGTTAAAATGAGCCTTTCCTAAAGTGCCGCTGTTAAAATAACAAACATTAGTGTTAGAGTTGACTAGAGAATGGCAATTCAATTGAGGCAATATTGAAGATATTTGAATTGGAAACAACCCCCAAATATTCAGAGCGTTTACAAGATTTTGTCCGGAGCACAAACTCCAGGTATGAATTGCGCAGTCATTTATTGTGTTTTTGTGTTTCCCCTCAAGCCCTGTGGCTGCAGTAATTTGGAGAATTCCACGTATGAAACAGTTGCAGTAGCACAGGTAGCAGGAAAAGTTGCCCATCTGAGAATGAGCATCAGGACTTGTTTGACTGCTGAGGGATGTGGATGTGGAACCAAGTTCTTAGTTTGTGGTACTTACTGCCTTGGTGTCTGAGTCGTGTGTATATAAAACAAACGGGGAACAGAGGGAGAAGGCCACAGTGTTTGTGTCCATGGTTTAGATCACCTGGGAGAGTTGCTGTGTTTGTAGGGGTTTCTGGTGTCCCCTCTCTTGAGCAGTCAGTGTTTAGGCTGCATGGCCTCGTCGATGAAAGTTCCGTTTTCATGCAAAGCCTGTCAGAGAAAGAGGGGAAATTTATATTCACTTTGCTATTCTGCTTTCTCTTGTACCAGCCCAGGATTCTGCTCATGTTCAGCATTTCCATTCCTCCTCCACTCTTGGAGTTAGATGGTTATTGATCTCTGTCTCCATTAACTCACTCCCTGCCCTCGAGCTGTCCCCCTGTATCCCCAGGGCATGGTTCAGTGAGATCATCACTTGCCCCCAGTACAAACACTGGGCTCATGCACTGTCCTGTGTGTTTTCTTGGCCTTCACTGTCAGGATCATTACACAGCATGAGTTAAGTATCCTGGAAGGATATTCCAGGGGCTTGGGAATGTTCAAATCCCAGTGCAGAACTTTCCACTGGCTGCGAAATCTCTGTGCACTCACTGAACTCTCTCCGCATTTGAATATGCAGCTTAAAGATGATGCTTTGTACAAACATGCAAATGGGATTAATGACTGTGGTTCATTACTGGCTATTGATTGCGATTAGACATCACTGGACCACCGTTGGGAGATGATAATGGATTTAAAACGACTGATCCACAACTTTGCATTTCAGAGGAACTGAGACACAGGATTATCGCTGTTAATATAGGTCATAAATCTGTTCTGTACATGGAATTCATGTATCTGAACTCCTTCCAAACTACATTTTTCCCTACTTCAACAGCCCTTCATTACAATTTGAGGATTTGGAGTCATTCCAGTGGAGGAAAAATGACCCAAGTGGATGGGATGGGTGTTGAGATGAAGTATCACACTGTAATGGCACACTGTTTAATGTATGTCATGGATATTGATTGGTACTATGCGTGATTTTATGTGGGCTAAATACATTATTTGAAAAATTTAGCAGTGTACAGAAAGACTTTAACTTACACTGGATTGTTTGAGAGAAAGTGTTGGAATGATACAGAATAGATCTCATTTCTGGAAAACATAGTAGTTTTGCAGTGTTTACTCATTATATTTGATTTCAGGTAAAATAGTTATTTCTCATGAAGTTAATGGGGGAAAATTTACTTGGCAGTAGGCTACAGGAAGCTGGCACAACTGGACCTAGGGGCACTGTTTGCTTTCAGCACAAGAAGCCTTCGTAATTGTTGGAGATATCACTGGCCAGGCTCCCACGAGCTCCCTGCTTCCAGCTGGGGGCCAGGATGCTCCTACCCCTTGCTAAATAGGTGTCTGATTTTGCTGTGGGGTGCGAGACATGCATTGGCAGGAAGCTTTTAGAAAAGGCATCTCTTTTTTTTTAATGCAAAGTAATGGTAAAAAGGCAATTCATTGCTGTCTAATTTTTGCCTAGAGCCCTGCATTGTGTAGTGCCTGCTATCTTGCTGACACGTATTTTGCTATCTCATCTTCAAGTATAGTAACTAGTTTATCTTTTGTCTTTTCATTTTTATTCCTTACCTGGTGTGCTTCCCAAGCCTCCTAAAAGCCAATTCTACATGTACTAAAAACTGCCTTCTACCAAGCACCTAAATTATTTTAGATTCTCATTTAACCACCTCTAATTACATGATACTGGGTGGCAGCTAACCCATTTTTTATACATCAAAGAGTCTAGCCTGCAGTGAATGGGACCACACTCAGTATTTTTGGTAGGCACCAAGCTCAGCTACTGGATTTGAGTGGGGCAGGCCTGAGTGGGGTCTGTGTGGTTTGTAACCTGCACTGGAGCAATCTGGAAAATAACAAGAAATCATTATAACAAAAAATCACTCTAATAAACTGATTAAAATCATTATAATGATCATGAATGTAGAATTATAGGCTGTGTTTAGAGTGGGCCAAAACCATGGGAAAAAAGGAGTACTTGTGGACAGGAGGATGTGCAGGTAAGAGCAGTGGAAAAGGCCTCAGGTGAAACAGGTTTGCTCTGTGGGTGTGTGTGGTCAGGCACGGCAGCTTAGCAGCTTCTGCTTCAGTTCAGAAAGGGAAGATGATTTAAAGTATGGAGGACGTGCTAAGTTGAAACTTGTTAATAAATGGCTTGAATTTGTTACCTCGAAGGTCTTACATACCATAGCAGGACTCTATCTGGTAGTTAGGAGCGCGTGGTGTTTAAATGTTTGCAGATGTGAAACTGTTACTCTTGAAGTGGGAAGTAGCCTCAAGGAAGTTTTCATCGAGAAGGTGAACTTCATTAAAACAGAAGTTTGCTACTTCTGTGATGCCTAGTCCTGGTATCTGTCTATGCAGAAGCAGTGTGGGGCCAAAAACTTGCTTTCCTGTTTGCCCTTGCTGTCACGACCAGCTGCCAGCCAGGCAGCACGAGGGGAAACGCTTCTCCTGGCACAGGTCAATGTATGAGCAGGAAGTACCACAGAAAGATCTCCCAAATAGGTAATGTAGAGTGAAAAATTGCCTCAAGTTTTGCACTTGGCGTAGTACACGTTGACAGGATTCTGAGGATTTCCAGCCAACAGCCTTATGGCTAAGGATTTTGCAGGATGATTGCGTTTTTCTTCTCCGACAAAAAGCCATGTGCCCATGTGCCATCCACCATCTGCTGGTTACTGCCGTGCTTCCTGCCTTTGGAACGGTTTCTTTGGCTTGTAGAATGTCAGTTTATAATTGATTTTGTATTTTTGAAATTTCATTTTTTTGTCCTCCTCACCTTTGAAGATAAATGAGAAAAGAAAAGGTATTTTTGTATTTCTACTGCTGAGTATTCTGGCATTCACCTTCTGTATAAATGACATTTCATGTCTATTAATAAAGTGAGTAAAATTTGGCTTAAGATTACTCTGAAGGATGAAACATATTACAACTACTACATAAAATGGGTCTTAGACACATAGTCCACCAGGATAATTAAAACAACACCCAAAATGAACCATAGATCCAAAAAAACCCTAGGGGTTCTTAATAAGAAGCATCATTGTAAATAATTAATGAGTCTCAGAATTCCAGCAACAAAAAGTGAACTATATCTTGAGTCTGTTTCAAGGTTATAAAATCTTAGAAACAAAATCTTTGCTGCTGAGTGTTTTGTTCAAACACAGACTAAGAACATAAGGATGGCTCCCCATGCCAGATTTTTCTGGACCATCATCCTGTTCCCGGCAGAGAGTACCAGGGGATGCCTCAGAATGGCTAAGAATAGGAAAGAGATTTGTGAGGTTTGGTCTTAGTTCTCCCCTGGTCTACTTCTTATTTCAAAGTGTCTTGAGCCAGATGCTGTTTCCATGTAATCCTTGGTGTATTCCTTTTCCAAATCTTCATCCCATCTTCCTTTGGACCCACAGAGAGTTGGATCCACATCATCCTTTAGAGAGGAACCGTGCAAGGCATCCTGCCTGGTGAGGCAGAAAAATCACCCGTTGTCTTTTCAGTCATTCAAATGGGAACTTTTTAAATAGTAAATTGACTTCAACTTTTTTAAAATTCATCCCAATTTTCGCCTTCTCTGGTGAGGGGAAAATGAGGAGCAGTGACAAAGTAGGAGAATAAAGAAGAGTTGCAATGACTGCAGAGCTGAACTAATGTTTGACATTTCCATCTCTTAGATTGTTTTCGGTACCAACTGGAAAATGGAGTGTTTAAATACAGCTCTCATAACCAAAGGTGGGACTCCATTAGTAGATGTCTACTTTCCTAAGTGTAGTTGTCTGAATCCCTGGTTTTAACCTTGTTTCCAAGTAATTGAACTTTACAAGGATGTATTTCCCCCAACCCCCTTGCACATATTCTTTATGCTCTCTTCCACTCTCTCTGGTAACTTTTAACTTGCAGGGTAATTCTGGCAAAAATTGGAAGACAGAAGTCTAAAGGATCAATCAATTCTTGATATATTTCTTTAATCAACAGCTGAGGTGATGAAGGAAGTAGGCAAAAGATGCTTCCATAGGCATTCAGTGTTCATTAGTTCTGTTCTTTATGGAATAACTTTTTTTCCGAGGCATTTTCTTTCTTTATCTTTCCTCTTTGACCTAGCATAAAATGTCAGCAAAATTCGAGTAAACTTTAGCAGTATTTGCAGTTCTTCCCTTGTACTTTACTGTGCCTACTGTCAACCTGTGCTGATACTGCAAGTAATATTGAGGCTTTTAGAATTTTGCTTTAGAATAATTGCATGAATAGAAGTAAATAAAAGAGACATCATTTTTCCGATTGACTGATTGGAGTATTGATTTTAAAGTGTTTTTCAGTTGTCATGGTGAAAGACACTCAGTCCTGTAATGTTTTGGAGTGTATGTTTAAAATTTGCCGTTGTGTTGCTGATGCTTGTGTTGTTTAAGCTCCAGTCAGATGCTGCCTCTTGCTGCAGCTTTTTTAGGATAAAAAACTTGAACACAAGTTGTGTTTGGCTTAGCTTTGCTTTGAGAACTGTTGTTGTTGGCCAGCACTGTGTGTAAGGCTTTGCTCACCACCTTTTGGTTTGCACTGGAGTTGTCTGAGGGAAGGAGCTGTGTCTCACTTTGTGTGCAGAACATTGGCCGTGTCCACAACCCTAGAGAAATTTTATATATATTAAAAAAATGCATGTAATACATAATATATACAATAATATATATGTTATATGATTTATATGTATATTACATATATAATTAGTATATTTTTATGTATATATGAGTGTGTGTGTGTTGATCTCATCAACACATATAAATATCTCAAAGGCGAGTGTCAGAGGGTGGTGCCAGATGCTTCAGTGGTGCCCAGTGACAGGATGAGGAGCAGTGGCCATAAAATAAAACAAAACAGAAATTCCACCTCAACATGAGGAAGAACTTCATTCCATGGAGGGTGATGGAGCCCAGGACAGGGCTGCCTGGAGCTGGCATGGAGTCTCCCTCTCTGGGGCTTATCACAGAGCTAATGGTACTGATGGATTTATCGTTTATTTGGGCCAATGCAAGATGACAGTCCTTGTAAATGCTGAAGGATGGGATACGTGGTCCTGCTTGGCAGCCGATGTTGTGGAGCAGAAGAGCTTTTCTAGCTCAGTGTTCCACAGGGTCTTCAGAGGGAACCTGAGCAATCCTCTGGAGCAGCTCAAGCTTCAGATCTAAGTCCATTGCCCAGAAATACTTGAACCAGGAGCAGTATTTGAAGCTGCTTTGATTTGTTGGCGTTAGGAGTGCCCCATTTACAGGGGAGCGCTGTTGGTGTAGCTCTTGCCTTCACTTGACTGGTGTTCCACAGGGGCAGTCAGCCTCCTGAAATGCTGTAAAGGGACTCTGTGCCAAAGGCTCATGTTGTTGCTGAATATGAGTCTTAATTATTTATGTGTCTTCAACTTGGGAAGTGTTAATGGAGAGGTGTCTTGTAGTGAGAACAGTGAAGCTGGAAGGACCAGAAATGTGTAATGAAGGGAAATGCATATGTGTGTGTGTGTGTGGGTGTGTTTAGAGTATGAGGGAGGAAATATTTAAGGCCTGAGAAGTTCATGTTCCATCCCTTTTTGTGGAAGGTGGAATTAATGTTTCCGGAGTTTTTTTCCACTATAATTGTTTCTGGGAGAGCAGGTTTACAATATCAGTTAGGAATACCAGAAATCAGCTTAAAGATAGAGCTTTATGTGCATGTAATGTATAAAAAAATGGTCTATCCATAGAGGCAAGACAGGGTGCCGTGGGCTCTCCATTGCCTAGAACTTTGGAAAGATTCTCCTATACAAATACTTTAATCAAAACAGGCATGTTTCATCCCATGTAGTCGTTTTTGGTCTGCTATAAAATATAAACAGAAAAACCCCCAAAACCAAACCAAACAAGACCACACAAACCCGACTGTTTGGGATCCACAGAGCACCATGCACAAAGGTGCTGCTTCTTTACAAAAACACCACATTTCTAGAAGTTGACCAAGTTATTTGCATATATGTGGATGTGTTTGAAGTGACAGAACAAGATAGGATTTACCTTTTTCTTGTCTCCTAATATCTTGCCTAGTTCTTTGATGTGTTTGTTAAAAAACAATTAAAATGTTTTATTCTCCTCTGAGTTAGTTATATGTGCACTGCACAGGATTTGTTGGAGCTTTCCCTGTTAGTGATCAGTCTTAAATTCAAATTGAGTTTATGTATATAGCTGCTGAGAATTAAAGCTGAGGTTCTAATGCCATATTTTCATATGTTTTTAATATCAAAATCAGCATGCATTTTGTTTGAAAATCAGTTGTGATAGAGGACTGTGTGGGTACCATACACGGTTAAACTGACAGCCTAAATCATTAAAAACAGCTGCTTTTTCTGATATATTTGTTTCTTCCCCCACAATGCTCTTATAAAGAAAGATAGCAGGGTAAAAAAACGTTGCAGCTGTGGGTAAGAAAACATTAGCTCAGAATTTGTGGTCTTTCTTTTTATCTCCCAGGACTGAAAAATGCTGCAAATCAGAGAAAGTGTGTCAGTATTGATCAGCTATTAAGTAGATAGGGTTTTTTCCAAATAGCAGCATTTTGATTTAGACGTCTGACTTGGCTTGACACCGCACTTTCCTGTTCATTTTCTGGTCTGAGTCCTGGTGTGTGCTGAGGGTTTCCTGACCACAGAGTGCAGCCCCTGTGCTGAAGCAGCCCTGGCAGCCATCATTCCCAACAGCACCATTTGTGCTTCCCAGAAATGCTGGCGTTAAGTTCCTACATGGATAATCACAGATCCCCTTCCTTTAATGACCCGATGCTTTTTTATGCACAGGGAATATTGGGGTACTTGTGTTGCAGGAGGCTGAGGCACTGGGTCTCTCTGTTCCTGAGTATTTTTGTCCTTACTTCCACTGTCAGTCTCTCCCTCAAAACTGTTTCCTGCCGCACTTTTGTTTTCAATCTCCACTATTTTTTCTCCTTTCATCTGTAAGGAGCGCTAAACCTCACTTCTAACTCCTTCTCCTGCTGCAGATTGCCAAATTGAATCCATTTGAACTCCCTTCCTGCTCATATCTGTTTTCTGAAAGATTTTCATCACTGCCTGGGTGGTGTATTCTTGAAATTCAGCCCAAGGAACCAGTTCTTCGTGTAGCATTTTGGGGATTATATATTAAAAAATGCATAAGCCATAAATCTCTTTTTGTGATTCACAACAGTGGCAGTGCATGTTTCCCTCTGAATCAATTGCAGATTTCATCAGTCCCACTTTATACCTGACTCTGAGTTTGTTTTAAGCTGTTATTTCACAATGTATAAGTGCTATGATAATTTGACATTTCTCTAATTTTATCCATCTCTAGAAGCAAGAACTGGCTTATTAAAAGTGCAAGTGTTTCGTTAATGAAAGCGCATTTATTCCTGACAGCTTGACAAAATTAGGGTCTCCTTCGAACCCCTGCTCAGACTTCAAGCCTTTATGCTTTGGTATATGTGCCAAAAGCTTCAGAATTATTCCTGGGCAACATTATAAAAAAATTTTGAGACATTAATCTCTCAGAGCTTTGTCTTAGGCATGGGGGTGTAACTGCCTTAATGAATATTATAATGATATTTTCACAAAAAATAGCAACCTAAACCGCAAGTGTTAAAAATAGTCAAAATCTTGGGTAGGTGATCTTTCATAGTGTCAAGTTCCCCCTTAAGATCTAGCAGGTAAATGATGCACATATTTCAAGCTGTCGTAGTAGCTACTTTTACCAAGCAATTCGCTGGACATCTATTGGAAAAGGAGGAAAGGGAGAATATAACATAAAAGGGTTGACACCACACATCCCAGATCTTTTTTTCTAAATAAACTGCAGCAGTGGATTAAATATCTCTGACTGTATTCTTACTCAAAGTTTTACAGTAGTGCTTAGGATCAACCCTAGAGCTGTTTTCAGTTCCCACAGTTTTATATCCAGAGATTTGGAAGAAGGATTTCTAATGTCTGAGACAGGTCCTTTGCCATTATTCAAATAAAAGAGTTTATTGGATCCTAAGGGCAAGGTCATCTTATGGATGTTGCTCAGATAATGGCAGAAATTGGTCTGAAAACCTATAGCTTAACTATTTTTGACCTGTATTTTTGTGTATTATCCCCAAACATTTTTTCCTGGTTTTTTGTTTTTGTTTAGTATGAAAACAATTGAAACAAATTTTTGCTTAGAAAACTAAAACCTCCATTATTCCTGGGAGGGCTGCCTTAACTTTTTTCAATATTTTAAAAGATTTTGGGATGAAGGCCTTCTAGATGGATTGATCTAATTTTCATAGCTTGATAGGAATTATATTAAAGAGCCAAATTACAGGATACATGGATACATTTATGGCAGTGAAGCCCTGGGAGCTGTGAGCGGGGCTTTGGAAATTAAGCTTCAGAAATCGGTTGGGAATTCTCTGAAGGGCTTATTGAGCACTTGATCAAGGGAGATTCATGAATTTCCTATACTTGGATTTTCAGCAAATTCTTCTTGAGGTAATTTCACAAAAACTCTCAGGGAAGCAGAACTGTACTGAATAAAAAGGAAATTTATTTCATGAGTTTAAAAACTGGTGGAAGGATAGGAATCAAATACCACTTTCAGAGTGGAGAAATTAATTTCTGAGTCCCACAGGGATCTGTGCTGGGACCTAAGTTATTAAGATGATCTTGGAAACTGGGGAAGGGAATGAGGTGGATGACTTTGCTAACTAGCCAGGGCAGTGAAAAGGAGCATGTAAAGAATTACAGGAAAAGATTCCAGTCTCAACAGTTGATTGATGCTGAAGCAGCAGCTGAAAATCAGTGCAGGTGAACACAAAGTAACGCACATAGGAAGAAACGGTCCTAAGATAAGAACAGATAATAGGTGAGAATGTGTCTAATTATCAGTACTCAGGAAGGAGATCTTGGAGCCACTGTGGTCAGTTTGCTGAAAATTTCTGTACAGCAGTGCAAAAAATGGTAATTAAATTGAGAGAACACAGACTTAACCAGGAAACGGTGCCCTTGTATACCTTCCTTGGGTACCTGTTCCTTCCCTTTCAGCCGAAAGGGTGCTGAGAGAGATGGGAAATGTGCTCCAAGGGCTGGAATCACACCTGCACAAGGAATGAGTCGCAGTCTTCACCCTGGCAGCGGAACAGGACAGGGCCCTCTCCCACCACGGCTGGTGGCACACTTAGACATGGTGAAGGTGTACTCAGTGTTTGCTTTTAATCACAGTAGTAGAATTAGAAGCATGAAATGAAATGAAGTAAGGTATTTAAGACCCCAGAAGAGCTTTTCACACAAGGCATAATTAAATTTTGGAATTCATTGACATAAGAGATTGCGGGTGCCAAAGGTTTGCATACGTTCAAAAATCAATTACTCATAGGGGAAAAAAAAAATCCATGGATTCTTCTTAAGCACAAAGAAGTCCTGAGCCACAGGGTAGGTCTGGGAGAGTTTAATAAGCGAATCATTCCACATACTTTTTCTTATTATTTTATTAAGAATCCCCTACTACTTATATAAATGTTACAGATGGACTCTTAGTCTGAAGCCATATGTCCATGCTTAAAGGATACAGAATTATACTAGTTTATAGCTGAGATTTGGCAAAAAAAATCTGAGCTGAACTCTGTATTTTTCATTTATGTAACATATCAATGACCTCAAGAGATGGTGAATCTTTATACAGAGTTAGAAAAAACAAAATTAAGATGCTTTTAAAATATAAGTGTATGTTGAAAATGGCATGAATTTGGAAAACAAGAAAATATTCTTCCCTGAATCTATCTTACTGTATTTTGAAAGCAGTTCTCTGGGCTTACGTTATTTTACTGATGAACTCATAAATAAGCTACAAAAAGTAGGAATTTATTTGAAAGCCATATTTACTTTCCTGTGGGGGACAGCTGCTTCCTATCTCCCTTTCTTTTGATAGTGTGTTAATACATGGCCACTTCATCTATAACATGTCAGAAAACTGTGCATGGTAAAAATATGAATGCTTCCAAAGATCATTTTTGTTCATTTGTATTTTAAGGTAAAATCAACAATTGCAACTTAACCTGTCTTTCTAAACAGAGTTAAATTATTTTGCTTGAAAATGTCTCACCTCTGTCGCGGCTCAGACCTGGTTTTATTCCTTGAGCAGTGGCACCCAGCTGGTGACATCGAGCGGTGACACCACGGTGCGGATCTGGGACCTGTCCAGGCGTGGCTGCATCCTGACCCTGCGGGGCCATTCCCGCGCTGTCCGGGGCTGCTCCTGGCACTCCTGCGGGGACTTCGTGGCCTCTGCCTCCATGGACGGCACCAGCAAAATCTGGGATGTTAACAGGTATGGAGGCTCTGTGTTCACTAATTGATACCTTCATTAATAACCAGGGCTGTGTTTTAGTTCCCCATCGATTCGTGGAGTTCACTCGGAGAACGCGGGGAAATTAAAGGCAGTGCTGGACAAAACAGCCACTGATGGGATTTACTAGATAAAGGCTTTACTAAACAGGGAGCTGGGAAGGGCTTAAATTAACACAGTGCCAGAATGAAAGTATTTGCTTTCACTTGGCATCCATTATTCTTCATTGATGGTTTTTTTTAAGGTAAGAGCTTTGTGGAACTTCAATATGTAATTTGAATAAGTAACTGAATAAAACTTTCAGTAAGTTTTCTAGGTTCTATTTCAAGCTCATAAGTACACAATGCACTTTAAGGTTAGCCAAGTGGAAATTTATTTTAGTCGTTATCTGTGTTTCAGCAAGGTGATTCCTGATTAATAAAGCAATGTATACCTTCTTTATTATCCAGGCAAATGTATTTTTATGAAGCTGCTTTTAGAATATCAGTGTATTTGTGCTTACCAATTAATTATTAGTTCCTTAACTCTCTCCAGTTGTCTTCAGTTTTGATTAACATACACGTTAAAGAAATGGGATGGATTTATCTCTTTTCAAACGATCTCCTCTGGACTCCTGGATTACTGTACTGTACTAGGCCTGATTTTTAAGAGCTGAATGTCATCAGGCCACAGAGAAGTTTCCAGTCCTATAGGCCTTTTCCTTGGTTCTTTATTATCCAGTCCTAATGGATTTTTCCATTTCCTATCAGTCTTTTTCTTCCTTTGCATTTGAATGAGATGAAATACTCCTTCATGATTGTTGGCCACTGCAGGGGAAGAAGCAAGGGAAAAGCAAGGGAAAATTTCTTCTTCCGTTCCTTTTTTCTAAATCCCTCCCAGTCTGCTGCAGTCGCAGTGAGCCCTTATTTGAGACTTTTCAAGCTGTTGTAATTCATCCAGATTTCATTGAGAGTTAATTAAAACTCTGTCAGTATCGGATTTCCAGTCTTGCTTTCAAACCGTGAATTGAGGAAGCATTAAATGATATTAAAAATATTGTTTTCAAAATGGGATAACTAACTGATCCTTTCATGAATTATCTGAAATTATTTTGGCTAAAAAAAAAATTGTTAAGGTTTGGCAAAGTTCAAGCCAGCTGAGAGGTGGGTTTTATAACAGAAATTGTCAGCCGGTTCTGAGAACAGGTGATGCTTCCACCATTACTATCAGTAATAAGCATTAGTGGTCAGTGTTTTCCTTAGGAATGGAAACAGCAAAAATCTAATGTATTGTTGCATCTTTTCTTAACCTGTTGTAGATTTCTAATGCTTTGATCATCCTTTATGGCATATTCATGACCTTTAAGAAATAGTACTAAGAATAGCTTTAATTTTATGTCAGAATGGGTTTGAATTTGCACAGACAAAGGTTTTGTTTAGACAGTTGAAAATACCTTCTCTACTGAGGAAGCTTTTGTAGTCAGAGGAATCAAAGCAAACCTTCACCACCAACCCATGGCGCCTCCCACTCACACTCATCACCAACTCCCATTTCTGCCTCCGGTCTATCTGAGCTGTGCTTTGCCTGTGAAAATAAGAGAGTAGCATCCCAGCCATGATGTGAAAGGCTGACTATCCATGCAGAATTATTGAAACATTAATTATGCAGAATCTGAGTGGCTAAAGGCAGCAGGAAGTGGCATTAAAATGTGACACAGTCTGGTTAAAATAAGGTGTATTCAGAGTATGGAAAAAAAAAGCCCCTCTGGGAGTCCTCACTGCTGGGTTCTTGGTGTGTCCCCAGTAAAAGCCATGTGCTGGGTGCCGTTGCATTGCCTCAGTGCAAAAGCCAGCTGAGTTCTGCTGTGGTCGGCTCAGGTGAGTTTGTAGAGCTGTGTGTGGTGTGGGCACTTAGTGTGAAACGAGGGCTGTGCAGAAATGACACACCTTTGAAGAGCTTCTCTAAAAGGGTTTGATGACTGGATGTGATTGTTTCAATCTTAAGCCATCCCTGTTCTGCAGAACACTCAGCTGCAGTTGGGCCTTGTGCCCATGTTGGCTCATTCAAGTGAAAAACCAGCCCGTGCAGGATGTACGGCAAGATTTGGAAATTAGGGAAGGCTATGGGCAGATTAATGAGCTGGTGGTTTCCATTGGATTGTTCAGTTGCTGCTGTTATATTTTGAGCTGTTCTGCAAAAGAACCTGCAGTGAGTTTGGGCTGGGCAGTGCCGATTGCTGAGCTACCTGGCCGAGTTTGCAGCCCTAATCCCAGCTCTTCCCAGCCCTGATCCCACATGTACAGGGTGTCCCCTGTAAATGTGCCATAGGCCTGGGGTTCTCTGGTGCAAACACAGCCAGCTGGGCTGGGCACCACAGGAGTGTGTGCCCTCCTTCAGCCTCCCTGACAGCCCGGGGCTGTGTGACAACAGGAACATGGAGCAGGCCTTCCATGGCTTATGATGCTTGGAAAGTTATTTTTCTCCCCATCCCCACAGAACAGGTGCTCATCCAGGTGCCGCCATCAGCGTTCTCCCTCTCCAGGTGCCACAAGCTCTGAGCAGGGGACAGAGCCCAAGATAATATTCTTGTGGGAGGATAATAATCAGTGATCACAGTTAATCTAGTGGCTTTATTCTTTCCACTAACAAGGAATTAAGATTTCATAAATGAGAGCTGTCTTTCTTCCTTAATATTACATATTTGGATGGATGCCTGCTTTCAAATTGAATGGGCCTGGAAAGCAGCAGATTGTAGGGGAAGAAAAGCAAGAAGGATATTAGTTATCACTGCCACCTCTCTGAAAGAGGTATGTTTTAAATAAACGCTGCGAATAAAAATACGTCTCTTTCTGTAGTGGCTGACAGTTGTCTTTTTATTTCCAGGTTTCAAAAAAGCCACTTTTATACATTAGGAACATACTTTCCTGTAAATGTTGCTTTTGGAACATCATTCTGTATTGTTGTAAACTTGGTATCAAGAAACTGGGCAGGCTATTTGCTGTCTTTTAGCACCAAAATCCAAGGTGCAATTTGCACAATCATCAAACCCATTTTTGGAGTCCAAAGAATACAAGATGCAACATCTCTTGAACAGGAAAAGGTTGCCAGCAGTTTTAATAAATTACATAATTCTTTGCCAATGCTAAGAAAATTTTGGCTACTAAATATTCAAATTTTATTTTCTTAGAACATTAAATTACTGCTGGGGTTTTTTTTGTTTGTTTGGTTTTTTTTATTACTCATAAATGTTTTTCTTCTGCATATACTGAAAGTGTCAATCATATATCAAGCCACAAATGACATTCCTACCAAGAGGATAATGTGAGGTAGCTTTGTAGTAAACTATGTTCTTCTGGACAATTTAGGTGCCTTCTATTTAAAGATGCAATCTGAGTTTAAGAAATAAAACAGAAAGCAAACAAACAAAATCCAAGCCCCTTCCTTCTTCCCTGGAAACACAAACACGTGCTGAGACACAGCCATGATGCAAGTTACTGAAGGACTTGAGGCAGTCTGAGTTCTGCTGTTGGAACTTCCTGATGCTTTCTGCTGAGAGAATTGGTTGCTTTTAAAGGAAATTAAAAAGAAAATGATGGAACGTTGGGAGGGGGAGTGCAGGAAAGAAAGGTAACTCATGTGCCTGCCATGGCTAGAAAAATTTAAACCAAAACAAAACAGCAAAACAGAGGAATATCTGCTACCTTCAGAATTAGCCCCGCTTCTTAATGATTATGGAAATATGAAGTTGGAGAAGAAAGGGAGAGGCTTATAATTTGTGACCAGGATTTTATTCAGCAGCATAGCTCAGGTTGAAAATATACAGCCAGTTGTGTTCCAGTGCAGCAGGCAGTTCCAGGGGTGTTTTCTCAGACCGTAAATTCAGCACCGTCAAAGTCATTTTGGCAGGATTAATTTCAATTATCCAGTGGTAAATATCATCAGAGATTTACAGCCTGATCTCTGATATGCAAATCACACTGAGCATCATATATCTCCTGTAAACACAGGCGGTTGTTTAGCTTTGCAGACATATGCTCTACACTGAATGTTAAATGCAAACATTGTTATTTATGCTTTGAGCTTGAGAAATTGTTTGTAGCAGTCAGAACAGTCAGAATTGGTTTTCTCCAGCTGATCCATTCTGCACTCATTAAACCAGTTCTCCACTTTTCTCTACTTCCTTTCAGTAGTAAAGAATATGTGGAATTAGGCCACCAAGAAATGCAATTGTGCTGTCCTGTAGCAGAGCCCAGGATGAGAAAGAGTTTGTGAATTGGAGCCATTTCTGGTTGCTGTTCCATAATCCATCACTCATTTGTTTTCCTTTTCCATTAGCAGGGTGTGTGTAGGGCAGTTTTTTTCTACTCAATGGAAATTTCTCCCATAATCAAATTTTATTTTAAAATTTTAAAACGTGTATTTACCTCAGTCTTCAGTCATTTCTGGTATCCATTGGTGCATTTGTTCAGGTGCAAATTTTAGAACTAACTAGTTGTCATTATTGTTAATTCTCCTGTACAACCTCTAGGATAGTGTCCTGTTACTGGGGTGTTAATATATTCTTTTACTTATTTCCAAATATGCAAAAAAAAAAATTGTTGACACCTTTTGCTTCTCTGCAACAAGACATTTCACTGGACATTTTCACTTTTTGCCCAAGTGTCAGATGTATCTGACTTTAATTACTAGTTTCTATAAATAATTCCTTCTTTTGCTCCTAAGCCTCTATTAAAATTCTTATCTCATGTTGTGACTTCTCTCCACTTGGTAACTGCTGTTTATAGTTTTGTTTCTTCTCATAAGAAGCATTTAAGTTTGGAAGATTGAGGGTTACTATTTAAAGAAATCAAGCAGGGATGGATTTTGTTTAATTAGAAGCCCCTCGTCAGCTACAGCTTTCCTTGGAAAGGTACCATGGAATGATACCATGCAAGGATGGCACTGGTGTGTTTTATTAATACACGTCTGGAGTGTGTAGTGCAAGACATGGTTAAGCTGATTTTAAACTGCTGTTATACTTTGGAGTGGGGATTTTTTTCTCTAGTTTCACTGAAGTAGTTGTTTAATGTTGCTGGAGTTGCCAAGTGGAATGGTCAAACTCTTCGCTTTGCACCATCAGAGCCCAGAGTTTAGCCTGGCTTCTCCTGCCGTCCTTGACATTCATACTCTGTTTCTTTTTCTTCCTGTTCTCTTAGGCAATGGGCAGCTCTGAAATGCAATATTTACTCGCAGATTTGTAGGGTTTTTTCACCACACCAAATGCATCCATATCATGATCCTGTAAAATCACCCCTGAAGGAACCCAAAGATTTTTTAGTTTCAAAATGGAGCTGTATTTTCACATTTTGAATCAGGGGGAGTGCGTGAAGCCAGTCCTTGTCCAAATATGCCATTTGAGGTGACACTTGTCTGACTGGCTGCTCAGTGGGACACAAGCCACAAGCTCTTCTGGCCAGATCCCATGTTTAATTGATTCCAGTAAAAGTGGAGCTAATCTATTTTCAGAGAAGACAAATGTCCTCCAGGAAATTAGAAGGCAGGTGGAAGAACTCGGAGGAGATGTGGAAGGACCATTTTTGGGTAGTTTGTAATGTCTCTCCTGACAGCACAGCAGGAAATGCTTGCCATTTTGATAAAGGAGAATTCCCTTTGGAATCCTCCAAGGAGCACTGGAGAGACAAGCTGCTATTAATCCTTCAAATCAAAACCAGGCCTCTGCCCAAGTCTCCAAATTTATAATTATGCTAGAATTCCATAACACATTTTTCAGGATCAGGAAAGTCTAAAACCTAGTTGTTATAATTCCCAGAGAGCCAATTGTAAAAAATCAATTTGAAAATATGAATTATCCAGGAAAAAATTATATTCAAAGCAGAGCTATTCAGTTAAGGGGAAGATATGGCTAAATCTTCATAATACTGGATAAGATGAAGCTTGAAGTACAAAACTGTACAGGAAGTGTAGCTTGAACTCCATGTTGTACACTTAAATCACATTGTGGATTTAGTACAAGACAACATGCATCAGTAATGAGAAATGTTTATTATGGTCACATATTTGCAGGTCCCGAAGGCCAGAAAAATCTTAGCTGATTCCCTTGGAATGCCTAAGCTGGGCAAGCCATACCATTATTTACATCTGGAGAAATAAACAAAGAGGTGAAGGGCTTTACTCGAGGCCATAGGGTGAGTTACTACTGAAGCCATCATTAAAACCCTGACTTTCCATTCCTTGGGGATGTTAAAAATAAGTTGAAATTAGTTGTCTTCAAATCTTCCTACTGGGTGAGAAGAAAGAAAATCAGTATTGGATTTTCAGTAATATTATAGATCCATGAGAAACAGATGTTTATGTGATTATTAATTACTCTGTAAAACATGACAGGAGTTGTGTAACTTCTGCTGAAATATTTGTACTGGTGACTGTTGGCTACTGGTATAGATAAATCCATGTTCTCTCTGGCTTTTACTGGAGCCATCCGTGGCAATTTAGCCTGTGCACAGGAAGCAGATTTGAAGATCTTAGTAATTAAAGTGTTATTTTTTTTTTTAATTCAGAATAATTTTACTTTTTTTCCTAAAGCATTGAATACACAGAAATGTGCTTTGCTTTCTGATTTCTGCTACTGGTCTTGAACTGCACAGCACAGTTTTTGATTAATGGAGAGGGAAAGAAATCAAGTTACTACTTTATTTTTTTAAAACTGAAGCTGAAAATGGTGCTGCTTTCTAAAATGTCTGAGTTCTGCAGCTATTTCTAAGTATTCAGGCTTACCTGAACTCTACCATAGTCAGCTACATAATATTTCTTTTATGAAAAGATAGTGGAGGAAGTTGCACTTGATGTACATAAAAGGGTGTATCATTTTCTGATCTCAGAAGTTTCCTTGCTTCCATTGTTTCAGCATCCAATACGGCTTGGAAAAAACATACTACATGCAGTTGGTGGGGGTTTTTTTTGTTCTAGTTCTCTTCCTTTAGGCCAGATTTCCTAAATTATGTGTAGTTGGCTGAGACTCCTGTTGGACAGCAGGAAGCTTTATTTGAGCTGGTAAGGAAATGTGCTCCTCTGGAAGTTGAACACCTTTGTACTTGGTGTCCTTCACTTGTACAAACACCTCCTCAGTTCCCTGGAAGCTGCTTCAGGAGCAGGAGGAATGAGGGAGGTACAACTGAGGCTTCCTTCCACCAAATCCTAACCAGAGCAGCTGGCAGGTCCAGAAGGCTGAGTCTTCTTGGATTGTGTGCACTTGATGCCTTAGGATTTTAGGTTTTATATTTTCATATATTTGTAATCCTGCCATTCTTTAGTGTATAACTGAGCTCCATATAGAGTGTTAGCAACTACTTTTCCCATTTTGGTCAGACACAGCAATTCCTCTCCAGGCCTGAGAATCAAGGGCACCTCACTGTCTCAGGCCCCGAGAAATGGAAACAAAAGCGAGTTGGGGGGGAGCAAACTGAGAGAATGGGACTGCACTGCCTGCAGCTGTAATTGGATTACAGCTCTGATTAAACAATTAAACTCTGATATGCAAATGGACAAAACTTATATCTGTCCCACAAATGTGTGGCTGTCGTCCATCCTGGGTGCAGCCTCTGCGAGACTCCTGCACTGCCCAAGGTGTGCCCTGTGAAGGCCTTTCAATAAATCCCTACCCTTTATCCTTTCCCTCTGTCCAGCCTCTCTTCCAGGTCAGCCTCTCCAAGGCATCACACTGGAGGAGGCTCAGGCACTGGTTTTTTCTCTCTTTGACAATGTGCAAGTTGAATTCTTTGTCTTACTTGCAAGTGTGCAGGTATTATAACCATGGCTTCTGCAAAATGTCAGATCTTGACAGGGTGTTTCACTGTCCTACATTCAGAACTCAAATGCAGAGGATCAGCACTGCAGGCATTCAGCACAATTGAAGTCAAATTATAGTTTTCCACTCCATATCCAAGCTCATTATCCAGTTGTTTTCTTTCTCCCTCATGTTGCATTCACTCATTACTGGCAGGCTTTTCTTCACCTAAGCTGTTTTCCTAGAAATACTGACTTACAGTATTTCCACCAAACCAGAAATTAATTGTACCAACACAGTAATTCACAGAGCAGTGAAAACTCAGATATTGTTACAGAACTCAGGGAAGACAACAGCTCATTAAAATGATGTATCTCCATCATCACACCCATATGCTGTCAGTAGCAGTTAGTGCAAACATTACACACACAGGCTGTGATCCACCTTCAACTGCAGCACTGTCACCCCAAATCCTCGTGCGCTGCAGCACAGGTAATTGTGGGTTGTTCCCCCGCTTGTCTCCCAGTGGACTAAAAAGAACAGGAATACATCTTCCTATTCATGAGCAGCAATACTCTGACAGGCATATCCACATATCCACCTGAATGTGAGCTATTTTTAGCTGCTGATGTCTCCTGATTTGAAATTAGATGAGTCGGTCACTTGATTTCGAAGTAAAAGTCTGCTGTAGTGGGTGCCTTAATACATGTAAATTCCTCTTGGAATTTTTTGGGTTCTTGTCCTCTGGCTCCAGGCAGTCTTCAGACATGTGTGAGTGTCTGTGTGTATCTATGTGATGCTTTTGTGTTTTATTTTTCTTTCTTTCTATTGTTTTTTTTTAAGGGTTCAGATGTTAAACAAGATTATTTTCTCTCCCAAGTACTGGGGCTCTAGTTGTGCATCCTGTTCGAGCAAACGCTATTCATCTTTGATTAGCCTCAGCTGGAAAATGAACACAAGTCACATCTTAGTCCTTTAACAATTAATTCTTGCATACAAAAAATGTGCCCTGGCTCTTTCATTGACATTGAAAGACACCAAATTGTGTTTGTACCTCCTTAAAATGTGCATAAATAGTGTTTCCAGCCCAACAGTGATTTCTTTTCTCTGTGGCAGTTTTCAAAAACTTGGGGCTCATTTCTATCCTCAGTCTTTACATTTCCCTAAGTGGTCGGACCTCATACAAGTAACACAGCTTTTTTGGTGTCCTGTGTGGGTTATTCTTTGAGATAGATCTCCAAATCCTGAAGAAGACTGAGAGCTATAAAGTCTGCTCCCACATGATCCAAGTGGTTAAGCCTGGGAATGCAGCAGACACAACCAGTCTGACACTTCCCAGGTATATAAAGGGGGTTTTGCCTTGATGGAGGTGAAGATCAGGAGGAAGCAAACAAAAATGTTGACAATTTCCCTGCTGCACTTCAATATTTGTAGGTTTTCTGATGTGAATTGAGACACATCATCACACAGAAATCTTGTACTAGGCTGACCAATATCTTTCTCAGCTAGGATTCAATTCACAATCTGCAAGACAATTTTTATGCATCTATTTACTGAACTCAGAGCCTGCAAAGGCATGTGTGTCTGTGGGAAACCTATTAAATATGTATTGGAATTATCCACTTGATGCAAACCCAATGAATTTCTTTATATTTTAGTGTCTCTTTCAAGCATATTTCTGTCACCAACACAAACATTCTAGATAATGGAATCTTAATATGGAGACTGCAGTAAAATGTCAACAAAATTTGTGAATTATTTAATACGGACCAGACGGTCACGGAGTGTTTCTGTGGCATAAAGGGCTCGCGAGTTTGCTGCACACTGGGAACATCGTTGGAGTCAGACTTGTATCCCTGCTCTGAAATCCAAAGAAAAAAATAAAAACAGTGGGTGTGATCTTCTGCAGTTATGTTCTGCCCCTTAAAAAGCCCTTTTTTTAGAATTTTTTTTTAAGTATCAGGGTTTGTTTCATAGTTATACAGATCTTAGCTGACTTTGGAAGGTTAAGATTGAAATGAGGGTTTGGGGACACTGCAATACTAGGTGTGAAGTTAGCAGCTGACACTGTGGGTTGATGAAAACCTAATTCTAAGTGTGTCAGCCTTCTAAGTGATCCATATCAGGTTATCAGTCATGGCTTGACAGTGCTTTGATTACATATTCAGCACCTTCAACAACTGTAAACTGAGCTTTGCTATGTGCAGCTGAAGATTTTAGTAGTGACTTGCAAAGGCTTCTCTGCCCCTGGAGAGCAGTGGGTACTCTTCTCATCCAATGACACTTATCGTGGGTGCACACTGGGATTAGACAGGTGTAATGATATTGATATAAAATTGTGCTGTTAACAGGGAAAGTTGGACCAGAAAGGAGTGTAAAGCAAACTGTTCACATCTAGGAAAGGAGGAGACTAAATCACTACTCTTATATTTCGTGCATGTGTTTCAAGTTAATCTTTTCCTCCAGCTGTTGGCAGAGGGAAATCCAGCGCTTTTCCAGCTCTCTTTGGGGAGAATGGGGGTGATGCATCATGTGAAAATGGTGATAAAGTAGCAGATCAAAGTGGTGGGAGGTATCCTTGGGAATTTAGCCCTTCCCATTCTGTGTTCAGTCACTGATCTGAACGAACATTCCTGCACCTGTAGCTTCAGTGGGTGGACCAGAATCTTTATTCTTCACTCCAGCAGCTGCTTGTTAGAGAACCTCCAATGACACTGTTTTTGTTGTGGCTCCATGTCTAAGAGCACAGCAAATCCATTATTCATAATACCTTCCCAAGTTCACAAAGCCATTGAATAGTGCTGCATAACTCCTTAAAGCTGCCACCCACTCAAATCCGTTTTATTTGGACAAATAAAGAAACTCTGCACTGAAGAAAACCAATTTGAAAGCACACTGAAATTCATTTTCCTCACTTAAATATTAAAGTGCTTATATTTATTGCATCTCAGCCTTGTTGTACTGTTTTCAAAAAGAATTTGCTTGTTCAATAGGTCTAAAGAAGTTTCAGTAAATTTAAAATGTGGAAGAATATAAACTAACATCCGACAAGAGTCACAGTGCTTTTTATGCAGCGAATCTGCGTGCTGCAGATTAAACCCATCCATTAATATTCTGTGTAACTCCATGCTAATTTACAGTACACCGGACTGTCCCAGGCTGTCGTGGTTCCCTGCACTATTGCAACTGACTTTCTTTTAAAAAAACCGAAAAAAATTGAAAAAAAACCCAAAAGACTAAAGCTCCTGGTTTGCAATACAATAATAATAAAAGTGGGGCCTCTAACTTTCACTTGTCATTGCATTTTCGAATTTGAGACTGTAGGTGTTTCTTTCTCTGACCTCTTTGGTAAAGGCATTTCCTTTTCAGTGTCAGAATGCAGTAAGAGAGCTCCTGGTAGGATCCCTGGTGCTGTGGGGGTGGTTTTGGTGCCCAGTGCATTTGCAGGTGATGCTCAGGGCAGGCAGAGCTGGCAGAACTTCCTTTACGTGGGAGTTACCTGTGCTGCTTACAGGAGTCTTGCTGCATTTGGGTTGGGATTGAAGACATAAAAGAAATATATTAAAAATAAATTAAAACTTACTAAATTAATGAACAAAAAAAAATTTAAAAGTGGTGAAATTAAATTATGATGTGCCAGTACTGCTTTCTCTATCCCACACAGAATTCCATCACTATAAGCTAGACCAGCAAATGGATCCTTAGGTAAAATAATGGTTGACTTTTGGTTTGTTTTGGGGTTTTTTTGGGGTGCAGGGGGTTTGCTGGATTCAGGTTTGATTATTTTTTTGAGGGCTGAAAGCTGATTTGAGTCAGTTTTGTGGCAACTGTGTGGAAGTTGTTGAGTTCTCTAGATTTATTCTGCTGGCCTCCTGTATAGTTCTTGTTTCAGTTTTTCCTTTTTGTTGGTTTTTTTTCCAACAGTGGAATTTTTTTATTTTTTTTTTTAAGAAAAAGCAAGAATTTTGTGCTAGAAAAAGTGCAGACCTGGGTCATCCATCATGCAATTTAATGCAA
Organism: Callaeas wilsoni; assembly: GCA_013398955.1. Taxonomy (NCBI): domain Eukaryota; kingdom Metazoa; phylum Chordata; class Aves; order Passeriformes; family Callaeidae; genus Callaeas; species Callaeas wilsoni. Next base: position 188,693 of record VWPU01004888.1, read on the forward strand.
CTCTTGGCAAACAGAAGCCTGAGAGCCACTTCTTGTTCTCCTCATCAGCTGCTCCCTGATTCTGGTGACAGCACAGAACAAAGTTCTCCCTCTGCAGCTGCTCCAGCCTAACCCTTCATTTCATAAACACAGAGTTGGATCTTCAAAGAGCCCGAGGGGTTGATTGAAAGTATGTTGGCATGGCCACACGGTCACATGGGAAAATCCCATTATTTGGGCACCCAAGAGCTGTAGGAATTTCAGACTCTGCCTTGTCCAGGCAATTTGGAAATCTCATCCTAAATATGTAAATTTATAGAGAATATTATATGATAGAGCTTTATGGGATGAGCTTAGTAGGCTTTGGCGAGGTATTTTAGGCTTTAGTGTTACAGGAGTGGCATTTTTTAAAAGTGTGCTGTTATCCACTGTTACAGACTTAAACTCCTGTAAAAAACCAATTATTTCTTACACTGTCTGTGAGTTTTCAGAAGAAATAGATCAGATCAGCCTATCAGTAAAATGCTAGGACTCCAAAGAAAATGTGTGTTCCAGCATAACGTAGTATGTTTATCTGGTTTTCTGGTGTAAATATATTTCAAATTTTGTTTTTCATTGTCACATTTGTTATTTTCTGCGTTATGTCTCACCAGTCAGTAGTTGTGCACATAATGCCATAATTCTTTATTTATTAACGTGATCGTGTAGAAGAGTGAAAAAAATGATGACAAGGAAGAGAATGAAAGAAGTAACAAATTCTTCAGGATGGTTGGAATGCACCTTAAAGGGGATCTGAATGTGGAGTGTAGATGGCTCATCTTCTTCACAATATTTTATTTGAACAGCAAAAGCTTAAAACTGTAAAATAACCTGTTTGAATAGTTCTCACATAAGCCTTAATATACAGACACAAAAAATTAAATCACTTGACAGTGATCCATCAAAACGTGTGCTGTTGTCTTTAAAAAGCAAGGAGGGATTGAGACATCTGCATTTCCTTCTTCAGGGTTAGCCTTAAAAGGCAGTAGTTTTAGAGGTAAAGTTTTTCTAATTAAAAAAAGAAGACAAAACCAAGAAGATCATGGCAGCTTCATACGGAGTGTGGAACAGGCCCTGAGCTGTGCTGGTGTCAGCTGATGTGGTAATTGAGGAGAACCCAGTGTCACTGGGGAGAGGCTTTGCTGATGCAGTGGCAGAATTGCTGAGCAGCAAACACAGTCCTTGTCCTGCACTGTTTAATGTCTGCTTAAATGGGTTACAGCTGTTTCAGTATTACTGAGCCTGTGCTGATCTGATGAGCTCGTACCCCTGAGCCCAGAGGGGGAGGAGATAATTGTTTCATAAAACAAGGCTCTGGTTTTCAATAAATGATTGCTGGTACTCCCATCCTCACCTGTCCAACAAAAAAATCCCCCGAGGAAGCTTGAATTACAGAAAGTGCTCAGCAATGGGTAAGAGTCAAAAAAAATCTAAGAATCACCATGTACCTTTCTAAACCTGAGTGCACCTTGCTCCTGGACCGAGGTTTGGAATTCTGGGATAGGTGGCTCTGCTTTCCGTATGTTGCAAGGGAGACACAGGCATTTCCAAGGAGGAGAAGTTTGTGTTCTAGTTTCTGACTGAGGGACTGAAACAGCATTTTATTCCCTAAGTGTGAAATACAAGAACTGACCCTGGAGGCGAACCACTCCAGATCCTGTCACTCTTAGTGCTGGGAGCACCGGGCTGCACAAAGCTTTTCCTTTGGCTGATGGAATTTATTTTCTGCATGCAGACAGACTTGATGGAAAAGTTAGAAGCCATAGCCACAAATGGATGGTTTGATACGTGGATGTTGATCTTCCTGAGGCAGAGGAAAGAACAAAACCTGGATTTTGAAATACAGAATGTAGGGTGTGTGCTCCTGCATCGTGCTCAGAGTTGGTACTGACGTGGGACCAAATCAGTAACTGGTGTGTTCTGGGAATGCCCAGGACATTCCCATTAGAATAGTGCTAACAAATGTATCATTTCTGACTGACAGCTGGGGTGAGAATTTCTAATTTAGTCAGTATTACTTTGGATCATTCCCTGGCATTGCTCTGTTACACACATTTACAAGCAAGACCTTGGAATCGACTGGGTCTGTTTTGACTAAGCTGGTGGAAAAGGCACTTAAGATCTACATTTTGGATGTAAAATCCTTCATCATCTTCTGTCCCATGACTTTCAAAGTAATTTTTGTTGACCTATCTCTAACCTTGGGGAAGTACAGTCCTTGTCAAATGAAACATAATCCAAATTTGAAACATATAAAAATGTACCTCACTTCTGAAAAATTTGGATTGTAAGTAATAGGCTTCTGGTCGAACTAAAGTCGCTGAAATAAGTTAACAAAACTGATTTGGAGCCCAATTTCAGTGGAAAGCGAGCTGTTGCAACAGCTGTTGCCGTGAGCTGAAACATCCTGTGCTGCCAACAATCAGGGGTTGAGCAGTGAGGTTTTAAAGATACCTTGATGAGCTACAGCCAAGCCTTCCTAGTAAAAGGGACTGAAGAATATATTACAATCTTACAAAAAGACCATAAGCCATTCTTAAGTAGAGATGTTATGTCTTGCTGTTTTATCTTCCCTTTTAAAAAAATTAAAGCTTCACACCAAAACCCCTTCATCTGGAATCAGAGAATAATACAAATAATAATACTTCTCATAGAACACTTCATTTGTTCAAAGAAATGTAAGACATTAAGAGGCTAAATCTTCAGTGTAATAATAAGCAGATTCATTATTCATGTTTCAAGCCAATAAAAAAGGGAGATAGATTATTGGCAAAGTTTTCACGCCTTCTAATGAAAGCCTAAGTAGAACATTATTAATTCAGTAACTTGGGCTTTTCACTCATAAAAACATATAAAGCTGTTGTCAATCATATTTAGTATTCTCAGTGTTTATCAAAATAGATCCTGAGTTTGAGTAGTATTGGAATCAATCAAGCACCAAAAGTTAATTGATTATATTTTTTTTTGTTTGTTTGTGCCAGAGAGTTCTGAGCAACTGTGGCACCAGGGAGAGTCTTTGTTCTCTAAAGCCCACCACTATCTATGTGCACTTGATACAGAAATGTGGTAAAAAATAAGGTTCTTATTATTTCCCAGGCTGGCATCAGGCAGCCAAGCCTGCGTCCAACACCACAGGGACCAGTGGTGGCCTCAAAACTTTGTGGCTTTTTGTCTAAGAGTAGTTTTTAACTCAGTGATGCATCTTCGTGCACTGATCAGTGTCTGCCTGGTAGTGGGAGTTTCCACAGGCTCAATAAACGCACAGCTTCTACTTAAATACACACAGTAGAGCTCTGCCAGAAAAATAAATACAGTGTTACAATTGGCTACTTCTCCAGTAATACATATTGTGTTACATAAATTACCAGGAATTGAGGCAAATAAGCACTTTAATCCCAAAGGTAAGGCATGAAGTTTTGCAACCTCTTTCTCCTGCATTCACAGCACTCTCTTTGAAGGACTGTGATTATTTGGCTGTTATCTAGTTTCACTGCAGAATAGAAATCTGACTGGAGCATTGCTTTCCGCTGGTTAATTATAAATTTATTAGGGGAATTTTGCCAAATGTCCCTCACCATTAGACCTCACTGAATCTGAAGTTCAAGCTATCAGACTTCATTTAATGTAATGCATTCCCCTCTTTTTCTGTTCTGCATGTGCTTTTTTGTATTTTTTTGTTCTCAGGTACATTCAATTTTCCCTTTCTGTGTATTGTTTGCCAAAGATGCCCTTTCAAGTTATAGAAATGGGACAAAGTAATTTTTAGAACAGCAAAATATGTAAGGAGGCAAGGTCCCTGGAGATGAAATGAATTTCCAACACAATAAAATAGCTTTCCTGTCCTGTTTGGGTGTTGCTGTTGACAGACTATCTTGTTAACAGCACAGGAATGCCTCGGGGGTAGGAGGCTGTGGAGGGAGCACCACGGAATGCGAGGGTGTAGAGTGGGAAGGGAAGGATCAGACAAGCTTGTGGGCACGCTGAGGGACTTGCTCTTGGCCACCTCCCAGCCGTGGGAAGGCTTTAACCCTCCCGAGGTGCTCTCAAGAGTGAACCCCAAAGTGCACGGGCTGGGCTGGGAGCACTCGGTGTGCTCACACCTCGTCAAACGAGAGCCCCAGTTAAGGACCGTCATGCTCAGGCACTGCCCTTCAGTCTTAGAGTTTTGCTAAAAGGGAGGCTCGCAGTAAGTGTGAGATGGATTTGGAGCAGACTGGGGGGTACCTGGAGGTGGAGGTGCATCCTGTGTGAGCACAAAGCCCCGCGTGCTCCTTACACCTGCAGGGCCAGGAGAGCGGTGGGACTGCAGTTCCCTCTTGCAGCAGGTGGAATCTCTTCAGCTGCCAAATCCTGGTGGCTTTTATTACTGTTTTCAGCAGGAGCTGAAGCAGGGCTGGTGAGGGTTGAGCCTTTCCAAACTGGGGTTAAAGGAAAGCTGCCGTGCTCAGTTCGGCTCCTGAAAAGGGAGGGGAAAAGAGCCTTGCTCGATCTCGGAGAGGAAATGTGTGCTCTGAAAAACAAACTGTTGCAGCCTTCCAAAACTTACCAAGCAGGGCAAATGTAACTGTTGACGTTGGCTTATGTCCTGCCAGTGGAGGGACACAATTTGATCCAATGCAGAACCTCTTTTTTGTGCTTTAACAGTATGACTGTTTTCATGGAGGTCTGAGAAAAGGATGTTACAGGATTTTACAGCAGACTTACAAACGTGCTGCATCAGATGAGTAATGTTTGTTTATATACCTAGAAAACACTAATAAAACATTTATATAATGTTTGGGGTTCTTTCTTCCTTGGCTAGGCCTTCCTAGTTGGGAAGCTTTTGCTCTGCTTTTGGCAGGAGGAGGAAGACAAGGACAGAGGAAGGGGAAAAATCACTCCCTTGCACTTACCGGTGAAGTCCATCCCCCTTCAGAGATCAGTTTCCTTTTACACGCTCAATTTCCTGTGCACCAGAGCAAGGTGTGAGCTGTCAGGTTCCTGTGGTGATAGACCTGGACCTAACCCTGCTCCTCCTGACATCGGTGGCGGAGCTTGTGCCGCTTCCAGCGGGAGCGGGACGTGCTCACGGTGCCTGTGCGCTTCAGCCCCTCATGCCCCACCTCAAAGCAGCCCCTGATGGGAGTGAGGACAGCAGGGTTTAATACTTAATCCTGCTTCTGCTCAGTGGGAACTTAAAAAGTGCAAAAATTAAAATTATCTGACACTAGGATTCACCAGATTGAGAAACTCGTGAGTAGCTCTGCAAACTGACCCTTGCCAGAGAAACCCTGACTCGGAGCTTTGTTACATCAGGGGATTGCTCCTTATTTTGCAGAGCACTCAGACTGCAGAGATTAAAAGATTCCACTAGTGCTAAATATGAAAATAAATTACACAGAGAAGGATTAAATTTGTATTTTCTTTCTAAATGTTTCTAAATACCAAAGGAGAAATGTTTGCATTGTCACAGAAACTGTGCAGTAACATCTCCTTCAGCACTGCATTTTCCAAGTGTCAAACACTGGTTTGAAAGAGGGCACAAATGAATGTTCACAATTGGAAGAGAGCTCCATTTTATTGAGCATAAGTAATAATTGAACAAAGTGTTTCGTATTGACAGCATCATACTGTCATGTATCTTTTCAGAGACAAATGTACTTTCTAGAGTAAGTGTCCTCACATGTCAATGTCTCAGAAAATGTGTTACATTTAGTGAAATAATGGGTCAAAAAAAATCACTGTCATAAATGATGGCAGGCACTTTTTACTGAAATACTGGTAGTTTTACATTCTCGACATGAATAATTGGATGTGTCATATGTGAAGCTACCTAGAAATAAAATAGAGGTCATAAAATGGAAAGACATGATAGGATGCATTTATAACAGCATAAACCAAGCTGGCATTTTAATGTCTTAAGCCAGCCCATTTGCTATCCTTGGCCATTGATTTTGGCTGGGAAAGTTCTATGCCGAATTTAAACACATTTTGGAGATAGAGCCATATGATGAGAAAGTGATAGGATTTGTTTTTTTAAAAAAGCTTCTCCTTTTGACTGTTACAATTACAGCCCAGTAGGAGCACTGGAGGCTGGTTGTGGTGTGTCCTTATAAATCTTCCTCAGAAATGCTGTGTCCACCTTCACAGCAGGTGACTTTCTGGTGTAACTTACCCTGAAAATTGTGATTGCAGCTCACACAGAAGAACGTTTCTCAGTAGACATGAGAGTTTAGTTTAGTGTTTGCTCCATGGGATGATTTGAGAGAGCGATTTTTGGGAAAGATAGTACAGTTTGGGAGTGCCTGTGCATTTAATGAATTCCTCTGATGGCATGGAAAAAGGTGGCTGGGTGAGGCACTGACTCCAAAGAACAAGCTCAAAATCTCATTAATTTCGATTGGCTGTATAGGTAGTTTTAATTACCATGCTTGAACTGAGATTCAGTATGGCACAGAAATAAAATAATTAACTACCTAAGTACTCACTGAAATGGTATCACCCTGCACTCCCTCAATTTTTCCATCTAGAGCTGAACATAGAAACCACATGCTAAAAAAAAAATATGCCAAGAGAGGGGGAAAAAAAATCCCAATTCCTTAGGATTGCCAGCATGCATGTGTGGGGTGTTTTTTTGAAACACTTGAGTAGCAGAAGAATTGGCCACCTGTTGTCTGCCTCACGGCTGTGGTTTGCTGCATGTCTGGAAGTCAGAGCAGGCTGGGCACTGCTCTGTTCTTCCCAAGTTTTACTGGGAAAGTATGCAGGGCAAGAGGAATCTACCTGCTACCTGTATTTCCTTTCAATTACTGCACAGTCGATGGAGTATCTGACTGGTGCATTTTTTGGCTGCTGTTTTACATTTGTGCGGAGCCTGGGAATATTCACTGAAGTCTTATGTAAGTGGAAATGTTTCATATCTTCTGTTTTCAATGCAGTTTTACTGAAAGCCCTTTGGAATTTGAATGAACCATTCCAGAATGTGCTTTTCAAAAGAGAAGTCTCCAAAACTAAAATCTTCCCAGTCTGCTGTGCTAATGATATCAATATTGGTATGGTTAATTGAAGCCAACGTTCCTGGCATAGGTGTGCTTCTGGATAAGTAGCTGTCCATGTTTGTTTGACACTCTTAGGAAACATCCAAACCTGGTGAGGTAGAATGAAGGCTGATTTTTTGATGGATATCATTACCTCACCTGGATTTAAGGGAGAGGAATTGACTGCAGAGAAAAAGAGAACATAGAGAATAATTATTCCTGTACTAACACAGGGAAAGGATGAGGATTGGACTGGCATTGGAGTGAGGTTCAGCATGCAGTCTGCAAAATACTGAGCTACTGAGCAGCATTTCTCCCGTGGCATCATTTATTGAGAACCTCTTGATGCATCAAGAGTTGTGCAAGTGCCTAACCTGCTGTTCGTACATGATCCTCTCTGTCTTCTGAACAAGGATATTCGGAGGTTGTGAGGCTTAAATCCATGAGGCTCTGTGTTCACAATGAGAAAAACCCTCAGATGGTGAATGTAGCTACAGATTTATTCTAATGTAGATAAACTTGTACCTTTGGATAGGAACATGAGCTTCCATGAAAAAACAGGGTGATGCTCTACCCTTCATATCAACTTCTTTTTTGTGGGGGGAAAAAGAACATCTAGATAAATTGTTACCCTTTCTGACTAGAAGATCGCTGGTACAAGACAATCTTGCTGAAATTATGTCTCAGCTGGAAGGAAAGATGAGTTTATTTTATATAGCATTGGGAGAAGGTTCTCAGAAATATTCAGTCAGTCAGTTATGAGAGTGGTAAATGAGATCTCGAGAGCCAGAGCTCATCAGTGTGCAGTGATAGGGAAGTGGGAAGGAGAGAGGCTGCATCAGGGCTGGGTGTTTGTGTTCCTGATGGAAAAGTGCAAATCATTTCTTTCCCTTCTGCTGCTGTCATGGTCCATCACTTCAGTCCATTTTCACCTTGCTAAGGGATTCTGAATGGGCCTTCCTACTTTGGCACCTAATTAATCTCTCACAAGCCTGTTCTTGCAGCCTGGCTGCCTGGGATGGTCCAGATCTTGCATCAGTGCCTGACAAACAAAATAGTCTTTTTTTCCTTTACCTTCCTTCCTTTTCCTGTGTTCTTTCACCCCAAGCCCAGTCAAGCAGGTTGAAGACGTTGTTCTTCCCCAGCCTTTGAAGAGGGCATAGAAAACACACCCTGTGACTACAGGAAAATATCCCCTTTCTTCCCGTGCAACCACTCTCACACTGTAGTATGGAAAGCTGGCTCTGTTTTCAAAAATGCTAAGTGCCCACAAAAAAATGCAGCAGGATTTTCCTTGTCAGAAACTGTTCAGCAACTCCCAGCCTTCACAGTGGAACAGGCAAGCTGGAAATCATTGGGCACCTTTAGAAAATGGCATAGCTAGGCACAAATAAAAGTGTAAGATCTGAGATGGAAAAGGCATATTTTGTGGTGTAAAACATTGCCATGAGACTGTGAGACAAAAGAATTATTTTATTGAGGTTATTTTACTGTCATATATCAAGTGATCATGAATATCAGATACCTTGTGCACCGAGTTCTAACAGCCAAACACTTTATGTCTAGTTTAAAATGAGTCCTTGTGACAAAATAACACATGTAGGCTATATAACAGATAACGCTGGGTTGTATAATGTATTATCTATAATAGAAAAACATAGATTCTGTAAAATGATACCAGTGGAATCTAATATTTCTTTGAAATCTATTTCCTGGATAATATTTCTCCTCAGAAGCTACTTATCTTCCTTGTGCTCTGCCTTTGTGGGGACAGGCTTGGTGTTAAGCACAGGATATCATTCCAGTGTGGGAAATGGAAAGGCACTAAAACAGATCTGAGGAGTCCCTGTGTTAGATCAGTGCTCAGGGGACTGTCCATCCAAACCTTGCAACTCTCCTGGCCTGCCGCTCACCTGCAGACACTGATCTCCTGTGCTGGTGATACAGAACCAGCAAGAGCTCTGAAAGTCTTCTGGGGACATACAGGCAGGGAAAAAAAGGAAGTAAAATCACATCTTTAATTCCCCCCTGCTGACAGCTTCCTTAATAAATATTGTAAGAAATTCCTCTGTTAAGAACCACCCAGTAATCTAATTTGCAAGCCCCAGTGATATATTCAGCAGCCAGCTCAGGGGAGGTGTGTTTCTACTGTCAGAATCACATGAGCAGGGAATAAAATTCTGAGCTCTTGCTGAAAGCTGCAGTAATTTATGATGAGTTGTTGGCTTTTATTTTTTCATACTATTTTTGACTCAGCTGAACAAAGAGTATAGAACTGCTACTGAGTGTACATTGATTAGTTTTTTCCACAGTGCGCTCCCCTACCTTTGTGTTTTCACAGGATATAACAATACAAATACTGCACATTTGAGTTTTACGTATATCTAAAGAAATCACAGAGTGATACCCTTGTTTAAGAATGAGTGATGGATCCTGGATCATTTCAATCGTCCCCCCTCTTGACATGCTCCTGAAGGAGTTAAGCCTTTGCCAGTCTGCTGAGTTTAAGTAATCCCAGATTCGTCTGTCGCCTTCTGTGTTGTCTGAATGGGGCATCCTCGGGCTCTTCCTTCTCCTCAGCTCCAGTTTAAGGATTGTTCTGCTCTGGTGTGTACACAGAAGGCAAAGCAAAACCCAGAAAGCTTTCATGAGATTACAGCTGTACAGCCAAGGTCAGGCTGTTTGGTGAGAGAACTGATTCTCCACAGCAGTGTCATCGTGGCTCTGTCCAGTTTCCTACAGTGGGAGAAGCTTCCTTGTCTTGAGTTCCATCTGTATCAGGTCCATCCCCTCAGCTGAGGAGGACCAATGGTGTTGTCTCAGAAATTAACTCATTCAAAGAAAACAGAGCAAAGAGGTGAGAAAGGCAGCCCAAAAGCTCTAGGGTGTTGCTCCACAGCTGCTCAGCTGGGAGAAGGTGCAGTGGCTCGGTGTGTTCAGCCTTGAAAGAAATTTAGGAACCGCTTCACAGGTAATTCCATCTGAGCTGTTAGTTCATGATGAACACCTCAATTTTTGGGGTGCACCTCTGTCCCCTCACCTCTGCTTTAAGAACTTGGAGCTTGCAATGGCCACTGGTGTGGTTTGTTCATATCCAGAGACCTCTCCTTCAGGGTAAAGGAGTTTTGGGTGTCCACAGGGACAAGACTTTACCTCGGTGAAGAGCTCCCAGGCATCACTTGCTTTCTCCAGGCCTTTGTGCAGACCTTGAGAGGAAAGCTAGGTTACCAGCACTCGCTGGCTTTCTTCAGGGTGCACGTGGGCGCAGTCCAATAGATCTCTCAGACCCTTTGAAAAAAAGGAATTTGATACCTGTAAAAAGGAAGTGATGCTGTCTCTATCCTACCTTTTCATCCATGTTCCCTCTTAGTTCTGCATCAACAAGGTTTTTGGAGGTGCACCCAGTGAACACAAAGTGGTGCTTTCATTGTTGCTCTTTAAGATTCAATCTTTTAAAGCCGACTTCTCATTTCTTTGTGCCTTCCTGCTCCAGCCTTCATTACTGGGAAGCAAACACCAGTGGGTTGGGTTTTGTCACTGTCTCTGTGGTGCAGTGCACAGGTGAGGAATTGCTGTCAATGTTCATTTTTCCAGAGAGTAGCTGGGGAGATGCATGAAATGTGTTCTTCATTTACCTGAAGTTGTCTGTTGTTCGTGTTACCCTGAGTGGTGGGTGCTGCATTCCTGTTTTCTTCTCGTGCAGTGAGAGGTGCAGGTACACCCTGCGTGGCCACAAGGAGTCAGTCAACAGCATCGAGTTCCTGCCCTTCTCCAGCACCGCTCTCACCAGCTCTGCTGACAAGACCTTGTCTCTCTGGGATATCAGAATGGTAAGTAGGCTGTGCCTTGGTCTTTCCTGAATTCAGGCAAAGTAGTGACATGTGTGACGTGAGAAAAATAAAACCCAGTGTGAAATCAAAATAGAAAGTAAGGGCGATGTGCCCGTAAAATATTCACTAACACACTTGTTATCTTCTGACCAAAAATGTCACCACATAACACTCCTCTAGAAGGGATCTGCCTCCTCTCCTCCAGAACTCTGCTGATTCCTCATGGAACATGCATTATTTTCTCTAGAAGATATCACTGTAGGTAGTGACAGAAACTCTGCATCTCTTCCTCTGTTCTTCTCTACCTTCTTTTTTGGAATAGGTAAAAATGGATCGAGTACACTGGAGATTGTTTTTGTCCCTGCTGCTTTGCAAACCAAATATGCAAATCCTGTTCAAGGAGAATATGAGAACAAGGCAAGAGGAATTTTTTTCCTCTTTCATCAGAAAATCTAATAATTATTGCTGTTTCTGTGGTATGGAGCAACTTTTGAAGTTCTCAGACTGTTCCTTCAGTTGGTATTACAGCCACTCTGCATTTCTCAGACAGCGTAAAGGCAGCAAGTTCCAGCCTCAAATGGAGAAGGTTGTATTCATGGAAGGGATTTGAGAGGAAGCAGGCAGAGTTATTGCTGTGGATTAAATGGTGTTGTCATCAGAGCTGTGCAAACACAGGATAAGAAAAACTGCCATGGAAATGACAGTGGAATACCTGTGATGCTCATTAGGCAATTCCTATTTGTGGATCATAGAAACAGACTGAATAGAAGGTCATTTGATAATAATAATAATCCTGGTCAGAAAGCACAATGAGTTAAAATGAAACTAGTCAAGACTCATTACTCCTAAATGCATGGGTTTGTAGGAATATTTGATATCCAAATATTAATAATTCAAAAAGAGGAAAAAATTATTGAAATACAAACAAAAGCGAAATGCTTGATGGAAAAATAGATTTCTGCTTTGCTTTGTTTTCAATAAATCCTGCAAGGAACTCTATCTTGAAAGTATCTCAGTAATCTCCTGCTCATAGCAAATTAACAGAGTTATCAAGGAGTTTTCCTTTGACAAACATAAGGAAAAAGCCTCTCTATTTTCTCACCAGAATTGTTTTTCAGCTTTGGGTAATTTTGCTAAGATAGGAAAGACCTTTTGTGAAAAGAAAACGTTGTAGATGACATTTTGTTGTGTATTTATGCTGTTGAATTGTTTCCATGTTCAGTGGGAAATCTTGTGGTTTTGGGATGAATGCCCACAGTGAAACATCACTCGAGGTGGTGAAATCCCTGTGAAGATGCCACCTCCCGCTAAATGCTGAGTGATATTAAATGTCCTCTCCGGAAAAAAGATGAATTATTTTGTCCCATTAATTGGGAATAGAGTATTTTCTCACCTCTGTGAGATCAATTAGCATTAAGGAGTACATTTAAGATACTTTTAATGAAACATGAAAACCACGCTGGGGTTTGTTTTCTCATAAATCAGATTCCTATTGCTAATCACATCTTGCTCTTCAATCATTAAGTGCAGTCAGCTCTTTATTATTCAAGATAATGGATACAGAGAACTGTAAGTTAGAGCAGTGTAAGTTGAATGGACAATGAGCTCTGGATTTGGGGCAGGATGGAACATAAATCTTTGTAATTACTAAGCTGGAACTCTAATGCAGCCTGCAGACTTTGGAAATGCAGGGCGTTACTTTTCCCTCTTCTGGTTTTTTTTTCTGGATAACAGAAAGTAAGATTCATCCAGTGGTTAAAAAAACCCTACATCCCATTGACTCTAATTTTAAACCTAAGGGATATGTTGTCTGTGGGAAAGCGAGAACAGAGAAAGGTGAATTGCACTTGTGGCTCTTTCCAAACATTGAGGGAGAGCTACAGTTTTGGTGTTGGATTTGGGCAGGAAGCACGCTCGTGCTGTGCCAGAGACGCAGTAGATCAGATGTGGAGACCCAGGCTGCAGTTCGCTGGTGGGAATTTCTTGCCAGTGAGGTTGATGGCTCTGGTGCCAAGCTAAGCCGCGGAATTTACTCCTCCTCGTGCCAGTTCCATAGAAGGACAGGCGTGTTCCGGCTTTTCACCAGAACATTTCCTCGCTGACACAGCAGGGAAAGAATCTCTGCTCATGGATGGCAAAGTGTGTCCAGCGATGAATGTGAGAGGTGCGAAAGAGCCCGGGACCCGCTGAGTACAAGTTCCCCTGCCCGGGTGAAGTCCTACCATGATGAGGGACCTGCCACTCCTCTGCATCTCCCACAGCCCCAGGAGCCATTCCTTGGGGCTGGTCACATTTGTCTCCACACCATTTAAGCCAAACTGAACCTCTGCTCTTTTTTTCAGACAGATGAGATACCAAATATTTATACACTTAAATAATTAAATAGAAGGGAGGAAAGAAGTACTCACATTTTTCATTCCACGTGTTTGAAAGTTATTGATTTAGTAACTATTTCATCTGATTTTTGATTTTTGAAATGTCAGGTTCTATAACTGGATATTTCATTTTTGAAAACGTTGTGGAGAGACTGTAATTTATAAGGCAGCTTTCAGTAGCAATGCCCCGAGAATGTGTCCAGCAAGGATTTGGGAAGAATTCTGTGTGTCCTTAACAGGACAGGCCCATTCACGTCAGTGACGCTGTTCTTGCGAACAAAGTTCAGCACACACAGAGCTCTGTAAAATGTCACAGTCATACAGTGCTCTTTTTCTATTCGATTTTGTGAAATAACAAGCATTTGAGATATTGTTTGATAATTCTTGTCCATTTTCGTCTCTACTGCTCACTGATATTCAAGTTTAGTATTTCAGTTATCCGGGATATATTTCTTTATGCAGTGGAGCTCAGTGATTTAAGATGAGACCTGTTTTTTCTGCGTTCCTTTTGCAGAAAATTGCTGTGTAACACAAATAAAAAGATCGCGTTCCCACCCCACTATCAAACTAATACCTCTGACATTCACGGAGGAAGGCATCAAGGATGTCAGCTTTTTCCTATTTGGGTCAAAGATGACTTGAGCAGGGGTAAGGCAGCTCAGCAGAACAGTGACCAGATGCCAGTTCTGGCTCTGCACGTCAAATTGTGTCCTTGTCAGTAATTTGTGGGCTGAACAGCAGAATCAAAAGTTAGAAGCTCCAAGGTAGTGTGGTCCTTGATGAATAATGCAGGCACCAATCTCATAGGAAAAAGGAAAAAAAACAGAGTGAAATTGCCCAAAGTGCTGCTTGAACAGCAGCAAGAAGCTCCCAGTAAAAACCTGGCTCTGGCCATTTTCCTCCTCAGAGACTCCTGCAGTTTCCCCTGCCCCAGAGCGAGGGAGGGCAGTGGGAATGCAGGCAGAGGCTCCTTTCAGGCTGCTGCAGGGATCGCTGGATGAAACTGGGTGTACAGCCCCCGGGAGTGGTTCCTGAGTGTGCCGCACCACACTTCATACAGCAGGGCAAGCTGGGGCTCTAGGGCCGCACCGCACCCAGAGGAGTTCATTAGGAAGAAGTCAGGGAAAGAGGAAGAGACTGCTGGGGGCTTCTGCAGAGCAGCGTTCTGTCTTCAAATGTGACATTGGATAAAAGAGGTTCTTAGGCACAGCCCTTTTTAGAGCAGGAGTTGCCAACAAATTGCAGATTCTGTGCTCCAGTGTCTGCTTATCACGGTCTGCCAATGGCTCCTGGACATTAGCTGAGTTTGATAGAGTTCCCACACAATTAGGTCTGTGGGAAACCGCAGGGAAACCCAAATGAATGTCCCAGCTGGTAGGAGCAGCAGTACTCAGCAAGCCCAGCACCACATTCTGAGGAGCGTTACAGTCGGGGTGCTGCTGCTCTGTTCTTCCTTGGCTTTCACGGTCTGCCCCACAGAGGTCCCACAATGATCCATCTGTGCATCCACACAAATAGCAGAGTAAACCCCAAGAATTTGGGTGTGGTCATTTGCATTTTTGCCTTTGTAAAAGGGCTCTGGCTGAAGGCATCTGGGTTGTTTGAGGACAGTGGCCATTTCTAAGGGCTTTTCACTCTATGTCCTACCAAAGAATAAATAAATCCATGCACAGGGCAGTTTCTGAGCTGTTGGCTGAGGTTTCCAGCTGTGCTGCAGCATTTTAATGATGAGCACTTGGCTGCCTGTGTGTTTCATATGGATGTAGAATAATTACAAGGATGCTGATCTAAGCTGCAGCCTTGCAATTTTCTCCTTCACAATACAGCCCATCCTCTCCCACCCTGTGATGTCTTTGGCCTGGGACAGCCTTGCTGTGGTTCCTGTTGCAGCTCAAAGCTGGTTTACTTTTGGTTAAATTCAGGGAAATTGCTCCAAACTTATAATTTCCTTAGATAACCTTTTAAATTTATTTTCTTCTAATGAAATTATCTTTTAGACCACTTATTTTCCAGTGTTTATTTCATCACTATTTAGTGATTTTAAAATTAGTAATTCCCTGACACATCCTATTATAGTTTTGTTTCTTCCAGTGAAATATAAATTAGCTCGTAGACGTTTTGCTTTTCAATATGGATTTTGTCAGAACCTTTTTGTCAGTAGACTTAAAGCACTGGGAACACCCAGATCTTTGCAGGGATTCTGCCTGTCTGTGGTGGGGGGTTCTGTGCCTGTGTCCTTTTGGAATGGGCATTCATGAGGCAAATTCAGGAAAAATGACAAAGTATTTAAGGATCAGGTGTATGAAGAAGCATTAAGCAGCCAAAAGGGAGTGATTCTGAAAAGCAGTTTGGTTGTCTTTATAATTTTTGGCCTGTTCCAGTTGATTTATTCCCAAGTAAACACCTTAGACCCAAAATTATCAGTCAGAATCTCCTCAGAGAGATTTGTCAGTTTTATTTGAACCCTTCTGAACTCCTGAGGAATGCATTCACGAGCCGAGTGGATAGACAGGATGGGTCATTTAAAAAACCTCTGACAGGCAGTTTAAGGTCCAAATCAATCCTCTTCAAAAGCAGGTCAAAGATTGAAGCTGGCAGTGTTGGAGACAAAGAGCTCTTCCGTGCAAACTCCAAATCTCCCGGTGCAATTGAATTATTTTGCTGTAAATACGGGACGTGCAAGGAAAAGTCCAGTTCCTGGCATGAAGTGTAACAAATTCTGTGTTCCTGATTCTGTGCATTTGTAAATAATGAGTTCATATTTTAAAACTCCCTGTCTTAACATGAAAAGGAATTTGAGTCACAGTGAAATATGAAATCAAGAACGAATAGTTATGAATACAGGTTATGTTTTCTCCCAGAAGTAGTATCACAAAAGACAAAAGTAAAACTTGAAAAGGTTTATGTTAAATCTGTTTGGTATGCTTTCCTAGAGACTTAGTGCCAATTTTTTTAAAAACCACAAGTATGGCTGAGGAAAAAAGTCAAGATTGCTTTCTAATAATGAAAAATAATTGGGGAAAAAAGGGTTGGTTTGGTCACTGTAGTTCTTAAAAATGCTACATTCTGACTTTAGATCAAAACAACTTCAGTGAAAAAGGCAGATTGCAATAAAATATTTCAAATAATGAACATGTAAGTACAACTTCGATCAGTTGACCCAGATGCAAGCAAGAAAATATCCAATGTTCTTGTTTTGCTGTGCTTTTTTTATTCTTCCTGGGAGGCAGGAAAACTCCTGCCCTTCAAACTGCGTGGCTGCTGTCCCCAGGATCACCCTCACACGGGAACTTTGTCTGTCTCTTGGACTTATTCCTCCTTTGTCAAACCATTCAACTGTACAATCAGCTGATCCCACAGGCTTTTTTCCCCCTGTTAAACTAGGTTTAAATTAGACTAAACTTTTTCGATCAGACAGGTCATTCTGCAGACCTCAACAGCTGGATTTGATGATCTTACAGGTCTTTTCCAACGTAAACAATTCCATGATTCTAAGGCTCCAAGTGAATTATTGGCCCTTAAAAGGTTATAATTGCTTTATTAAGCTGTTCCTGTTCACTGATATGCCCCATCCTGTCCAGTGGGTGTCGGAGTCCTGTTGTCAGTGGGAATTCAGCCCATTAATGAGTTGTTTTCCTCTGCCTTTTCCCCACAACACAGAAAAGCTACATTTTTAATTTCAGGGAGAAGTCTTTGAGAAGACAAGACAGTTCTGTGTGTTAAAGCTTACATCTCCAGCTTGACTTGCATTCATACTTTGACTTGAATGCCTACATTCATGTGAAATGTATAAATGGCAGTGAGATTAGATTAAAGTAACACTTTTCATCATGATAATCAGTCATTTAGGCTGCTGTTGGAGAATCACAGAATCTGCTGAGCTGGAGGGGACCACAAGGACCATGCAGTCCAACTCCTGGCCCTGCACAGCACTGTGGGCTTCGAAGCAGGGGTTCAGAGATGCAGCGAGGCAGGAATTAGATCAAGGAATTAATTATTTATTAAATTTACAATACTATTTATATATTCTAGTTCTATAAAGCAATTGACAGTGCTTACACTTCTCCTAGGGTGATTGGTCAATATCTCAGACACCCACTTAGAAATGTTTTTTCGCAATATAATGTACACAAGGTCAGAAGATACCAGATATGAATGCTATTGACAAAAACCCTATCTATTGTTTACATAGCTTACACAGCAAAGGAAAAGTTCTCACAGAATGAATGCAAGAAGAGAAAATTTCCCTGCTCACAGCATTTCAGTATCCACACAGCACCATTCCCAGCAATCCCACCCTGTCTCTGAGAGCATTGTCCACATGCTCTTTGAGCTCCAGCAGCCTTGGGGCCGTGACCATTCCCTGAGAGCTGGTGAGCCAGTTCCAAGAGCCCCAGGATCCTCTGCAGCTGGATGCTTTCCTTCCTGTGCAGTCATGGTTTCCCCGGGGGCTCTGCAGGAGTTTCCTCCAAAGTTTGCACCCTCCAGACCAGGCTCCTTGTGGTGCATCCCAGCCTGGCTTTGACTTACTGGTGTCTTGGAGCAAGTCTCGGCTCCTTCCTCACGTCGCTGCCTTTCCCAGGGTTGGAACAGCCCTGTGATCCATCCCTAGCAAGGTATAGCCGTGCCTATCTTGGAGTCCCTGTTTGCTGCCACGCTCCCCAAGCCCCCAGCACACGGAGTGCCTCCGTTGCTGCAGCCCTGCAGGGCTCAGTGCCTTTCACCAAAGCCTGTGCTGTGGCTGAAGGCTCGCTTTCATCCCTGTGCTGTTCTCCTCGATCCCCAGGATGGGTGGTGGGGAGGTGCTCCCAGCGCGCAGCCAGAGGGTTGCTGCGGGGCAAGGCAGTGTGGAGTGATGGAGCCGTGCGATCCACGTGTCTGCACTCACAAACGGGGGACACCTGCATTCCAGGCAGCGGGCCCTGCAACTCCCGCTGCACTGGCAGCTCCCTGCGCTGGTGGGTTGCAAACTTGCAGGGGCAGGCACAGAGAAGCAGTGGAGGGGAGAGGGCATTAATTCACCACCCATTGAGGCAGATTTCATCTGTTTTCACTTGCTGCTTGTCTTAGACTATTAGTAGTAATTAGAGAGCTGTAAATAGATAAATTTAATGTATTGGAAGTCTGGCCATGAGTTCCGGTAAACACCGTGTACCTCCTGGCACGGGGTCTGGGGGAGTGCAGGGTGAAATGAAAATGAGGGAAATGGAATGAGGGAAGCAGGTTGTGCTCCTGCCTGGGCAGGGTGCAGATTGACCTGAATCTGAACTCCTTACCAGCTGCCTGTGCCCATCCATAATGTGTGGGCAGGATATACTGCAGTAGGGATGAGTTTAATTTCTATGTCGCCAATGTCACTTTGAAACAAAATGGGAGTAAAGTTTTTCAAAGGCTTTGGGAAAGGCCTGGCTGCAGAATAACATTTGCATTGACTTCTTGGTCCTAAAACTCTAATTAAATTATTGATTATGAAGCTGGCTGCTTTCTTAATAGTTCCTAATGTAACAATTAAACCAAAGTAAGTAATTAAAAATGAAAAGATTGGTCCACAAGTACAATCTTCAAAAGGTCATTTTCAACTTAATCGCTTTTTTGAAAGAGGCAGGAATAGAACAAATGAGTCATTAGCAAAAAAGCAATTTGGTGTGTGCATGTGTGTAATAATGTGTCTACCAGATGACCACTGACCACACAATACCTAAAATAATTTACAATAACGGCTAAATTTACTTAGTTGATATTATATTAACATGTCTCTTCCAGACCAGGCCTCTGGTGTGTGAAGTGCAGTAGAAGATACAAACTGGGGCATGTTTCTACTCTGGACAGCTGAGAGCCCAGGGCAGAAGCCAGAAACTTCAGCCAAAGAGCACAAAATTTCACTGGAACTATTATGTTATTGTTTAATATCATCAACAATGCTTTGTACTACACTGAGCATTTATTTTTATTATTATTATTTTATAGGTGTGAGAAGTAAGGGTTTAGAAGCCAGTCAGGTTGGTCCATGGATTTTTACAGGTGTGAAGGGTGGCAGGGAGGGGAGCATGAAGGTGTTTGCCAGAAAAATTTCAAAAGACCACTTAACACTGTTGCTTTGGATAGTGATTGTTGTGCTGGCTGCAGTTGGATTCCGCTTCAACGCAGCTGCTCCGAACCAAATCTGCTTCTTGATGAGGCAATGAGGGGGAAATTCCTGTGCAGTTCAGGTTGTAAGAGAAACAGATAAATCTGTTAGTCTGTGAAGTTAAAGACCATGCTGACTGTGGCTACGCATTCTCAAAAAGATCTATTAAAACCCAGACAAACTCCAAACCTTACTAATCAGTTTCCTTTTTTTCTAACAATAACGTGAAGTAAGTAATATATTTTCAATGACTAGGTTTTCAGTTTGGTAAAAATGGAATCAAAATATAGGTGATGATTCAATGTGTATTGATTACTCCTTTCTAACTCCTTTCTAACTGCTTGTGGATACATTTATTCCCTCTCCAGCTGCCTATAGCCTCAGGGGGTGGCTGCTTTGGACTTCAAGTCCTTCTCGTAAGAGCAACCAGATAGTGCCTGGGAAATGGTTTGAGCTGAGAAGGAGGCAGACCGTTGGGATGACTTCAGCTGTGTTGTGTTCAGACAAATGGAATTTCAGACCTTGTAAGGTATTTGCGTAAAAATATCTTCTTGTTGCTTCAAGAAGGCTTAAGTAGTCAATTTTGTCATGTGCAGAATAGATGAGGGCCCTGGTTTTGAAGGAAAACTGTAGGCTGCCAGATTGGTTTTGGGTAGAACACCCCATGCAGCACTGATGGATGGTGAAGGTTTGCAGTGGGAATTCATGCTTCAAACGTTGCCCGCAGGATGGAATTTTTGTGGCGCATATTTAGTGTACAGGGAACTGCCAGGCACTTCACAGGTGTTAAATAGTTCTGTGCTCTCACACCCTGAAGGCAACAGCACGAGGAGGCGTTGCTCACATGCTGTGGTCCAAGGCCAAAATGCAGCCCTTTGATTACAGCTGAATTCCTCTGCCACATTTAGAAACATGATTAGTAGTTGAGGCTATTTTATGGTAAGAGGCAGCCTGGCTGGTCTACTGCAATACTGATATGGAATTTGGGAGGTAGTTCTTGTCTTCCTCACAGCCCCAGGGATTTGCATGAGCGGTAGGCATATCACTTCACCATATCACTTCACCTTATCACTTCACCTCTCTTCCATCTCCCCTTTCACCCTTGGACTGCAGTGTTGGGCATGAGAAAAGCACATTAAAAAGCGAGAGTTTCGCCTTGTCAGTGTGCTGTACTAACAACCTACAGATCACGGAATATGCCGAGTTGAAAGGGACCTCCAAGGAGCATCAGGATGTTTCAACTGATACTCTAAAACACAACATACTCAGTTCTCTCTTTGTGGAATCTTTCTCTCCACTTGTGTTTTTGGGTTGTTCTGTAGAAAGGATTCATTTCAATGAAATGAGAGACAGACCTGATTGCTGGAATGGTGGAGGTGAGGTGAAGAACATGACAGATGTCCTGAGAAGGAGCTCCAGGTGTTGAACAGTATCAGTGTGAACTGGGAGACATTGGCATGGGCTGCTGGAGAGGAGACCCATTGAGGAGCTTGTGTCATACAGTTGCATTTAAAAGTGCTCCAGGAGACAATCCTGAAGGGATTTCACAGTGCCCATAGAAACGGGAGCACATGTCCATTTGCTGCCTTGCAGATGAGGTGGTGTCATGGCATGGGAATTGCGAGATTGTCAGAACTAGAAGTGACTCTGTGGAGAACTGTTCCTTCTGGTATCCTGAGAGCCCCGAGTGTCCCTCACTCAGCAGCAAAGAATCCACTGCTAATTGCATGCTGAAATTGATGGGAGGCAATGGAAAGACATCCGTCTCCATCGCTGCGCCCATCTGGAATTTCCTATCAAGGAGATGATGTTCCAGTCAGAGGTGTGACTTGCTGTGTCATTGCAGTTGACAGCCAGGTTTTCTTGCACTGTGACATTTGCCAGGCTCTTCAGCTGAAGACAGGCTTCTCCTCTGAGTACCCTGGGACTGCTCACAGGATTTCTTCTGCGTGTTTTCTCCTCCTGTGTGTACTGGCATCTCCTTTATTTTCTTGGAACAATTAGACATACCTCAAAGACACACATTTATCAAGGCAGTCAGCATGCAATTGTTCATCCCTGCTGTAAATCCCAGTGTCCCACACTATGCCATGACAAATCCAACTGTGAGTGCACTAATCCCCTCACAACTGTTATGTTTGGATGTTTTGTGTCCTGCTTTCCTAGCAGGCTGAGGTCTCTGAGCTTCTTGTCAGGAGAGCACTCCCAGAGCCCCTTTTGATTGCGGGGTGATTTCAGACCTAGTGTGGAAAAATCATCTTCAGCAGCAGCATCGTTGTCTCTCAAGTTCAGATTTCTGGCAATGGTTCACTGTGGCACTACTAAAATTAATTGTTTCAGGACTCAAAGTGTCCTGGCACCATCACAGGCGGAATGAGGGGCTGCCAAAAAGGTAGCACCAGTTGATCCCCTGGGAACTGGCTGTTCCCGCTCTGCTCAGCGTGGTTTTCAGGACAGAAAGGATTTACCAGTAAAGACTGGTTTTACAATTTGTTTAGCTTCTCATTTTCTCTAAAAATAAATATGTGATTATGGCATTCCTGTTTTCTCTTTTCTGTGGCTCAAGCCCAGCTTCTCTGCCTCCGAGTGGGTTTCAGGCCAGTGTTTTGCAAATGATAGTATTTTACATGCCAGTCCCTTACTCAGCTGATTGTTTCTTTCCCCTCAGAAAACGTTTTATAAAGAAGCAGTAATCTTTCAGAAATAAGACCTCACACTCGGATTGGAAGCACTGGGACAAAGCTGGTAGGCATGTGTAGACACATTATTACACACAAGCTGGTAGGCAAGAAGCAGAATTCACCCATGTGGCAAAGCCTTTGTCTATGATCTTCCCCTGCTGGTGACAATGGTCCAGCATCAATGGCCCAATTCTGCACTATGGACAAACCACAGGAAAGGGGGTTACTCAGTGGTGGATGTTGATACAACTGTGCCAAGGCCTACTTTTGATTTAAATCTCTCCTGGTTTATATGAGATTCATGCAAAAGCAGCAAAGATTTGCTTGAGCAAAAAGTTACGGAAGTGCAGTAGTGGTCAGGAGCTGTGCCAAAGCTGTCCCACTTCCCAGCTCCATCCAGTAGTGCCATGCAACTGGTTTTACTGGTTGAGATGGAAAATTGCGTTTGAAAGTCACTGCATTTGGAAATGCAGGTAGAATTTATTTGACCCAGTTAAAGTGCAAATAGGTGTCAGTTGTATTTGTATGAGTGTAATTGGAGTTTATAAAAAGTCAGGTTCATAGGAAATGACATAGGCAATGCAAGATACTGTGAGGGAAAAAAGTTAAGCAGTTTTATTCTGGGAAAGAATATGTAACATGTTTGAATGATTTTGGTTTAGGGGCAGATTTTTTGGTGAAATTGGGTCCCTGTAAAACCTTTCTTTTCCTGATGTAGAAAATGGAGTTTGCAAGAAGTTCTAGGAATTTGCAGAGTATTCATTGGTATTTTTTAAATCCAAAAAGTACTCTTTTTCTGGAGGAAAAAGCACATATTACTTTTCATTTAGATGCCACTGTTTCCAGTGGAGTGTGACTTGCCTTAAAGGAGAGTTAAACAACTGCCACCTGCAAAAGTGTGTGTCTACAAGCATGGGGCTGCACACCTTTTCTAGATATATTTTGCTACCCCAGAAACACTTAGAAGTAGTCAAGAGTAAATATCTGTATTAAGTCTAAAACAATAAAGACATTACTCGGTACTGATGACAACTAAGAAGGCAGTAAAATGTGTGTACTGGTGTGATGTTCAAAATTGGGCTGGGTTTGTGGTGACAGCCCCCATCTGCTGTCTGACTTCTCACTTTTGAGAGTTTGGTTATTAAACAAATTAATGGAGCAATTTACATTTCTTACTCACTCAACATTAGCAAGTGGATTGCATTTCTTAATTAGCAGGAGGATAAGGAAATGGATAATAAAGCTTTTCTCAAAAAATATGCATTGCCAGTTTTCACACCTTACTCCACATTTTCTCGTTTTTTAACCTGCCAAAATGAAATAAATGTCTGCTGGGGGTATGAAAAAAGTAATTCTTTCTTCTTTAACTTCCTCTTAATTAACTTTTAATGTATGCTGTTACTCAGGGATCGTTCCTTAATACTAAATGTGTCTAAAACAGAAAAGACAGATTTAAATGATTTAGATAAACATCTGCTGAACACAGGGGCATAAAATTATAGATTTGGAAAAGCAGTGGCTTTCTGCCAGCATTCACAGATGAAAAAAGCTACAAAAAATTGTTTTCCATTTCTGTAAACCTTCTTCCCTTGTGTATATGAGCTTAGAGGAAATTATTAATTCTTTCGGTGCAGGTAACATGGATTGCAAATGGTGCTTATATATATATAAAATATAAACTTCCTGAATAGCACCAAACTGCTCTATGAGCATCACCAAAGTAGCAGAGATTTTGATGGAGGACATCTTTCTGGTATAAAAGTCAATGGTTTTACTTGTTCTGGAACAGCCCTCTTTTCCTTAATTTAAGACCAGGAAAGGAAAGAGTTCCATAGTTTCTGCCTACCTGACTATATAAAGTTAATCCATACTGGTGTTAAATAACTCTATTTAGATAAATTGGTTCTGTCTTTAGCAATTTAGAACAATCTTCATAAGTAATGTGCAGTAAGAAGGTATTAAAGTAATTGCCTGCTATTTATTTTCAGCAATATTCAACTTCAGAAATGGCATAATAAAAAGAAATATTTCATGGCAATCTCAAGATTTCCAATAGTTGAATCAATATAGTAAACACAATATAGTTTTCCAAATAATTACAGAGGCTAAGGATATGTTACAGACTTAAACACAAAATCACTCTTAACATTGTTTGAAAATTATCTGATGGAAGAGAATTTAATCATAAAAACCTGATCGATCCAATTATTTCTGTGGAAACATCTTTATTTTGCAAGCTTCTCTCACATGCTGGGTAGCAGTGGGAATTCTCTCCATCCCCAGGGGGAGCAGGGAGGGCTCAGCACAGATGCCCAGGAAGGATTTCTGGGGTGGGCAGAGCTCAGAGCTCGGGGTGTGCAGTGCCTGCCAAAGGAGCTGCTCTGCTGCCGAGGGCCTGGGCAGCCCAGGGATGTCTGACTGGAACTGGTTCTGTCAACAGTTTTATCCTAGAATAGATGGAGAAATAGAACTTGGATGCCGTATCTTGTATCAGGATGTGCGAAATGGGTAAAATGGGTCACTGGGCACATCATGAGCTGTGTCCTGCCATCTGCAAGATTGGTATGATTGGATTAGCAGGAAAAGTCAATAGGTTTAATACTTTCTGTGTATCAATTCATGGAGGAAACCTCTGTTCTGCAAAACCAGGCTGTAGTGTCGTCAGAATTTTGGAAAGTCCCCTTCAACAATTTTGATTTGTTTTTCAGTTTCTAACAATATACTTAAATCTTAACTTACTAGTATTTTAGAACAGAAAGTTGCTTTGATTCAGTAAGCCAAGACTTTATAAAAGGTGTTTTTTGGCACTGCTGATATTATTTTACCAAATTTATGTCAGCTGATTTATTTAAACTGACCTGTTCCTTGACCAGGTTAATTGTTAGAAGAGGTCTGTTTCCCACATTGTCAACACTTGTTGCCAACACTTCTGTTAATAACAGGACACAAATTAAATCATGAGAAAAAGCAGAAATGGGAGTAAAACTGGAGCTGGGTGCTCAGGACTGTTCCCAGCTCTGAAGTAACAGTGTGTTGTGATTCCTTCTGGCTGCACCCATGGTGGCCCTTACAAAATTCCTGCTCTGATTAGAAGTGTCCCGCAAGTGAGGGGTGTCCCATTCTATGCCCGGAATTTTTCCTTGTTGCATGGATCCTACTGTGCCAAACCCCACGTAATGCCGTGACCAAAAGCAGGCAGAGTGACCTAAGTGATGACTTCAAGACAATAGAAATTAGGTAGACCTTGCTCCATCCTCTGTCAGTGTTACTGTCCCATTTTTGAGAGGGATCTGGGATGGAACAAGAGGGAAGGTGACGATGTAGAGTAGATGGACCATGTTATACTTCCCTCCCAGATCACTATGGATGGTGTAGGTTAAGAGTGAGAAAGATGATAGAAAGATAAAATCAAGGATAAATGAAAAATAAGTAGTAAGAAAGATGGATGTGAAAGCAAAGTAAGCAGTCGTGTCAAGAAGAAAACAAGGCATAAAAGAGCTAAAGGAAAGGAAACAGCTACAAAAAATCAGGACATATTATATATTTTTGGTATCTGTTTTCTGTTCGGAAGCTTCTACCAAATAAAAGGCTCTGTAATAGTGATTGATTTGTAATCTCTGGTGTCATTGCCCTCACTTCCCCCAAGCCTTCTGGAGGCTGGCTGTTGAAAAGTATGAATTGCAGCAAAGAAATGGTTCCTGGCAAAAAGAGGGATTTGTAATCAATTCCCTTCCTGCCAGGCAGGGCTGCTCCCTCCCATCGCATTTGCTGCCTGGTATCCTGTCTGCAGAAAGCCACCAGCCATGGTGCCCAGGGAGGACACAGGGACAGCAGGATGGCAAATCAATCATTGCCATTGCTGCTGGAGCTCACCGGGCAACGCTGAGGACAGACAGCATGTCTTGAGTTTGCTAATTCAGTTGTTTTTTGGGACGAACCAAAAATCAGGTGGCTTTTCAAGACTCAGTGTTCCCCCTGGGCTGGTGGTCCCTCGGGGGACAATGTCCAGCTGGAGAGTGTGTTGGAAGCAGGAGTTGCACCCAGGCTGCCCAGGGCACATGCCTGGGGCAAGCTCCCATGCCACTGCAGAACTCCCAAGGTTTTCTCTCCTTCTCGTGTTCCCAAGGCACTGGGCAGACAACACTCTGAGGAGAAACACGGAGTGTCTGCTTAGGAGCAGGAACAGCAGAGGCTGCTGGTCCCCAGGGAGGGCGGGACTGGAGGAGGTTTCGCAGCAGTTGTATCCTCGGGGAGCAGAGCGAGGTTGTGGGAGGAGGAGAACACAGCCCCAGACTGAAATCTCAAAGGGGAACAGCTTTGGGACAATGTGTCAGAGCACCTGCAGCAAAGAGGGAGCACATTCCCAGGTGTGAGTTCCTCCCTCCTCTTCTGGGGCCAGGGAACCAGGAAAGGGCCTTCAGCAAGAGCTGAGGAAGAGGAGGTGAAGACACTGGGTAGGAGGGCTGTCGTTGTACCCCATTGTGATGGTCCAAGGTGGGATACAGGTGTTCAGCAGGTGTCCATGGAACCTGGCCGTGAGGTAGGGTGGGAGGCTGGGGATGAGCCCATCCCACTGCCACCTACCTCGGCAAAGGTCCTCTCAGCCCTCCTGCCGGGGATACAGAAGGAATAAACAAAAACGCAAAAGAGGAATTACTAAAACTGTCCCTTGATAACCAATGGTTGATCATAAATTGGAGTGTCTATGCAAATGAAGTAAATAATTAAAAACTCCAAGAACAGCACTGACTAGGTGGTTGATGGCTGGCAATTATAAACGCTGAATTTTTAATATGCATACATCTAAGGAGCCAGTAAAAATTAGCTCCTAGACTAATGGACTTGCCTTTCTTCCAAGGCAGAATTTTAATGAGAGCATTATTTATAGCAGAGACCAAGAACGAGCATTTTCTTGCTCAGTCTCATTTCTTCTTTGCTGGCACTTTATTCATTAACCTCTGAACTTCTCTAGAGAAGAATAATGCCCTACACAGTGGAGGGCAAAGATTACCTTGACCCCCTGAAATTAGTCACGGGTCGGGTATTGTTAAGAAAGTTACGTCTTCTAACAAATAATATTCATAAAACCCCGTTGGTGATATGTCCTCATTTCCTGCTGGTTTCTGGGTCATTTATCTGCAGTTCAGTTTGCTGAAGAGAAAATGAACAGAATGTGGTGTCTTGTAGTGCAGAGCTTCTTGTGCCATCTTGTCTTGTACCATGCAACACCATGAGATTTTAGCATTTTATTTGAAAATTTGCAGAACTGGAATGCAAATTATAGATCATGTGCATTTTAAAGGGCTTTATGTGCTTTCCTTTTGAACTTCTCTTCGTTAAATATTTTTGTTATGTTAAATTTTTTCTAATTTAAGAAAAAAGACTTTTCTGTCTTCCAGTAGTCAGGAAAGCGCTGGCTTAAATTGAAAAAGTGGAAAACCAATAAAATTAATAAAAGAGCTTTACTTCTCAGATCAAGAGATAACTGTGTGGGCTGACCCTAGTGATGAGGGAGACAGGAAAGGAGAATGAGCAAAAATGAAAATAGTATGTTGGAGGGTTGTAATCAAACCCAAATTAAAGCATTTTATCAAAGAAGGCACTTCTCATTTAGAAAAGCTATATAATTTTTTGCCTTTGCCTTCTGAAAAGACAAAGCTTAGGTTGTACTTCATTCTTTACTAGTCAAAATCATGTGCTGCAAATGTTCACCTGCAAAGCACACGTAGCAGTCCAAGAGTCGAGCTGAGTGCTCGCTGTGTGAGGGACGGAACGAAATCTGGGCTTGCCCCGTGCTGCTCGAACGCCGTGTCAGGGTTCCTCCCGTGGCTTTCAGCCATATGTGCCAGCGGACTTCTTTTCTCCACGTTGCAAAACGGGCACTGATTCCATTGTCACTGGAGAGCCAGACTGCAAGAGAGGCCTAACCTGTTCAGGCTGTAAATGTTGTTTAAGTAGTACTTTTTATTTATGACAGTTCTTGGAACAATGTTCTTGTACTTGGGTGTTCAAATGACTGAACCCAGAGAAGATCTCGGCATAAGAAGTACCATTTAATTTGGAAGATGCCTGAACACCGCTATGGAGCAGAGTTGGTGATGTGCATGTCATGTTTTCTGAATTAATTTTTAAAACTCTTTGGGTTTTGACAGTAATATCTACTTTGAGATATGTCTGTGCATTTAAGGAAGTTGTCAAATCCATGTCTGACTCAGGAACTGTTTCATCTTGCTGAGATAGGAGGGAGCTTGGGAATGTTGGTAACTTTCCATCACCTTTAACAGGATGCAAAGTGAATGGGCATCTGATTGCATATAATGGGACCATACAAGATGGCAAAATGCATTCCATGTATTTTTGATATGAACAGTAAGTTTGATCTGGAGAACATAAAATAGTAGAGGGGACAGCAGAGTAACTGTTCCATAAGCGAACTTTCCTCACTCGTAGCTGGTTTTGTATGTAACTGGATGGGAAAACTGGAGCAGATGTACCAGGGCACAACACCTCCCATGGTGGGATGTGGGCTTCCAAGCAGGGGTTCAGAGATGCAGCGAGGCAGGAGTCAGAGCAAGGAATGAATTATTTATTAAATTAACAATACCATTTATATATTCTAGTTCCATAAAGCAATTGAACAGTGCTTACACTTCTCCTAGGGTGATTGGTCAAAATCTCAGACATCCACTTACAAATGTTTTTTCCTAATATACACAAGGTCAGAAGATACCAGATATAAATGCTATTTACAGAAACCCTATCTATTGTTTACATGGCTTACACAGCAAAGGAAAAGTTCTCACAGAATGAATGCAAGAAGAGAAAATTTCCCTGCTAACAGCATTTCAGTATCCACAGTGGGAAGCTGCAGGTGGGGCAGAAAGGACAGTCTCTTGTCCAGTGTTACTGAGTAGCCTGAAGGTGACCTGGAAAATGAGAAGTCTCAGCCATGAATTCTCCCTTCAGTTCCTGAGTGTTTGAAGCACATCAGGGCTGCTGACTCTTAGGGAAGCATCCCCTGTGCAAAACCAGCCAAGGCAGCATTGCAGTGCTGAGTGAAGGTCTGAATGAACTGAACTTGTGAAGTGCTCCTCTGCTCTTCCCTTCCCTGCCCTAGTCCTGGAGGAATAGCTCCAAGGCATAAGTGTATGTTTTCCATGTCTGAGCACGGAACTTCTCCACTGAGCCTGCTACATGTGCCTAGGCTGGCACACTGGCACATGATTTCCAGTCTTTCTTCCCTGCTCTTGGATTTGCAGGTATTTCCTGAAAGTGTACTTGTTTCACTCACTACACAGTTCCACAGGAATTCCAGCTCTGAAAATCCTGGCCATTTTCTCTAATGAAGGATAAGTAAGAGAGTGTCAACATCTTTCAGAACAGCTACTGGAGAACTTTAGAAGACTAAACTTTGCAGGCTCTCCCTCACATGATTCAGTTCAAATTCCTGAGGTTTCCTCAGGTGCAGGTATTCACCAGAAGCACCCACAGCTCAGAAAAGCTGTTGTTAGTCCATGTGGGAGCCCCGTGCCCCTGCACAGTTCCCCATGGGAACGCATGGGAATGCAGAGAATTGGCATCTGCCTGTGTCTTGGAGCCCCTTTTCCAGCCTTGGCTCTTCACTGCCTGCAGTTCACATGGGCCAGGGGCTCCTCCTATTTAAGGGTTTGTCCCCCAGCCCAAATTTGTGCCCTACCCTGACCCAACTTTGGTGTGAACTTGCTGTGTGGGCAATAACATGCCCAGATTTTATTGGACATGCCCTGTTCTCCAAGGCTGTCTGCAGAGAAGACCTTTCAAAAAGAAGCTGGGAAGTGACTGCCTGACAGATCTCTACCCAGATCTACCCAGATGTACCCAAGTGTGGTTCCTGTGCAGAGCCCTTTCATCCACCAGTCCATCCAGATGCCGGTGAAAGCCACTCTGCTCCCATTTGAACTGGGGGCTTTTCAAGTTGTCTCTTGTATTTCATTTTTCCTCTGATTATTACATTTTTATTCATTCTGTCTTGAAAGACTCATGGCCTTTTGCAACTGCATGTCCTTTTTTTCCTTCCATGAGGACTTCTTCTCCTTAGAAATATCGAATATATTACAGAAAGTAAAAAGTAGAAAACTTTCCTTTTGCCCTCAACCAGCTGAGGGCTTGGCAGCTACAGGCTCCAAAGTGGTGGGAATATGAGGAAAGAAAACATAATGGCAAAGAAAAACAAATAAGTGACTTTCTATATTGTGAAACATTGCAAACAGGAACGGTTCATATTTCCCCCGCTGTCAGTGTAAGCATCCAACAACAAATCAATAGTGCCCAGCAGGGAGTGGTTCCCTTCCTTCATTTTAATCTGTGCAGCTCATCGTGGCATCAGGAGACCAGCAGTGCCAGGAAAAGGGAATGATTTCTACCAGGATTGTGTTGCAACTGCTCCACCCTCTTTCCCAAAACAAATTCCTGGGGGTTTTGAGGCTTTAATTTTGCTTCTTCGAGAATCAGAACAGAGACATTTGTTTTCCCCTCGGCTGCTCCTCCCATCACAATGCTGAAGGCTGTGCTGTTCTCTTGGTTGCTTCACACTTCAATTTCCAGGGGCTTTGCCATAATGCTGTGCCTTCTCAGCATAGGAAGGTTACCATTCCCAGGGCAGAGGAAATAGGAAGAGAAAAAAGTCCCAATATCAGCTTCTGAGTGACAAAGGTCTGTGTTAGAAACCCATCCATTCAGTCACTGCATGGAACAAGGGCAGATTTTCATAAAAAGAAGATCCCAGAGGGGTTGGGGTAGGAAATACGTTAATTAAAGCGCTCTGCAAAATAGTGGGTGAAGAAATGCGTAACGTTTCCTCTCCATTTTATGCTACACTGAGCACTTTTTTGACCTTCAAACAGTAGATGGAAATGTGGTGTTGAAAGCATTCATACACACGGCGAGCGCAACTCGATCGTTTCCTCTGCAGTTCTTCGTAGGGGGAAAAAAGCGAGAAAGGAGAAATATGATGGCGTTACCATATTTGCAGCTGTAGTTGTTTAGAGCTCAGGCAGACTAACATTAACAAGTGATGATAATTAGGCTTGATTTGCATATTAAAATTGTCTTAATTAAACACTGATTCAGTAAACGTTTAAAGGCTGTAATCGATCTTTCGCAGGCACTCTTGGTTATTTATATGATCTAATAAAGGCTGGAGGCTTTGTTAATGAGCCCTCTATTTCCTAACTTGTATGTGTCAATGAGATTATTTCACTGACAATTACAGAGCTGGCTGCTGTTAATAACTCACCAACCTCGAGGCTGAAATTCTTTTGTCTGAGGCTCCTTTAGTGGGACCCTGCTGTTTACATCTCCTTGCTGCTCAGGCAAGGGCTGTGCCACAGCCCTTCCTTTCCTGGGGAAACCTCCCAGGGCAGAGATTTCACTGGGAGATTTTGTGACTCTAAAATCAAGCTGGCGGTGTCCTGCGAGCTGTTTGAATAATGGATCTAATATTTATACAGCATTGAGCTCAGTCATAATACATTTAGTCCCAGATCTAATCCTGGCAACTCTGACAGGCTGAACTTTGTGAGAAACTTTTTTTAATTTAGGAGGAAATGTAATCATGCTCTAATTTTACAAGAAGCCTCTGAAAAGGAGGAGTTTTGCTTCTCTTCAGTGTTGCTGCAATCCTTTGCCAGGACGTGAATATCTTGGGAAAACGGTGCTAAAACAGGTGAAGAGCTCTTGCTTCTCAGTTGCTAATTGTTGTTATCACCCCTGACAAAAGCATTCTGGGAAAATTTCATGTTGCTTTGGCATGATTTTTTCAGTATTTTTTTCTTATTTGACAGCTTCTTGCACATGAAGGACTGTGCATTGTGTACATATGTGTAACTTTTTCATGGCATCTGTTTTGTTGTGGGGTATTCCCAGTAAGGATTTTCTAGTTAACCCCTCTACTCCTGCTTCTCTGAAGGTGACATAAATAGCTGCATGCTCTGGTCCCATAAGTCCAGTCACCAGTTCTGGTGCCAGTATGGATGGATTAAAAACTGTATTTATTCCTATGTCTTTTCAGTTGTTGAGTTTATTGGAAAACATTAATAAACTTAACAAAGCTAAACCACTAGAGTATATTTTTAATTATTAAAATAATTATGCTGTGGAGTGATCAATAAACTCTTTAAAGCATGTAGGAATTTCAAAATTGGTATTTTGCCTAATTCCATTTGTATTAAGACTGAATACAGGTTTTTCCTGGGAGCAGTGCTATGATGAAAAATAAGGCTTAGATATCCAGCAGACTTACTAAAGAATAGAACTACTCCCATCGCTACCCAGACCTTCCTGCAATACTTTCTTTTTTCTCTAGAAAATTCTACTGTTGAAAATGTTGGTGTGAATTTGATTTCAAATACTTACAGTATTCTGAATTTGAAATTGCAGAAGGTTAGGAATATTTTTGATGGGCTTTTACCATCCTTTTTCTCCTTTCACTCAGAATCTGTAGATGGTGTAAGCAGGATCTGGTGTAGAGAATCTGTGGACAGCGTGTTTGTAAGAGCTGATTGCAATGTTTTCTCCTCTTCCACTGGTGATTTTTTCATTTTAATTTTGATATCTGAAGACTTTTTTAAAATTACACAGTCACTTTTTTTCTTATTTTTATTTTTTCTTGCAGGGAATTCTTTTTACAACACTTCTTCAGTGTTTCTAGCCAAATAGTCTGGATTCTCTTCTCTTATCCTGGGTATTCAGGTCAACAGTCCTGTTATTCCCAAAGCAGCAGTCGTTGGGAAATGCAGATCATGGTGAGCAAGTGGTATGCTTTCCACTGCCATTGAGAGCCTGCTTTCTTTGCCAAGCCCCTTCTTTGGGAAGTCATGCCCTTGCTGTTGGTTAATGGAGAAATAGAGACCACAGAGCCTGCCTCTGCAAAGCTGTTCAGCAGTGCTGGTTGGTGGAGAACTGCAGCCATGCTCCGTTGGGTTTGCCCTTATTTGTTGTTCTTACTCTGGTACTTTTTGCTGTGCATCTGCCGTTTGAAACCTGGCTGAGATGCATTTGATGCATTGTGACTGCCAGAACAAAATTCACACTGTGAATGCAGCAGGCTTACAAATTCCTTTACTCCAGTAGAAGTAAACCCTCTCCCAAGGGCTGTCAGACAAGTAAGAACTTTGATCTTACTGGCTCACTCTTGATTTATGCTGACTCTTTGAAGGGAAGAAATTCTTTAACTTTTTCTTTTCTTTCTTTTTTTTTAAATGTTTGGGCCACTTCCCTTGTCTTACTTAATAAACACAGTTGTGTATGTACCTGCCTTTGTCACTATACTGTCTTTTGCAGTTAAAGCCACTTAGCTTTTCCCTTCTCCTGCTACGAAAAAAAATCCATTGTTCTGATAGGAATCCACAGAAGACAACAATTTGGCATTTTGGCCAAAATTTAGCTTCAGTTTTTAAGAGCACTAAAGCCCTTCAGACTCATATCATAGTCAGATAAGGAGGAAATTATTTCCCACATGTCGTGCTCTCACTTTTTCTTACATATAATTAAATTATGTATTCATTGTTTTATTCCAGCTTCATATATTTTAATTTTCAAAGCCAACCAAAATGATTTTGTATTTTTTCTATGCTTGCACTACCCTCATAACTTTTCCAGCTATATTCCACCAGAAACTTCCACTCATTTATAATTCATCTTTTTGATCTTTTTTTACATTAAAGTAATAGAGCTCATGGTGTTTAATAGTAGGCAGCCCTAGCAGGTTCCATTCAGGCATTACTCTCCTGGAAACAGCTGGTCTGTTTTGCAAAGCAATGGAATGCCAAGTTAATTGAAACTGCTGCAAAGTTCCTGGGTTAATCTGCAGCTAAAGAGCTCCAGCACATTACTCACAGCAAGATTTCCCTGGCCATCCCTGCCCATGCACTGCTGATCCTTCCCTCCCTGGAACATTGAAACTCCCAGAGTTACACCGGATAGGAGGGGTGCAGTTATGGAATTTGGCTGTTCTGGTGCTGGCAGGGTGACATCTGCTCAGCTGCCTTACGGATCCTTAGGAAGGTGCAGCAGCTTCTACCAATGAACCCATCTGCCAATACCAACCAGGGCAGTAACACAGGGCTCTGCTCTCACTGAAAGAATTTCAATATCTTGAAGGGACTTCTTTATACTGTTTATTTTCTTGCAGAGGAATGATGGGTCCAGCAAAGGCATTTCTCCCTGCCCTCTCTGGCTGGCCTGCCGGGGCCGTGCAGGTGGGACTGTGCTCGTGTGTGATCTCTTCAACTGGAGGCGACATTTCTCTCTTTTCACACAAGCAGGTACAGGAAAGGATCTGCTTCCCATAAAACCTTTTTTCCTCCTTATGCAGCTGGAAGTTTGATGTCTCTCACAGGAGTTGAGCGAGGAGAGGATCCCACACGGACATGTCTGTTTAAATACTGCCTGTGGTTACAGTTTTCTGCAGACTGCAGTACAAAAATCCAAGTGTCAGTAGAAGACAAAAAGATAATTCACTTTCATCTCCAGAACAAAGCTGAACAGAGGAGCTTTTTTCAACTTTTTTAATTCATGAAACATTTATCTTGGAGTCAGGTTATGTTATGCTGGCAAGAATATAATCTGTCAGCATTTCTACTATAAACTCCTGTTTTCAAGGTTTTTTAGGAGAGCCTTAAAGGTTCACTTTGAACAGATTTAGCATACAAGGTCTTGGCCTAGAAACATACTTCTCATCCCAATTACGAAAAAATTAATATGCCTGCATCATCAGTGGAAAAGGTACATTAATACTACATTCAGGTGGAAGTTCAGACCTACACAAGTGAGCTAATTCAGGGGTATTCCAGAGCAAGGTTAATTAAGGTTTTTTGATATATTTAATAGCAAGTGTTACTAAATGTGAAGTGAAAGGAAGGATGGTCTGTGATGAAAAGCATGGTGTTGGGTTTAGCTGGCAGGCAGAGCTCTCTTTCTAGTTTTTATTACCTACCAGATTTAGAAAAATGCTGCTTCTCAAGTTTTTAATGTTTCACAGTATGAAAGTTGTTATAGAAGTTCATGCATTTTAAAGAGATTCAAAATTCTTTTCCATTTCTTTGGGAAGATGTAGTGAATAAAGTTTTTTTTTTAAAAAGAGCCCATCAGCTGATGTACTTCAGTTTTGGTGCACACACCTGCCTCTGCGAATCCTCGTGTAACAGAGCACACAAATGGTGGCAAGTTAATTTTATTCCCCAAAGAAGGGATTACAAAACATTTGAGTAATTCCCTGGCCTTACTCCTGGTGTAACATCCAGAAACCTTCTCTGCATGATTCTTCCCCCCAGGGTCCATTCCAAGAGAGGAGAACGGAAGCAAACTC
Source organism: Callaeas wilsoni (assembly GCA_013398955.1). Lineage (NCBI taxonomy): Eukaryota > Metazoa > Chordata > Aves > Passeriformes > Callaeidae > Callaeas > Callaeas wilsoni. Next base: position 224,085 of record VWPU01004888.1, read on the forward strand.
TGCACTGAAGGTGCTGTGCTGGAGTTTATGGAGTAAACCCTGCGGTGACAGATGGTAGAGCTGCTCTCCGGGTTTGCTCAGTGCTCAGACACTGCACGGACTTGCCCGCGAAGCCTCCGAGCGTAACTGGGAGACGGACGCGGTTCTGCCCTGCGGGGAGTGGAGCCCTCTGGGTGGGACAGGATGGGGCAGATGGAGAGAGTGGCTCTGGCTGCGAGCAGGGGGGGACACGCAGAGTGTGGGGTGTGCAGGGGGCTGCTGGAATGAGTTATTAACACAGAATCACAGAACAGCCTGAGCTGGAAGGGACCCATCACCGAGTCCGGCCCCTGGCCCTGCACAGACACCCCAACAATCCCAGCCTATGCATCCCTGAGAGCATTGTCCAAACATTCCTGGAGCTCTGGCAGCCTTGGGCCCGTGACCATTCCCTGGGGAGCCTGTTCAGTGCCCCACACCCACTGGGGGAAGAACCTTCCCCAAACATCCAACCCAAATCTCCTGCGACACAACTTCAGGCCATTCTATTGGGTCCTGTCGCTGGTCACCACAGAGCAAAGATCAGTGTCTGCCCCTCCTCTTCCCCTCACAAGGAAGCTGCAGACCCCAATGAGTCCCCCCTCAGTCTCCTCTTCTCCAGCTGAACTGACCTCAGCTATTCCTCATACAGCTTCCTCTCAAGGCCCTTCACCATCTTTGTTGCCCTCCTTTGGATGCTTTCTGATAGCTTAGTTTCTTACACTGAGGAACCCAAAACTGCCCCCAGCACTCGCGATGAGGCCCTCCCAGCCCAGAGTAGAGCAGGACAATCCCCTCCCTGGCCGTGCTGGGCCTGATGCCCCCAGGACAGGGATGTTCCTCCTGGCTCCAGGGCACTGCTGACTCAGATCCAACTGGCCAGGACCCCCAGGCCCCTTTCTGTGGTGCCTCTTTGCAGCGTCTCATTCCCCAGTCTGTCCATACACCCAGGGTTGCCTCATCCCAGGTGGACTGTCCTGTGTTGAACCTCATGTGGTTGGTATGGGCTGGGAAAGAAAGGAGCTGTCTTATAAAGGTAGAAGGGGGGGACATTCTTAGGCTCTTTCCTCCAGGTTTTGTGCTTACCCATCACATCTCATGAAAATGAGTTTTCTCTCTCCTAAAAATTACCTTTTGCTCTCGTGAAGAGATCCGAGTCCCTTTTGATGTCTTCATGCACCCACTTCATGGCAAGGACGCGGGCAATTCCCTGCGGCATGGAGGGACTGCGGAGCCGCAGTTCTGCTGGATCTGCCACATTCCCCATGGAGCTCCCCAGTGCTGCCTGAGACAGATAGGCCATGTTGTGAATAAGGCATGGGAATGAGAAGGATGCACAGCTTTAATTTTGCACTTTGCTGTGAAAATGGAACCCCCTGGACAAATCCAGCAAGGAGGATTGAGAGGAGGGTTAGAACTTCCCAGTGAGTTGGTAGCCAGAAATCACAGTACACTGAATATTCCTTGCTTTAGGAAAAGTTCGGGTCCAGCCAAGGGAGCTTCCAAATGTTACACTGTTTGATTTGCTGGGAAAATTCTACCTATGTAAGCTCAGAACTTTAATTTTCCCCCAAATGCAATTAAATCTTTCATGAAGAACTGTTGGGAGGTTTTGTTTGTTTTTAATAAAGAGAATGAGGTGAACATTTCCACAGCTGAGTGCTTCATGGTTTGAACACTTTTCTTAGTTTAGTCCTTTCGAATGAACATTATTTCTTTGAGTTAATTTCTAAATGAACCAAGAAATTACAAATAAATCTCCTATCTGAACACCGTTTAGATAAATCTCATACTCAAATGTTGTTATCTAAAAGCTCATATCAAACTCATAAAGATAATTACCTATTGTGACTAGGATATTACACCCAGCTCGATCTAATGGATTTGTTATCTTGATTCTGGACTTGGCAAGTAAGTTTGTTCATGTCAGATGTTCATGTAGAGCAAGGCATTCAAAACCCAGAAAGAAAACCAAAAGAGCAGAGTTTGAGAAACATGAGTAGTTTTCAAATGACACTCTACTGGTTTTGGCTGTTTTCTCCAGAGGTGCTTGCAGTATGGCTTGTGAAGTTTGGGAGTTTTATTTTGTTGCTGCTGAAATGGTAATTAAAATAAGTATAGGAAGATTCAGCTGCTGTGTTACATAATTAAAGGTTGAACTTAATTATTGCAATGTAAAAAAGCAAAGAAGCAAATTAATTATGATTGTCGTCAGCCTGTCTTGTCTTACCCTGGTATTCCTATATCTATGTGGATACACAATAGGGAGGATTTACAGCAGAATTTCACTATTGATTCCCAAATCTTAGTCTTTTATCCTTTGAAAGTAGGAACAAAAAATAATTTGAATTTGGAAACCTTATTTAACTGCTTTTGCAGCAGGATTACTGCTTGCAGATCCATGGCTCCAAAGATCAGGCTGCTTTTCCACAATACCAGATTTCATTCTAACAAAGGAATGTTTTCTCTCTCAGGAGTCTTTTAGGTAGCTCCAGTCCAAGGCAGGCAATTAATGCCTGTGTTCAGTGGAAGCTGAGAGGTTGATAGGCTCCACAGCATAATGCCAGGGTGTTTCTAACCTCTGATTCTAATGTTAATTTCTGGATTTCAGACTGGAAAATTATATGTGTGTGTGCATGTGTGAATAGTAATTAAAAAATCCCAAAACCTTAACGATGCAGAACACTTCATATTTTGTTTTCTTTGAATGTCGCTGTTATCTGTATTTCCTGCAGAGGAAGAATGGATGGTTATCAATGTAATTGGGCAATAGCTCAAGGAGGGAACGGAACTCAGATTTCCTCCATTAATGTTTCAGTCAAGATTCAATTGACAATAACAATGTATTTTCCATGATTTATACTGCCGGAGTGGCCCATGCAATGAGCCTGGGTAGACCCCATGGGTTAAAGGAGGGGGAAATGGGCCTTTTCCAGTTTCAGAGTTCTGCTCTGATGTTCTCTTGCTGCTTCTGCTCTCAGCGTGTGATTGTTCCCTCTGTAAGGGGTGATGGTCAGTGAGACCTTCAGACTACAGAAAAGGACTGTAATTTTCCCCTAACTAGGAACTGCCCTAATGGCAATCTCCTTCTTTTTCCCCTGCTGAAAAAGATGGGGATGCAAGTCCCCAGTGTTTGTTCTTGCTCAACTTGAACCTTACAGAAATTCATTGAAATGGCAGATGCACCCACGCGGTCGTGGGCACCCTGTTCAGTTCCACACTGCGTGAAGCACTGGCGGTGCTATAGTGCATTATTTTATAATTAAAGCCTGAAAAGCAGAATGCATGTGCAAAAGGGATTTCATTAACTTACTGCTGAGTTCTTGGTGCTGAAAGCTCAGTGCTAACTTGAATTCTGGCCCACAGAATATCTATTACTATTTGGTTTTTTCCTGAGCTGTTACAGCTAAGTAGTAGCTTTCCAGTTTCGTTTTTATGTCTGCAAAACTCAGATTTCCTAGTCTTAGTAAAGAAAATCTGAGCTATGCATTGAATAAAAATAAAGTGGCACTTTGGAAATTAAGTTTTGATAGTATTGAGAAACACTTTGCAGAACCATTGCCTTTGTCTTACTTTTATTATCATTATTATTACTTTTATTAAAATCCTTTTCAGAGGGCTTTTACTGAATTGACTTACGGAGGGAAAGCTGAAAGTTAACATCCATTTTGTGTGGCATCCATGTGGATTTTTTCCCCACTGGTTTGTGACAGCATGCTTTTTCTGGGTTTGTGGAAAGGTTGCTCTGTGTGTATGGATATTTGAGGGTAAATACTACACCCTGCTGAGCAGCAGCAGTTATTTTACAAGGGCTACTTTTTACATGCAAAACATGCACTGATACTTGGTTTGTTACCATGGGCTGGGTGCAATCGATATTGCTGCTGGGCCACAAGGTACATCTTATGTCCTTGACATTTTTTTGTTGCTAGACTGCTTATGTGTGTTTGGTTATCTTTGTCTCCAATCCTGTTACCTTTATCAAATTAATTTGCTTGTCAGTCTTAGGGCATTTTGTGTAATCGCATTTCTATTCCAGCAGTGAATTTGTAATTGCAAAGTAATTATTTAAGTTCTCCTTTTATCAGCATTTATTGGTTCATGTTTGATTACTTCGAAATCATAGAATCACAGAATCTGCTGAGATGGAAGGGATCCACTGGGATCATCAATCCAGGCCCTGGCCCAACAATCCCAGCCTGTGCATCCCTGAGAGCGTTGTCCAAACGCTCCTGGAGCTCTGGCAGCCGTGGGGCCGTGAGCATTCCCTGGGGAGTCTGCACCCTCTGGGGGAAGAGCCTTTCACTGATATCCAACCTATATCTAATACCTAACTTAAAAATATACAGGGGTTTGGAGTGGGCTTTTTAGCACTCTTTCCCCTTGTAACTGTTGAAAACTGTGGAGGCCTCTAGAACTGTGCTCTGGCAACGTTTTTATGCTTAAAGTGGATGGTGTGCTCTTTGAATATAGAGCTTTTATTAGCTCAGAGCCTTTTTCTCTTGTTGCCTTGCAAACGTTTTAGGGGAATAATACCAATTTCCTCATATGATCACAATAGCATATGTGGCCTTGGAGCAGAAACTACTTCAACACAGAAAGGTAAATGAAAAATACAAAATGGCACTTGCCAAAGTTGCCTGCTCCTTTCTTTGGGTGACATTTTTTTAAACAAAAGGAATTCTGTGCAGCATTAAATGCTGGGCTTTATCAGACGTTTGTATTCTAATGCCATATGAGCAAGACTGGAAAGAGCCTCCTTGGTCTCCAAGTCCAGGCAAAAGATCACATACAGGAGAAGGTCATTTATTTCCAGGCTTTTCAAGCAGCTTCTTACAGTAATGAGATTTTTTTTGTCCCTACTACTTGGAGTGGAGTAAGTTTTTGTATCTCACTGTTCAAGAACTGTCTTCTAATTTTCTACTGGAATTTATCTGCAGATAACGAATCCCCATATGTTCCTGCATCAACACTGCTCTTCAGCATCAATAGCTCCTTTCCCACTTTGCTCTTAACCCCTGAGATATTTACAACAGCAATGTAATCCCCTTCAACTGCTGCTTTGTTGGGCTGAGTTCTCCTAAGTGGTTCTGAGATATAATATGAACTGCAGAGCATTACTGAGGAGTGTCCCTACAGAATTACTTTGTGGTCAAACCTCATTAACTACTTTCTGAACGGGCTTGTTGCAAACAGTGAGAATATGCTGCTAAACATGCTGATGATAAAATGTAGGAGGTTTTGTCAGTGAAAAAGAGAATTCAAATTTCTTATTTCAGAGTAGGAGTGATTTTTTTTTTCATTGGGAAAATAAAAATGGGATTAAGCTGATGATATAAACTCCGAAAGCATGACAGAGGTATGATTAATTTATGTCACCCCTGCTCCTGCAAGACTGATTCAAGACCAGGATGAGTAGTAGAATTTCGGATCTTGTGTTTGGGTTTTTTCAACTCCAGAAAAATGCAACAAACTGTCTTTCCATTGCAGCGTTAATAAAATGCTTTCTTAGAGAGAAAATTTGTTCTTCAGCATATGATTACACTGCTCAAAGCTGGGCTTCACTTTTAATAGGAAGCATTTTTTAACCCGTGAAACCAGTGGTTTCTATGAAAACAGAGAAGAGCATCTCTTTTCAATACCTCTGTTTTGCCATCCAAGATTTCAGGTTTTTTAGCAGGAGATACTGTGGCTGAATGGCTCCTGTACTGGGAGAACAAGCCAGATATCAGTGATGACATATGACATATGTTACTGCACTATGTAGGTCACTTATGGCCTAATGTGGGAGATGACAAAAGATAATTAATTTTGATTTCATGCCTGTGATTCCTTAAGGAAGCCTTTAATGGTGTGTGTGGAATATCAAGAGACATGTACTGACTCACAGCCTGAGAGCAAGAGCTCAGTCTTTTGGAAGGAGCGATTACACCTTCTAATTCCAGCCCTCCAGCCAGGGAGATGACTTTACTTGGGAATATTTGAATGCACCTTTTCTGCTCGCTGTTATGCGAAGTAAGGAGATACATCCTTAGTAATGGTGAGAAATGTGTTCCTGTTCTAGCAACCAGGAGCTGGCTTTTTAGCACACAGCGCATCTTGATTTTCATGCAGCCATAAAATCAAGGTCTTTCTGTTTACACCAAGGCTATAGAATTACTTACATCTCTATAACTTATTTAAACGCTCTGTTTTTGTTACATTCCTAGGGTCTCCGTGTTTACACATTCCAGGGTCACGTGCATCCCTGTAATCATGCTACATTCAACAAGAAGGTAAGTTCTGCCTGTGAATTTCCTTCTTTCTTCCCTTTAACCGTCACGTTCCTTGCTTTGGCGCCTACTGTCCTGCTCCTGGGTGACACAGAGACCTCTGGGGCTGGATTCAAAATCAGTGGTGGCTCAGAGTGGCCCAACCTGCCAGCCAGACTAGAGCCCCAGTGCCTGTTACAATAGAGCTGCCCCCTCCTTGCTGCTCCCTCCTGCCTCCTTTGATCAGTGCATGATGTCAAAGCCATTCTCCTCTGTTGGGATCATTGATTACTTTATTTAAATGAAATTCGCTGTTAGGTTTTTTCCCTGGCTGGTTAATTTATAGTTGTTGTCTGAAAGGAACCATTTTGAGTGGGATTGGTGACAGACTACTGTCTGAATGACTGATAACTTTGGAAGGGGAGGAATTTCTCCCGAATGGTTCTTAGAGGCCGTATGAGATACTCTGAAATGACCCAAACATTTGTGATGTATGATTACTGCAGCTCTCCTGGCCACACCTACTCTTTAAAACTGGTGTGGAAGTGCTGAGGCATGTGCTGGTTTCTGCTGCCACTAGCAGCCTTTTCTCTGAGAGACCATCTTTCCTGAAAAATAACTTTGTGGTGTTCCTGCTCCCTGTGCTCCCGCTGACACCTTCATTACAGGCAGAGCAAGGTACTAATTTTTCCTGCAGGAGATCCTGAAAATTCTCCTCTTGTCAGTATCAGCTGCTGCTTTGCCAACTGCTCTGCCAGCCCTGTGTGTTTGTAGGGCAAACTCCAGGGGCTGGCACAGCAGAAGGTGTGGGATAAGCTGATGTCCGGGGGCGGGGGAATAGGAATTCCCAAGGCATTTTAATTCTTTCTTGGCCATGTGCATCTATCTGTATTTGACAGGCACAACCTGCCTCTCAGTGCCCTGAGACAATGTGCTGGGGAACAAAGAGCATTTAACAGGAGCAAGCACGGTGAGGGAAATACTGTGGAGATACCACAGCACTGTCTGTAATGTGGGTATTGATTTATAAAGGGCCTCATGTGACCTGTAGTGATTAACAGGAAGCTGAAAGACCACGCGCTGATAACCTTCCAGATAAGTATGTAGCTTTGGGAAGGAATATTATAGTTGGCATTAACTCTAGACTAAAATCATTGGTTGACATTCTCAGTGATTGAATTAGTAAAAATGGAAACATTTGGTGCAGCATTGATCAAAGTGAGTGAGGAATAGAACTTCAGAAGCTGTGATTGCAGTTGTGTAAGTTAAGTCTACTACTGAAAAATTAAGTAGTGGCCCTGAGTTGTACAAGTAACAGTTGTCCCACTGGGTGGCTAGCAAAGCAAGTGCTATATTTCAGCCAAATACAGCACTTGAGACCTATTTTCTTACCCTCTAGTGCTTGCTCACCAAAAAATGAAAATATTCCACCCTAAGAAATCTGATTAAGGTGTTTTGAGTGTCAATATTTTTGTAAAATAATGCATATTTTATGAGGAAAAAATGTCACAGTCATAGGAACAGTCATATTTTTAACAATACTTTCATGGAAAAGATTTTGGACATTGATCATAGACTGTTTGGACAAAGTGCAACATTACTTCTAGTGTCCAACCTAATGGTTACACCTGGCCAAGGAAGTCTACAATGACAAAACTGAAGGCTGATTGCTGAAAAAACCCTACTTAGATTTTTTTTTCAGTTATATTTTTTTATATCCTAATGTCATGGGTCTGCACATCCTATGCTTTTCCAGAACTGTTGCCTACAGGGTCAGACTCTGTGGGTGCAGAGCTGTAATGGTGAGAGATCCCAAGGGATTCACTCCTTCTTCTGCTTGAACATAGGTCAGTTTGAGTGGGTTTCTATGTCACTTCAGTGGGTTTGTGGTAATCCTGTCTCGGGCTGCTTGGTGCCAAAAGGAGTTCAGAAAAAATACGAAATTCTAATTACACAAGAACAAGGAACAAATTTTCTAGTTAGATCAGAAAGCCATCCGGGCAGTGTGTCCAAATATTAAGGTATATTTTTGAGGAAGAGTATTGTGTGAAGAAGAAGCTAAAAAAGAAAAATGCATTTATACAAATTGAATAAATCCTCATTAAGCTCTGTGAAACTGATTAAATCTGAGTTATTTACTACACCATGCTTCTGAAACAGTAGTTAATAGCTTTTTTGTTAAGTGGGCAGGGTTTGCAGCCAGTACTCTTATTAGTGCTGAGATTCCCTAATTAGCCTGTTCTCTATGGAACAGAACTGCCAGCTTGGCACCTGGAATGTGCCCATTTGTTGGGTCCTGCCTTGCTGGGACACAGGAGTCACAGTGCCCTGGAGAAACTTCTGCACTTGTGGTTATGTCAGGACTTAACAGATAACACTTCCAGCAGCATTTAAATCCTGCAGTTTTCCAAGTTGGTCTTCTGTGGAGGATCCTGTCTGTGGAACGTTTGAGAAGATTTGAGCAAAACTCACATAGCTGCTTTTGAGTTGAGGACATAGAAAAATGCATCTTTCCTGCTAAAAGTTACTGTTACCGTCCCTTTTAGTCCCATGTTTCCATAACACACTAACTTTGTAGAGAAGAATGTTTCAGATATTTATTTTGCACCTCGGTATGGCCCAAACAGCATTTCAGGTAAGCTCTGTACCTCCTTTGCAATGGTAAATCACCTACACTAATGAAGTATAAAGACTACAGATGCTTGGTTGAGTCATGAATTTAAAGTAGAACAAAGTTTGCTCCCTTACGTGCGTGTATATATGTGTTTGTGTCCAAATAAAAGTATGCCAAGTGTCTGCCATGCTGTGTTTGTGTCATATCTGCAGGTTTAGGAATCATTACAGTGGTTACCAAGTTTCCCTAAAACAAAAAAGAAAGTATTCTTAGAATTACTGGTTATATTAGGAAAACCTAAAGGACTACAAAAAATGTGCTTAAGAACAACTGCCCAATTTTACCTCCCCAGGCCAAAATGCAAGCAGCATCTAGGTCATTCCTCCATTGATTTACTGAAGGGCAAGTAATGTCAGACAGTTTTTAAACAAAAACAAAATTTCAATTTTGTTTACCTCCTCAGCAGTCCAGTTGGATGTCAGCTACCATTTAGCTGGGCCAATAATATTGATATTTGATGTCAGTTCTTATTCATTACTGCACCCAAATGATGCAAAAGTCAGATCTCTCAGATGTTTCTATGATAAAGCCAGGGATGTCTGACTGCATCTAACAAACACAAACAAGAAAAGAACAGAATACAAAATCAAAAACCTATCTGCTCTTATTGTTATTTATGTATTCAAAGTGTTCACCTCTTCGCATAAACTCAAAGCCAGTTGCTTACAAAGGTTACCCAGTAATACCAAACGTGTTCAATTATACATGCATAAGGGCTAATAGGTTCTTCCTCTAGTTTATTTCTGTCTCTATGCATAAGAAATATAATTACAGAACTGAATTACGTTTTAAGTACAGATTTTATTATCATTAGTTAACCATTTTCAGGCCATGAAACATTGTTAGAAGTAAAAAAAAAAATCTATTCCATCTCTCTGTCATGGCAAGGAACAAAATCTGTGTCAAAATACCCCCATTCCATTTGTTGGCAAAAAGCTTTTTCTGATAACAGGGAAACTCTCTGAAAATTGTGCTTCTACATCCCTTCTCTGACATAATCATGTTATTCCCTATTTCTGGAAGTAAGTTTTCTGGGATGCTCCCTTCCCTTGGCCATCCCCCCTGTGTTACCCGCAGACCCTGTGGTTAGCACTGCGCCTGCTTTACACGTTATGTGCTGACCAGATAACACGTGCTGATGCCACTCGAGTAGGAGTGGGTAGACCCATCTTTATTTTGATCAGTTTGAGTATTTTTGCTCTCCAACTCTGATGCTCTTAATGTAGATGTCTGGATATATATGTCTAGCAGATAGCCTAGAAGTAAAAATATTCCTCTGGATCTTACTGTGAGGAAGCAGCAATATGTAGGGACTTATTTAACTGTTGAAGGCCAAGGAAATTCAGGATGCATTGTTTTGGAAGGGGATGGCTCTCTCCTGTGTCCTTGAGAAAAGAGACAGTCTCTCAGCCGAGGCCCTTCAGTGAGATTAAGAAAAAAACAAATCCAGGACTGATTTTTAAATGTCACACCTTGTTTGTGTCATTCAGTTTCCCATCACCATTTCAGGTTTCTCATCAGAGATCATTTGCAAAGAAAAACTTAGTAATAGGTGTCACACACCTCGATAAGCCAAGGGCAGAGAAGAGCCACGTGCAGCAGATGATGGGGACTGAGAAACCTTCGGTGTCAGTAAATGCACCGGCTGCTGCTGGAGTTTGCCTCTGCCCTCCTAAATCAGACAAAATGCAGTTCCTTCACTCTCTGCTTGTTTTGTCTTCCTGGGTTATTTTTGGATCAAAATCCCAGTTATAATTTCTTCTGGGGAAAAAAAAAATCATTAAAAAATCTCTTAGTCTAGCAGTTTGCTTAATCAAGGCAAAAGTTACCTTTGAAAACTTGGCATTACCTGTTTTTTCTATTGTCTCGAACGTATATAAATACATTATATATAAATAAACATAAACCTGTTTGAAGATTTTAAACCCAATCCTGTCAAGTTTACTAACTCTAAAAATAATCACAGCTCAAGAAAATCTGCCTTCTTCTGTTTCAAGCCTTTGCATTATGAGATGTGAGATGAGCTCATTCTGTGATGGGACCTCTCTCCTCCAGCCTCAGGGTTTGTGTCCCTCTTTTGTTTGGACAGTGCTCTCAGGCGCAGGGTGGGATTTGGGGCTGTACTGTGCAGGCCAGGAGTTGGGCTTTGATGAGCCTTGTGGGTGCCTTCCAAGCCAGGATATTCTGTGATTCTGTGATTTACCTCAGAGTTGATTTTTTAGTTCTTTTTTTACAATCCCTTCTGGTGCTCTTTGTTGTCACCATGCAGGGACTCACAGTAAACCCCAAACTATCTTGTAAAGTTCACCCAAACAAACGTGGGGAAGCTTAGATTTTAGAAGACCTTCTTTTGCTCTTCCTCATGGCTGGTTCTAGGAGAGTATTTCAAACCCATCAAGAATTAATTCAGTACCCATCAAGAAATTCAATACCTGAAGGGAACCTACAGGAAAGATGGAGAGAGACAAGGGCCTGGAGGGACAGGACAAGGGGAAATGGCTTCAAACTAACAGAGAGTAGGGTTAGACTGGATTTTGGGAAGAAATCCACATGATGATGGCGTAGATGAGGAATGTGGGGTAGGAAGCAAGGCAGGTCTCTGCCATCATGCTGTCTCATTCATTTGTTTTGAACCAGCAGTGAATGAAATATTTAAATATTTAACTTTTCTAATTGAAGCTTTTAATCAGATTTTGCTCTCGTTTAAATATTTGTGTATGATGAAGCTTTGTCTCAACTCTTCATGATAAAAATTTGGAGTAACGCACTGACATTTGGATTCAGACAGCTCTGTAAAGCCCAAGAAGAAAAAATGTGGCATCATTTTTAGATGGCTTTGACATAACTTGGGTTGAGTAACTTTAAAAGCCCTGTGTATTCTAGGTCAGATTGGCCCTTGAAAGATCCTGAGCAGAAACCGATAATAACTGACTATACAATATTTTCTTTTATGTTTTCAAACCTTATATTTACAAATATAAACATTGTTATGTCCGTTTGCTGCTAACTAAAAGAAACAGAGATTATCTCCTTTAATGTGATTTTGTTTGCTTATTTCTGTGTTCTGCAGTGAATGTGACCCTCTGTGTACACAGTACATGAAGCAAGCGCTGTTTAGCATGCAGAACCACAAGCACTGTGGAAAACTTTGCCCTTCTTTCTTAGAGGAGAAGAATTAATTTGTGTATCCTAAGGAATAAGGATTTTTTAAAAATTGCATCTCCTGGCCCAGCACGCTAGCCTTTCCTGTGGCAGATGTACAGCGTGGGTCCAGACCCCTGCGTAATTCATTTTTTAACAGCTATTTCTTAAACTCGTCTTTTTGCAAAACAAACAAAATCAGAAGGCAAAGATCCACCTGGATTCTTTAAAATTCAACTTCCCATGTGCAGTACAGTCCAACCTGCCTCTCTTTGTGGCATTTCACAGGAAATTATTGTTCTAAAAAACATGAGAAACAGCACAGCATCCCCACCTTCTACCCTGTGACTCTCTCATGTGACAGTCACGTTTTTGACAAATTGTGAGACTTTTACCTGCTCTGCCGTTGCTGTCACTGCCTGGACTGGGAACCACTGAGTTGTGGGGCCGGAGCTCCAGACATGGCTGCTCACGCTGGGTCTGCTCCCTGCCAGCTCTCCCAGTGCTCCCAGTTGGCTCTGGGCAGGCGTTGGTGAGGGCTCACGTTGCATTAGCCTGGACACCTCTTAAAATAGGTGCCGTTGGATTTGCATTGGTTACCAACAGACAGGGAACAGCTCTTCCAATAATGTTTGTGCAAAGCTGTCTCTTCAAAAGGGCTTAAACTAAACTTGCAGTTTAGACCAGTGGTTTGTATTTGGTAAGAGGACTCTTGAATCCTTACCACTTACCAAAGCATAGCTAAAGGGAAGCAGGGCACCCAGAACAGTGCTGTATCTGTGGTGCAAAGGATGTGGCTTTATAGAATACCAAGTTGGATTTAAAATGAATTTATGCAAGCATGAAAGTAGGACCAACTTTGGAAAGGCTTCTCTGTTATGAAAATGCAATTAATCCGTTGTTGAATAAATACCACTGTTAGAAGGTACTTGACCGTCAGAGTGATTTAATCTGAAAATAATTGAGAACGCACAGCTGAAGTCATCAGGGGTAGGAATGCAGCTTGTTTTGGTGCTATATTGGGTTTGCAGGGCAGGGTTTGCTGTGGGGACAGACAGCGCCATTTCAGGGCAGGCCATGGGTCAGTCACAGCCATTTCAGGGCTCTCAGCAGGCCCTGGATCAGCTGCTCCCATTTTGGGGCAGGCCATGGGTCAGTCACTGCTATTTGGTGCAGGCCATAGGTTGGCTGCCACCATTTCGATGTGACCCAGAGGCTGGCTAAGACTTAAGGGGACAGGGGGATGGAGCAGTGGCCATCCTGGTTGTTCTGAGCCGGTCAGCCATTTCTCTGGTGTCCTACAGAGGGCTGTGAGCTCTGTGAGAACTCTGAGGTCAGTGAGGGCCATGGGGGCTGTGAGGGCTGTGAAGGCTGTGGGGGATGTGGTGGGTGTGGGGCCTGTAGAACTGTGGGGGCTCTGAGGGCTTTGAGGGCTGTGGGGGCTCTGAGGGCTGTGAGGGATATGGGGGATGTGGTGGGTATGGGGCCTGTAGAACTGTGGGGGCTCCGAGGGCTTTGAGGGCTGTGAAGGCTTGGAGGGCTGTGAGGGCTTTGAGGGCTCTGAGGGCTGTGGGGGCTCTGAGGGCTGTGAGGGATTTGGGGTCTGTGAGGGCTGTGGAGGCTTTGAGGGCTGTGGGGGCTGTGGGGCCTGTAGGGACTATGAGGGCTGTGGGGGCTCTGAGGACAGTGAGGAATGTGGGGGCTGTGGTGAGTGTGGGGCCTGTGTGGTCTGTGAGGGCTGTGAGGGATGTGGGGGCTGTGGTGGGTGTGGGGCCTGTAGGGGCTGTGAGGGCTTTGAGGGCTGTGGGGGCTTTGAGGTCTGTGAGGGATGTGGGGTCTGTGAGGGCTGTGGTGGGTATGGAGCCTGTAGAGGGACTGTGAGGGATGTGGGGGCTGTGAGGGCCGTGGGGGCTGTGAGGGCCGTGGGGGCTGTGAGGGCCGTGGGGGCTGTGAGGGCCGTGGGGGCTGTGAGGGCCGTGGGGGCTGTGAGGGCCGTGGGGGCTGTGAGGGCCGTGGGGGCTGTGAGGGCCGTGGGGGCTGTGAGGGCCGTGGGGGCTGTGAGGGCCGTGGGGGCTGTGAGGGCCGTGGGGGCTGTGAGGGCCGTGGGGGCTGTGAGGGCCGTGGGGGCTGTGAGGGCCGTGGGGGCTGTGAGGGCCGTGGGGGCTGTGAGGGCCGTGGGGGCTGTGAGGGCCGTGGGGTCTGTGAGGGCCGTGTGGTCTGTGAGGGCTGTGGGGTCTGTGAGGGCTGTGAGCACTGTGAGGGTTGCAGGGGCAGTGTCGGCTATGGGGGCTGTGAGAGCAATGGGGACCATGAGGGCTTTGAGGGGTGGACGTGGTGAGGTTAGTGAGGGTGTAATGCCCTGTCCTGTTCGGTGGGCTCAGGGCATGGTGGTTTGATTTAATCTGGGCAGTGCATGGGAGAAACAACAAAATTCTCAGGAGGTTCAATAACTTTGACTTGCAAACTTTAGAACATTAAGGTAGAATAAGATACTTGGCAAATTTTAAAACAACATCCAGACTGAGTGAGGCACTTCACGAACTTTAACTTACCCAGACACAACAGGGCACTTAAGAAGGCAATTTTTGACTGGAATTTTTCAGTCTGGCTTACAGCAAGAAGGAGAAGAAAGAGACAGAGCTCATCCTGTCATCCACTCCCACTTCCCACCTGGTTGTTTTGAGCCTGTTAACCATTCCTCCAGCCTCCTACATATATTATATTGGTTTTTCCCCAGTCAAGTCTGCTTTGTCCATGACAGTGCTTGGTGAGTGACCCTGTCTTGAATCCAACACACAAACTTTTTGTTCTATTTCTCTCTGCCCTGTCTAGCTGAGGCAAGGAATCATAGAGTGAGTTTGGGGGACACCTGGCACTCAGCGGGGTTAGCCCACCTGAGATATTTAGCTGTTTTTTTGTGAAGTAATTCTCAAAATAATGGGATCAGATTTGTTGAACTGATCATTCTTTCATCTGAAATACATTGAAACCGTGAGAGAGATTCATACACTTACTGGAGCTCAGAATTGGGTAAGCTTCTGTGAATGCATTTCTAATACTGTTTATATTTTTTTTTTATGAATTTAGTTCCTCTTACTAAACACCCAAAGACAAGATAAAGAGCCAAATATTATGTTGGACTCAGTGATCTTTGTGGTCTATTTCAACCTAAATGATTCCATGATTTTACATGTTCCTTTTGGTGGAAACCTTTAAAAAAAGCACATGTACTTTACTGACACTCATTTTCTTTCAGTGACTTAGATGTTCTGCATTTTAAAATGAAGATTTTTCATTTCAGCAGTAGATCTCTTGCCACTAATTTATAAATTTAAGAAAGTATTTATTACATTACAGTATTTTAACATTAATTTAACAGTGACTAGTACCCAGTTTTTCGCATTTGGAACTGAATGACAATAAAATCCCTGTGCTCAAACACGATGTAGCCCAGGAATTTTTTATGCTTGTTGCTCTTGGGAGTGTCTAAGCAGGTAATGACGGCACCTAACTTTACTTTAGTCATGGTAACTCTCGAAAATACAGAGAAAAGCCAGTAATGGCAATTATCATTCATCTCCTCTCACTGCACAGCTCCCAGAATTCAGACCCTTCTTTGATGGTTAGAAAGAAAAAACCAAAATTGATTATTTTAAACCTCTCTGCAAAAGCTATTGCTCCCTTTGCAGCACTGTTTCAAGTGCAATGTCAACTAGTGTGAGCAGTAACTCTGCAGGGAGTGCAGTGGTTTCTTATGTAAATTTATGCAAAGGGTTTCTGCAATCCTAGCATGTGTTGTGCTCCTCAAACACACCACCAGGCACTTCCTGCTACTTGATGTGACAAAGGAAGAGAGATTTCCCCCGCTTCACCAGCAAGAGTGCATGAGACAAACTAGAGACCTGTGATCCATGATTATTTTTGAAAGTCAGGAGAGTTGGAAACGCTCCTGCAACAAAGTTCTGCCATTCCCACGGATTCCTTTCAGTGGAGCTCCTCCTTTGGAGGACGCAAGGGGTGTTCTGAGTCTCCATGTGCTCTGAAAGCAACAATAGCCACCTTCCTGGGTCAGGCTGTAACGGTTCTACTCGGTGCAAAATCAGGAGCTGTTCATTGACAACTAAGAAAGTTGGAGGATTCTTCTGTAGGAAGCAACAGTGAAGCTTTGAGATGATTGTTTTTGCATCAATATCTTGGATTCTCCTCACTCCACAAGAGCTGGTGTCTCACCAGTACCTGGCTATTCAAAGCTGTAAAAAAAGTCACTGGGAGTGACGGCCAGACCCCAGTTTCATGAGCTCTGGGTTTTCAGTTTCTTTGAAATAGAAATGGTCTTCTGCAACTTTGATCACAATGCAGAACTCAAAACTATAAAAGGACAAAGGTAAGAAAAAAGCAGGTGGGAAAACACCAGCACTGCCTGTTAATAACCCTTAATCACCGCTTTCCCCCGCTCTTGATGAAAATAATTGTTAAAAATAGACCACTGCACTTGGAAAGTGTAATCAGTGTAGCTCTGTACTTTTGCCAGGCTAAGTAATTCCATGTCTTTCTAAGAAGGTGCTATTTTCATTTGAAACTGTGATGATTTAAGCATGATATTTCAAAAATGGGTGGTGATTGATTAGTCATTAGTCTAATAATGGACTCCATCTGCATTTTTTCCTATGTCTTTATCATATTTTACATAATTAATTTGGATTAATTGGACATTAAAATCCTTTTGCCTGTACCCACTACAGCAAATTCACCCACCTATGCTTGGATTCTCTTGGGATCCCTCTGCTCTTGCTCACTATATTCTGAAGTGGGATGGGGTGGCACAGGGATGGGGCTCTGAATGCGTTGCCTGTGTGTCTCATTATTTTTATTCATTGTATTTAGTTTTTGCATTGCAACAAGGCCTGAGGTAATAACTCTCCTCAGCTTTCTGATGTGCTTCATGCTGTAAATGTGGGAGGTAATGACTACTTCTCTTAAAAAAAAGGAGGTACAGTTAAGTGATTTAGGACGTGTCCCACAGGGAGCACCTTAGAAATGCAGATTATTGGAGCCTCTCCCTTTGAGGCAGCTGTTCCTCATGTGGCCACTTTGCCTACTGGCACTAAGTGGTGAGGAGGAGCTCCCACCAGGTTTGCGTGCACAGAACAAACTCCTTTTGCTGGGTTCAGAGATGGGGAAGACCAGTAAGAGAGTCATCAGCCCTTCGTTATGCCAGAGCTCAACCAGATTCCCAGCAGTAATGGAAAGGGGAAGAAATTATCAAGCTTCTTTCTAGCTGGGAAGGGGCCTACCTTGGATCTGTTGCCACTAGGGCTGATGAAAATGTCAAAGTCATCGTAGGAGTCCCCTAAAATACACCTCATCCAGATGCATCTGTCCTGAGAACAAAGGATTGCAAAGCAGCGAACTTGTCATAGTGAAAAGGAGCTGCTGTTCAGTCACTATTTTGCCTTTTTAAAAATACGTGCAAAAGGTGATGAAACAACTACTGACCTGCCTTCAGAAATAAAATGTAAAAGAGGATACTCCTGGGAGGAGTTTACTGCAGTCTAAATTAGATGAAGCGACTTGATGCGGTTCATGTATTATTGATCTTTCAGCAATAAATCCAGAGGTGTGTTTATAAGCAAGAGACATAATTATGCAGATTTTTATCCTTCTCACTGGTGTGAAACAGCAGTTTTCAGGGAATATTTACCTAAAGTGTACCGGGTGATTAGTCCCACTGCTAATCATTAATATTCAGAAGAAAAAACACCTTTTTTAAAAAAAGAGAAGAAGGAAATAGATTTTAAAAACTTCCTGGAAACTAAATAAATCTGTTAATTCCTGATGTAACAATTATTTGGTTTGTTTGCAAGTGCCAGTTGAGATTGGGATTGTGATGTATATGGAGCTGAGCATGTCCACTTTAATGGGAGGTATTCTGGAATATAAAGATGTTCATTAACTTGGCAGGAAGGTAGAAAGTGGAGGGTGGAACTGTGAAGGCAATTAAAGATTTGCAAAGTCCTTTAAGTAGAGCCTGGAACAGAGCCAGTCTTTGAATGCAAACTAATTGAATCCTTGTATAAATTCTTTAATTACTCCAGCGTGCACACACGAAACAGTACCAACTTGATTCTATAGACTAGGCAGCAAGTCTGACCAGTTTTATAGAATCATTCTACATGCTCTCTGATTAAAGGAGCTAATGGAGCTGGGCTGAGCAGCAGCAAATGTCGTGTAAATGGAAATCAGAACAAGGGAAGTCTGCTTTTGCACCTCTTCTCCTTGGAACTCATTGTCTCCTCCTTTTACATGTAGGAAATCAGTCAAGCCCTGATGGTCCACCGTGCTGTTCGGTAAAATATGGCATCCAAAACACATCATAAAAAAGACTTTATTGTGGCAAGAAACAAGAAGAAGAAAACCATGAGCAAGGCAGGGGGTTCTTCCATGAATGACCAAAAT
Organism: Callaeas wilsoni; assembly: GCA_013398955.1. Lineage (NCBI taxonomy): Eukaryota > Metazoa > Chordata > Aves > Passeriformes > Callaeidae > Callaeas > Callaeas wilsoni. The sequence continues at coordinate 242,625 of VWPU01004888.1, forward strand.
AATAGCTGTAACAGGGATGAAAAAGCCAAAAGCTCACAGGAGAATTCAAAGTGATTCTGCCTTAAAAGCTTTTGAAAATGGCCCATGGCCAGATGGAAATGAGCTCATTTAACGTATGACTTATCCTTTTCTTTTTCTTTGAATGGTGTGTAGCTCCAAATAATCTTTCAGCTTGGTTACATTCCTGGTTTGTTTCTTCCTATTGAGAAGTTGTTATCCTCCATCTCCAGCTCACTTGATTTGGATAAGATGTGGAATAGAGCGAAGAAGTGGCAAAGTGTAATAGCCAGCTCACTAACAAAATCATTATGTGATGTTCTTAGCGTAGCAGCTGCCTCGGGACTGGTGATAATTAATGCATTTAGTAATAAGTCTGTGGGCAGAGTGTGTCTAGGCTGATCAAATACCTGTTTTGTGTGTGTTGATATGTTGCCACCAGAAGTCTGTTTTCTTGCTTCTGTTTCCTGATGAGGTGTGCTGTCTAATCACAGAAACCAGGCCAAATACACTGCTGGGTGTTACATTGTACACACACTTTTTCATACCAGGCCTCTGAGAGGAAATTGTTAAAATGTCTGCAGACTTGTGACAGCAAGAACTGGTTGTTCTTTTCCACTAAGACAGTGTGTAAAGCCTTTGGAGCAGGACCATCTTCTCTAGGTCACCCAGCACACGGCACAGTGGGATGGTGCTCCCAGAGCAGGTTTGTCCAGCACTGCTGCTATTCAAGGATCAGGGGGTTCATCCTTTGGGGTGTGGCCACAGATCCCAGAATCACAGAATAGCCTGAGTTGGAAAGGACCTCCAAGGATCATTGAGTCCAGCTCTCCAGTGAGTGGCCCACACAGGGGCTGAACCCACAACCATGGTGTTATTAGCACCAGGCAGAGAGGAGTTTCGTTTACCTTAGGGCTCAGTAGTAGCAATGGGGGAAAATAAACATGGCAGAGAACGGGATGGCAAGATGCGAGAAAGCAAGGAATGGATCTTCTCTTGTGGCGTGCCAGCTACTGTAGCAGAACTAATGAATAGAAGGAAAAACCTGTAATACAAGTAAATTAGAGTGTTTTCCTCATGATTATGCCACTAGTAACGATCCCCGAGTCAGGGCCAGTGAGAAGGTCAAAGTCAGCTCTACGGTCGCAGTCACTTTCCAGCAGGGACTGTCTCTGATCAATGTTTGCCTAATACCTGTTCCAGGGACACATTCTCAGTGCTGTTATGATCTATCAGCTGGGCCGTGCTGTTACTTAAAAGAGAAACGTCATATTGAAAATCCAGGGGTGCAACTGTAGGTGACACAAGGAGGAGTCAGAGCACCCTCTGGAGTGTCTCCTGTAACTACCCTGAGTGGATTTTGTGCAGTCTCACCCAGGTGGGCTGTCCATTGATCTGGGTCAGGATTGCTGAGCTACCAAAGCTGTAATTAAGCAGCATTTATTGAACTCAAGTGTACATATAAAACAAGTGTGAAGGCACACATGTTCTAAACCAAACCAAAACTACCATTTACACACACATACCCCCCAAGTAATTTTTTGTTAAAATGTCTCTCTGGATAGAAAAAAATCTGGAGTAAAATGCAATCGTATGTCAAAGTCATATTAAAGGATATGAAATAAGGGGTATAAAGGATACTGGTGATTTCCTAAGTGCGCCATTGATAGAGATGTATATAATCTTTGCAGAAGAAAGTGAAAAGAGAGAGGCTGGTGAAGTGTGAAGAACTGGTCCAGAAGCCAAGTATTTATGCTGGGGAATGAAGGGATCTTTGTACACACATACTCATTTCCTCTTGCCTTTACTGGAGTGATGGATAATGACCTAAGGAAAGGAGACATCTCACTCTGTAATTACTCCTGAGTGCCAGCTCCACCAACACCTCTGCTCAGCTGAGATATGCATCTCTAACCCCTCTGAAAAGTCAGATCATTCCAAAATTGGTGATCAGTTTGGCAGGTGTTGTTTTATAAACATCAGCAGTGGGTACATGGATAATTAATCCACGCTCAATGCTATCTGGAAAGGGTAGGGAGGAAAGAAGGAAGAGCTAGTTTTTTACAGTGCAAGAAAATAGTGTCCAAGTGGGATGTGGACGACACAATAATTGAAATGCATCAGGGACGAGGAAGAAGGGAGGAGTTTTGCTGCAAAAACCCACTTTGATTTAACCTAAAGGATGCAGATTGCATATGAACAAATACTTCCATACTCCTGTTATACTCATGGGCTGATTTAGATCAGCAGCATGGGGTGGATGGGGGAATTGCTGCTAATGTGGAATTTAGTACTTGTAACACAGCAAGTGTATGAAAACACTGCTCGTAAGAGTAAGGGACTGGATTTGATGACTCTTCAAGTCTCATAACCAGGATGATGGGGGGTTTTTCCCCCATTAAAAATCTGCTTTCTTGAGATCCAGTTCAAGCCATAGAACAATTTGGAGTGTAGTTGTTGTAATTTGGAGTTTTTTGTTGTTTGTTTCCCAACCAGCCTGCCTGCCCTCATCCTTTGTACAGGCTGAACTTGCTGGAAGAAGCCAGATGAAATGAAGGGGAGTTCGGTGGGCATAGCTGGTGAGACAGTTCAACAGAGCCACGATGCTCAGCACCACTGTGTTGGGTGGGGTATGTTATGGTTACTGGCATTTTTTTTCTGAGAGCCTGGCTGCTGAATTCTCCAGGCAATGATTACTTTGTTTCGTGGTGTTAAGTCTGTATTAGTCCCTGTAACAAGCCAGAATGGAGTTTTGACATTTAGATCTCCTCCAAATGAACCCAAAGATTTCATTATACTTACACCAGGGTAGTGTTTTGCAAGCCATTAGTTTCTAGTTGAAAAGCTGATGGATATTTTAAGATCTGAAATCCTCTGTTTGCTAGCAAACACCACACATTTTATTGCAGGTGCTATTTATGTGGAAGATGTAAAAGGTAAATTAATTTTTTTAAAAAATCATGGATGTGGTATTTGACCCATGTTTCACCTGATTTTCAGTCCCATACCATTGTGATTCCCCTTCCAAACAATATTCTTTAATCTAATCTTGCCCTTGCATAAATTGGAAAAGACATTGATAACTGTGAGTGCACAGCAGCTGAGCTGCTTTAGGGATTTGAATCTTTATTTAGGAGGTTAAAATGAAAAGTAAATGTTTCTACACGGGTAGCTGGGCGGTACTTTCTGTTCTAGTGGGAGGAATTAGCTAAACAAAGTTATGTTTGGGCATCCTTTACCCTGCCTTCTTTGATTTTTGCATTTATTTATATAAATAAATATAAATTTTGGGGGTGTTTTTTGGTTTTAGTTGGTATTGAACAGAAGCATGGGGGACATGGTCCTGCTGTCTTTCCTTGCATAGTCCCTGCGTGCTTCTGGCTCACTGAAAGGAGGGGCTTTCTCACAGAATAGTCTGAGCTGGAAGGGACCCAGAAGGATCATCCAGTGCAACTCTTAAGTGAATGGGGAGTTGCCCCTTAGGGTGGCTGTGGAATACACAGCAGGGAAGGAGTGTCTGTTCTGCTCTCATCTTACACTGCACATGGAAAACAGGAGCAGGCAAATTTGAAATCAGGGCTAAAGGGCCAATCCTGTGGCTGTGTGAGAAGAAAAGAACCACAAGGCATGTTCTTAGGGGACACTGGTGTCAGAATTCAAGATGACTTCTTTTCTCCTTTGTATTTGCAGTTTCTCCTGAACTGGTCTCTTTAGAAGTCACACTGTCTTGTTGCTATTCAAGACAACAGAGCTGATAAGAGGCTGTGAGAACCTCGCATATAATAGCTTATTTATTTATTTATTTATTTATTTAAATACAGTTGCTGTGCCTGGCTGCTCAGCCCTCTGCCAGAGGCTTTGATGTTGGCAGAAATACAGAAGCAATGCCTTGATTTTGTTTCCATCTTTGGCAGGGGGATGTGATTGCTTCCTGTGACTCCTCCGGCGTGTTGAAGCTCTGGGACATGCGGAAGTTGGTCCCTACTCTGTCCATCGATGCAGGTCCCCATCCTGCCAACCAGGTCGCCTTTGATCGCTCTGGTAGGGTCCTAAAACAACTTTTTCTCCCTAAGTCGATGTTTGTTTTGAAATCTCTCTAATATCTCTCTGGTTCTGGAGCCAGATAACACGTGTGAAGCAGCACAGATGTGTTAATTTTGAAGAAGAAATACCTGATTGTGCCAATGATCAATACATTTGTTTTCTATGGGCTAAACTGGACTACTGCTCCATTTATATAAAATGAAAAATGCATGATAACAAAGAGTACAATTAATTGCAACGGTATTGCATAAAATACAGCACTGATCAATGGGGGTAAAAAGCTTAGTGAGATTACCTGTGTTCCAGTGGTGTTTATTCTCCGTTACTGTTTGTTCTTTTATTTGCTAGTTCTGGAGTTGCATTTCATAACCAGTCTTACAAAGTCCTCTTATAATTGCCTCAGAACTTCATCGTGCTGACAGGGCTGCTTACTAGGCACAAGGAATTGAATTAACCAGTTATTTTTCATCATCAACCGTGTACTACCATGTCAGCAATACTGTGAGTGCACACTGCATTTTCATTTGAAGAGGGGCTATTCTAAAACATTTTTGTTTTAAAACAATCTTCAGTTTCAAAGCAGACAAGCATTTATGTTGCAGCACAGAATTAGGTCCTAGCTTAGGAAATGTTTTTACTCAAAGCTACTGCAACATGATCTAATACAATAATACATAACATAATATATATATAAGCACATTGAAAAATAAGCATACATTTGCATTATATGTTCATAAAAAATAAAGCTTTGATTGAATATGAGAGATAATTAAGAATCATTAAAGAAAAATAATAGCATGGTGTTTTATCATAATGACCCACATACTGTGGAATGCATATTATCAATATATTGAGTCACTTGGCAGAAAACTTTGACATCAAATTCTGTGTTATTTGTGTAGTGATTTCATGGATCTTTCTGCTGTATCATTAAATAAGGTATTTCATTTTCCAAGGGAGAAAAAATGCATTGACACTGTCCATTTTTGGACAGTTTCCCAAAGACAAGTTTAACCACTATTGTATTTATGTGTGTAATTTGGAATAAGAGCTCATTTTTTCGTTCAGGAGGATTTGAAAAAGTTTCGCATCTTAGTTTCTGGTGTATGATGTTGGGTCATTTGCAGAAGAACCACAGTCCTGAAAAATGCAGTTGCAATATTTCAGTATTTCTGCCAGGTGGGAACTTTCCATTAGAAAGGATATCAGCTTCAGGCATGTTTTTCCATCATTTGGACAAAATCCAATATTTTCTCTGCAGGAGTAACCACACAACAGAGATATCAGATTGGGGTGGATGATCACAGAGAGGCAGAATGCAACAGGATGGAATTCCAGCTGGCTGAAGACAGGCAAATACCTGGTTGAGCCATGCTGTACCTGCTGCCAGAGGGATAGACTAGATAAAATAGATCCTATGTTTAACAGCCTGTTGGGAATGGGATATCTGCCTCAGTTGGGACCTCTGCCCGTGGAGCAGCTTGGGTTGATTTTCCTTGTCAAAACACGGCTCAATTTCCAGCTGTATCCCTCAGTCTCTCCAGCTGATGTTACACCACCCAGTGTAAAATCCTTGACTGCATTAATAGTCAGAGACACAAATTGTTCAGCTCTTACAGGTGGATTTAATTACTTGATTAGGGAGCCATGGTTGAGCAGGTTTTTTATTTCTGCCCAATAATTATTTAAATTAAAGCTAATAATGACAGAAGAGGTTTATGAAAAGTTTGGTGGTATCAGCAAACGAGATTGAGGTCGGTGATAGAAAGGCCCCAGCTAATTGAAGAATTTGTTTTGCTTTCCTTTGTATTGTTTTCAAGTAATTATCTTTCCAAATGTAGCGTAGACAAGCACATCTTACCTTTTGTTTTTAAGTGGTGTTACCTTTGTGGGTATGACATGCACCAGGTGGGAGGTGCTTCCCAAAGGAGGAGTTTGTGAGTTACTGGGGTTCTCCCGATGGCATTTTTGGGGATGGGCCTTGCTGCCTCAAGTGATCCGATTGGTGTTCAGGGCCTAAATGCCTGACCAGCACTGTTAGTTAAATAGCAGTCTAAAGCCATTTCCTGCTTTATCAGAGCCACACTCAGATCTCAGATAAGTTAATGACAAAAGTTGTGTATAAATCTTTCTGCTTTAGCTGTGCTCTGCCTCAGCTTTTCTTTAGCTCAGCTTAAAGGTGGACTTTTCCATACTTGTGAATGAGGAGAAAATAACTACATTAGTAATTGCCATTGCACTTCATGGGGATTTTCTCCTTTGTCCTGCTCTTTCTGAAAGAAGCTCGTGATCTTTCAGTGAGAGGCGCTGATGGAGCTGCCCGGGACTCAGTCTACTGGGGGTAATGCCCTTCAATATCGTGTTTAATATCAGAAATTTTTCTGATATTATACACGAATAACATGTCCTTCAAATTCTGCATGCTGTGAATGGCTGACCAGAGTTACTGTGCAAGATGGACCACAGCATAACTGATTTTTAAACTAAATTCACTTTTACCTTTTTATATGCAAGTTAACCAGCATCTCCACATGCATATATTCTTGTGTAGTATTCATTCATCCCTGGAGCACCCTCTTGTCACCACCTTTTGTGTTTCCAGTTGCTGTTTAGAAAATGTAAATAAGATTAATCACAACCCAGCATTGCATATGTAAGAGAACGTGCAGAAGATTCCATCTTATGTGCTATGATGGATTTATTTATTATCACAGCACATTAAAACAAACAAACCAAACAAGCCGCACTTCACAGCAACAGTCCAAAATCAAGAGCAGTTACAGTAAGGCCGAGGGCAAGCAAATAATATTTGGAAAATGCACTGCTGTATTTTGAGCTCTGGAGATATACTGAGGTGTTAACGCTTAACCTGCTTCCATCCAGGCTGGGCTGTGTTGCTCTCAGCATAAACAAATAACCTTACCATGCTTCTGACCATCCCCAAGGGCTAGAGGTGCATGTCTTAGTCTGAGGAAAAGTAGATTAAAAGAATGTAAAAGCTGTAAATGAATGTGAAAGTTGAGAAATGGCAGGATCAAGTTTCTCTTGTGGTACAAGCTGTTTATTTTAGGAGACAACAATTCTAGGGATGCAGGGGATGCACTGACAGTGAACAGATGGTACCACTGTCAGCCATGCTGGGGTCAGGGCAACTGCTCAGTGGTGCTCTCTAAAAGCAAGCTTAATTTGCTTAATTACATGTCACATGACACCATCCAGGACCATTACCATGAGACAGACATTGGTCCAATGGGTGGCAATTGTTTGCTGTTCCTCTGCAGTTGTTTTTGGTGTCAAATAGCAGAGACAAATTGTCTTCTCTGTATTACCCACCCTTTTACTGAACATAGAATTATCGACAAGATTTCTGGGATGTCATCACTGGAGCATTTTCAATATTTGCACTTGATGTTATTTGGGCTATTACTGATAACGTTAAAGCCACAAGTGATCCCCACAAGGATGGGGGTATGGAGATTAGAGCTCAGATAGTTAGAATTTCCACTGATATTGAGACATCAGGTAAAGTTACAAAATTACCCTTTTCACATCCCTAATCTGGTAACAGTTTGTGTGCTCAGAAGCAGATCTAGTCTTTGCAAATCAATCTTGCAGTGAGGTGCCCTCTCAATTTTCTCTTTGATTTCCTCAGTTTTGATTGGTGTATTGACTGCAAAGACAAGCTGGTGTTAAGGTCACAGAGCCAGGTGTCTGTCTTTTCTCTTTCTTTCCTCCTTTCCTTCACATTTTTGATTAATTGATACCCCATAAGTGGCACTGAGGAGATGAAGCCTCATCTTGGTAGGGTGGAGAGTTTTCTAGGATGGAAGAAGCTCTCCTTTGCTGGGAAGCCTACAGTGGGTTTTGGAGTTAGAGACTGAATCAGCAGTGGGTGCACCTGCAACTTGCAGATCTCAGGAGGTGACTGTGGCCACTGTGTCCACGTATAAAGAGAACTGGAGCAGGACAAGGTCTTTACCCTTTATCTCACTTGTTTTGCAGTTTCTGGAACTTGCTTTTTGTATTTGTCTCCCTTTTGATTACAGTTAAAAGTCAGCCTTGATGGAAGAAGAATCCTCTAGCACAGAATTTAGCAGTAATCTTTTTAGAGGCATCTGATTTTGTCCACATAGAGCAATTATGTGCTGACATTAATGTGTGTTTTTCCCTATGCCTCTCATTTCTGACTCAAAAGCTTTTTTTCATTACAACACTTTATTGCTCTGTGTTCTTTAATCTCCAAGGCAGATTACTTGATAACATCAATTGATTCCTTAGGGTGCTTTTCCCCTTGTGGTTCAATGCCTGAATTCCTGCCTCAATTCTGACTATGTATATGCTGTCACAGGCAATACAGCCTCAACTTGGGTAATTTTTACTTGATTGAAGTTCTTGCCAATTAGCACAACCTTCTGATCACTCATTCTGAGTGTTGAGCAAAAAAAAACAAAACAAAAACAAAACATGAAGAATTAACAATTGTTAAAGTAAGTGCTTCTTCTCTCCCTTCCCCAGTCTCAGCATGAACCAAACACCTCTCCTTCCCTCTTCCTGGTTTCTTCTTGCCTTGTTTTCACTATGGGCTGTGCCCCATCATCCCAATTCCTTTGGTGCAGCAACAGGGGATGTAGGAGGATCCAAATTCTTTGGATTTGTCCTGGCACTTGCCTTTTCACTCAGACAACACCCAGTTCTGGTTACTGCTCACTTCAGACTTGCTACAGTGCTGGAACTCCTCCTGACAGGGCAGCAAGGTGACCAAGCCATGGTTTTGGAGCACATCTTTCAAACCTTTGAAACATTTGCTCTTTACATAGAGAAGTGAGACTTATTTTGCTGCCTGCTTTGCTTCTCATTCGGAGTTGTCTCAAGTCCATTTGTAATTGTGTATCACTTGTTCCTCTCCTTGCTCCCATCAGGAATTGCTTCATGTCTGTCCTTTCAGAACCGTTTGCTTTGCTGTGGTCAGCACTCCAAGATCTGTATGTTTTCCCGGCATCCCTACACACCCTTTCCTGTACAAACTAAGGATTCACATGGTCTGTTTCTTTTAAATATAATTGATCCACATTCTCACAGATTTTGCTTAATGAGCACAAATGCAGCCACCTGCATATCTTAGTTCGCCATTTATTATTTGGTAATCAGCACTTTTAGTTCATCTTCACTTTCTTCTTGGCTTCAGCTCATGTCCAAGTGCTGTGTCAGGGCTGTGTGTCTGATCTGTGTGTGCCTCCTCTGTCCCCTGCAGAAACTGGCCGAGTAGTAGTCAGGGAGAAAACTCTCCTTCCTGCCTTCCTGCCTACCTGCCTGCCTGCCTGCCTCCCTCCCTGCCGCCCTGCCTGCCTGCCTGCCGGCCGGCCTGCCCGCCTGCCTTCCTGCCTGCCGGCCTCCCCGCCTGCCTGCCTGCCTGCCGGCCGGCCTGCCCGCCTGCCTTCCTGCCTGCCGGCCTCCCCGCCTGCCTGCCTGCCTGCCGGCCGGCCTGCCCGCCTGCCTTCCTGCCTGCCGGCCTCCCCGCCTGCCTGCCTGCCTGCCGGCCGGCCTGCCCGCCTGCCTTCCTGCCTGCCGGCCTCCCCGCCTGCCTGCCTGCCTGCCGGCCGGCCTGCCCGCCTGCCTTCCTGCCTGCCGGCCTCCCCGCCTGCCTGCCTGCCTGCCGGCCGGCCTGCCCGCCTGCCTTCCTGCCTGCCGGCCTCCCCGCCTGCCTGCCTGCCTGCCGGCCGGCCTGCCCGCCTGCCTTCCTGCCTGCCGGCCTGCCTCCCTTCCTTCCTTCCTGCCTTCCTGGGATAGGGCTGAGCACCAAACTCAGGCCTTTTGCTTTACGCTGGCAAATTTCAAGCAGTTGCGGCTCTCCATTTCTCCTTTGTCTTGTCCATCCCTGTCTTTTTCTATTTCTCTTCAGTCTAAACTTGAGTATTCCTTTATAAAACTTCTCTTGAAAGCCTGGGATACATGTTCAGTCCATGTCTGAATGTGCGTCCCTACTTTAAACTGATGGCTGGGAGATAAATTTTCAGGTCCATTTGTTGACAAAGCTGTTTTTAAACAAGCCAATGATTTTTAAAAGTGATACCTTGGATAGAGGGAGTACTGCTGGGCTGGTTCACCTCAGCCTCGCTGGGAAAGAGGTTTTGTCCTTTGTGCCTCAAGCTGAAATCTCTTTTTTGGCAGAGCAGATGCTGTTGCCCCAACTGTGTGCTCTTTGACACTGCCCCAGTATTGATGTTTTGTCCCTAGGTAGCCTGCCCAGCCCTTGTGTTTGCACTGGTGAATCCATTAGTGGGCTCCCTGGAGAGATTTGGGGTGGTGTGAGTTGGTTTACACAACCCATGACCTATTTTCCAGCCCTGATCATGCTGCTTAGGCTCGGAAGTCAGATCAACAAGATGTCCCTGTCAGCCTCATTCCCTGAGGAGTGCTTACAACGTCTGTTGACCATCCTTAATTACTCCTATGGTCAGCATGGGAATAAAAGGATGTGCTGGAAGACTGAATTATTCAACAGTAATTCCTTGTCTCATAATTCTCACTCCTTCCCTCTCTGCTGCTGTATGCCATTTTTTCTCATTCACAACATCTGTTTTCCTGACCATAAAAATTCTTTAATTTGGAGGCCATGGGTAGATTGGACTTACACAAATACGAGCTGATTGACAGATCGTTTTGTCTCCTTGTTTCCTGGGCTATGAAACTATCACTCTCCGTACTTCTGACTGTTGCAGTTTGCCAAAGGGAAAAGGCTGGCAATGAATTTTCCCCCTTTGCTGATCAGGAGGAGAGTTGTGCTGTGCAGTATTTCTGTTGTGTCATGACCATTTTTCAATACGAGCAAACGCCACAATATTTAAATATGCTGGAAGGGAAAGAAAAGGGATTCTTAAAATATACGGCTTTATTTTCAGTAGAGGCATAATTTAAAATGTGTGAAATATTTGTCCTTTGGAAAGGAAAGGGAGGTGGCTTGGAACCCCTGTATTTTACTTTTTTTGCCCTGGTTGCAGATAGTGTTTAGTCTCTGGCTGTGTTTGCTGAGCTAATGAGGGTGGGGACTGCTACTGCAGGCGATTGCTTTGAGCGCTGAGCACTTTGAAGAGATTAGCCCCATTGATATTCCCTTCATCTTTGTTAGAGGGGCATGCTTCCTTCCCTGGAGTGCCAGGAGATGGACAGCTATTTAATAGAGCCAGCCTTTTTCAAGTACAGGCTGTAGTCCTGAATATTCCCATCTCCCTTGCCTGCAGACTTCCCACATAAAAACAGCGTTCTGGAAGCCAGGGTTGTTCCTCATTAGAGCAATATATCGACCTGATAGGAGTTTTTTGAGGACCCCAGGTTGACTGGGTTATTATCTGACTGGTTAAATGTTATTCTTCAAGGAGAAGCAACAGTTTCAGCAGTTCAGGCAGACAGCCAAAACATAGTGATGAGCAAACTGTTTGTTCCAAGAGTAAATGAAGGGAATGTCCACATGATTTTTGCCATCCTTGTATTAAACTAACAGAAGCTGAAAATTGGAGCTTTATGCATCCCAACTGGGGCATAACTGATCAAAATTTTGATTTTCCAGCAGCTATCCAGAAACTGAATTAATATGGCTTGCAAGAAGTTGGCTTTTTTCTAATCTCATTTTAACTAGACACAAGTCTTAAAATAATAATGTATTCAACATCTCATCTCTAGCATTTACTGCTTTTGTAGCTTTACCAGGTTCATGGATTCTATTTTATATTTATTGTTTATATTAATTCCAGCTCACAGAGTGCTACAATTAGCAAATTATTCCTTTGAATGTATTTGCAGTGATAGAATAGACCTCCTTACTTTCACTCAGACTGCATAGCTCTATCCCAAGCCTGGCTTAGATACAAGAGCTTCATCTCCTGATTAACTTGCTCCTGCAGACAGTCAGGGACGAAGGACCTCTGAAAGTCATGACAGCCTTTCTTCCATGAAAGCTCCTCTTAAATATCGACAGCTCTCCAGGTCCTGTGTTTTGAGTGCAGCATCTGTATGTAAAGAGTGGATCAATACTGCACTCATCATTCATATCCTGTAATAAAAGAAAGGGATTTTTGAAATATTGGTGTAGTATTTGTGTGTCCTTTCTATGCGTTAAATATGGAAGATGGAATGGCCACGACGTTCTCTGCCAAGGACTGGGTAGGTTGGGGAATCTGCAAGGGGACAGCCATTTGCATCTTTGTCGCTGCCGAAGTTAAACATAAGTTCATATGTAATCATGAGTCAGTAGTTAGCTGGGAGCTTTGTGGGCTGACCCAGACTTGTGTTGGGAGTGGAGTAAATACACTTAGGAAAAAAGAACTCGGCAGTTTTGTTTAAGGGAAGCAGAAAGGAGAGAGTCCATAGGGGCTGGGATGCTTTGGAGAAAAAAGTAGTTCTTGTGACTGCCTAAGTAACTCAAGTATGTTGTTTCAAACTTAAGGATAATTTAGGGAATTTGGTCGGTTCACACACTGTTCTTTTCCCTCTTAAAAAGCAAAGTATTTCATATTTTGGATTAAAACTTGGACATGAAAAGTCAGGCAGTTTCATTTAAAAAAGAGAAATATTTTAAACTGTCCATAAACCAGCATTTAGCTTCCTCCTTTCTGGAGGTAAAAACTATGCCAGTCTATGCTGAGTTTGAATAACACACTTTCAGTAACTCAAAACTTACCTTTTCAGCAAGCTTGCTCTTTTTCCAGTATTCTGTTTTAAAAGTAACCAAAGTCTAAAAGAAAATTATTCACCTCCAGATACCTGTATTGTGATTACCAAGAAAGTTTTGATTCCTTGAACAGCTCTTCCACTTGGTAAATGGAATATATTCATGAGCTAGGTCTTTTCAGAGCTTGGAAAGTGGCACCTCTTTTCAAGAAAGAGATCATCTTTGAATTAAAAGTATGCTGTCCTTAGCCTTTTTTTATTTTTATTTTATTGACAAATTGTCACAGGAGCTAAAATGCGTAATCATCAATAACAAGTGATCCATGGGGCTATGCAAAATATATTGATTAACAATATAATCTCCATACAGATGTCCTAGCAGTGCTTATTATTTTTTATGGGCCAATCTGGGAGTCCTGCTTGCATTTCAAGGGGCAGGTGGAGGAAGGTGAGTGACACAAAGTTCAGGGCATCTCTTCAGTTGCCTGGCAGCATCTTTGCTGAAAAGGGAAAAATGCCACCAATTGCTCCCACCACAAGATGTGCAGCCTCCTTTTGTCAAGCCTGTATGGGTACAAAGTAAACCCATTTCCTTGAAAGGAATTCCAAGCCTGAGACAAAATTGCCTTTGTCATGAAAGCATGATTTTAATTTGTTTTAAAGGCTGTTCCACCACTAAGAAAATCCTGATTTAGATGCCTTTGAGGCATTTAACTTGCACTTATGCAGGGCTGTTCCTCAGAGAAAATTGGATGTAATTTTAGGATTAGATAACTGACCTAGGAAAGAGAGAGAGAGTGCAAAGCCCGCATATCCACTTTGTCCAGATGCATATTCACTAGGAAACCTTCAAACTGCTCATAACTATTGCCTGTCCTTTTGTAAAGGCTCCCACCAGCAAGCCCATGGTCATTTCCTGGGCAGAAAGAGTTTTTGTATTGAAACTTTTGAGCAACTAAATAAAGTGTTTTAATTCCCTTTATTTTTCAGAGGCAAAATATTATACATAATGATGAATGGGAAAACAAGCAAGGAAAGAAGTTCTATAAACAGCCTCCAACGCCTGACTTGCATATTTGAGCTGTTTGTTTGTTTGGGGGTTTTTTCCTCTGGAATGAACTTCCTTTATTTCTTTGCCTTTCAACTAATGAAAATACCTTTATGTAGAGCTGTTATCTCTCTGAGTATCACATGCTTTTGGGCAGTAGGGTAAAATCTACTTACTTTAAGTCTTCCTAAACTAAATCGAGTGAAAAAAGGAAGTATCTTAATCCTTTTTTCCCCCTTCTAGAATAAAGCCAAAGAGGTCATGATGACAGTGAATTCTTTAATGCTGGGTTCATGTCAAACATCATTTCCTCCTCTGACATTTCATATTGCAAGTGAATATGTGTGCAGTACCTCAGCGACCTGCCTACAGACACAGAAGAGCCAAAGCAGAGCATTTCTGGTCTGTTGTGGCAGCGTCCCAGCTCTGGCACTCGGCAGGAGGTGATGCTGAGGGCAAACAGATAAACCCAGAGTGAGGAAATGCTGCGGTTTCCCTGTGGATTAGGGCTCCCAGAACTGGGTCCTGTTCATGGATCTCTGCTCTGTTAAGCTTCTGGTTTGGCACTTCTTTGTATTTCCAACAGATCCCGTAGCCATGAGGAAGTACCTCCCTGCCTGTGCTTTAAATCTCTTAATGATACATTCTGATTCTCATAGTGTGAGAATTATTGAATAATTGTTCCGTGTTGAACCTCTTCCTGCCGGCACATCTTTCCTGCTCTCTTTGCGGAGCTGAAGAGTCTGTGTCTGTTTAATCTCCTGAATACATAAGCCATTCCTCCTCTTTCTTCGTTTGCTGCCCTTCTGTGAATCTTATTTTGGGTACTTCTTTTAAAAATGGAGAAGAGGGATGAGTCTGATACGATGTTTTCAAGATATGCTTAAATCAGGGTTTTAAATAGAGGCCTAATGAGGTTTTTTGATTTCCTTCTCTAGATTTTGGGTTTTTTTCTCTCAGTCTTAAATCTTGACATTATATCAAGCTGATGCTTGCAGAGGAGTGTCTGTGATGGCTGGGAGAGGTCTGTCCTCAATGACAAAGGCTAGTTTACTGTCTGTCACTGGATTTGTATAATTAAGAATACTTTTGTTTATTTGAATCATTTAATGTTTCTCAGAACTCAGTTTCATCTGAATTTTTATTACTTAATCCAGTAGCATCTTGAGATTCTTCAATCATTCTGTGAAATGTGCTGTTGTCTTGAAAAACATTAATAATTTTATATTCTCAGTGTTCACCTTCACATCCTTTAAGAAAAAGAAATTATTGGTGTGCTGACTAGCACAGGTCCCAGAATAAATGTCACATTCTTCTAGTAATCTGTATTTTTCTCACTATGTCCTATTGGAAAGATTCCATTTTTCCCCCTCCCAACTTTGGTCATCAAAACTGTTGGGAATTCAAGTATCTTATGTCGGTCAGGTCACCCTTACTCCTGTTCTTCTTGGGACCATCAAAGAGCCAATTTCTGATCTGTGCTTTGTGCTGTAAAAGCTGTGATAACTCTTCACTGTGGTATTGCATTGCCCCGTGCATCAGCTCAATCTGTTCCTTATTATACAACTGAGTTTATTAGACCTGTAAATAAATCCCAGGTACCAGCTGGCAGTTTCTCAGGCTCTTTTCAGAAGTTGCTGTCACATTTGCCACCTTCCATTCCTCTGCTTCTTGGACCAGGTTAAGCAGTTGCTTCAGGAGCAATTTCAGTTAATTTCATATTTAATGTTTTATTAAACTCCTGTTTGAATACTTTCTGCTTCTGGCAAATATTTAATCACCTCATTCTAAGATTTTGGACTGCTGTTTCCTGTTAAGAAGCCAAGCCAGCCTCTCCGGGGTGTGTGTCAGGAGTTACAAAAGCAGTCAGCTCTCTGTACTGCTCTGCCTGGTGGGATTGCAGCTGGTTGGGGATGGTTGGAACAGTGCACAGGTGCCTTTGGAACCCATCACAGAGGAGAGGAATTTAAGCTATTGCTATATGGGTCACCTGGCTTACTTTGCATGACCTCATCTTTAAAGGAATGAATGACTATACCCACTAAAGGAATGAGTCAGCAATTCCTTCAAACAAGGAAATCTATCTATATAATAGAAAGTGTTGTGGTTGCTTAGCTGATGTGCATCTGAAGTTGGATGTTAAAATTAGGAGTTAAATTGTTAGCACTGTCCTGGGAGTGCAAGGTCCACTGAATCTGAGAATTTTACTCTGCAGTCCATGAAAAAAAAAAGGAATTTAAAACATAGTCTGTTAAATCCATTGCTTTCCCTGGCATCCTTGCCAAAACTGTAGTAATAGTAGTTAGTAACAGCCTTTTATTCAGGATCATCCCTTTCTGTGTTCCAGACTGCAGTCACAGCTGTCTACTTAAAACTCTGATACACAATTATGTGTATTTGGCCAAACAGATCTTTCCTTGCATCAGTGGAATTAGCCATCTCCATTTTGTGTCCAGTATTGAGGGGTTTTATTTTCTATGGTGTATTCTTTATCCTTCAATTCCTTGCCCTAGCCAGTCATCCTGAGTGGCATTTGGAATATATCTGATAGCATAACAGGCATTTATAAGTGACTGAAATTAATGATTAGTATTTTAGCTGTGCTTGCAAGCTAGGTTTAGGCACTGGCACAATCAGCAGTCATTGGCTGATGGACCAGCAAAATAATGGGCTTCATTTAAGCAGATGAAGCCTCTGAGTCAGACCCCAAGCAGGGCAGATCTGTGCCAGTGCTGGCCTCGCTCAGCGCTGTGGCTGAGGGGGCTCCTCCACCTTCCTCCCTGAGCAGCTCCAAATGCCAGGAATGAGTGAACAGCCTGGCTTGAGAAACTCACAGCCTCCCTGTTCCAGCTCCTGCATCTGATGAGGAGTGGTTGAATCTGGGACTGCTGAGTCTTGTGATGCAGGTATTGTGATTGATGTAATGTTCTGCTAATTTTTATTTATTAATGAACACATTTATTTGAGTAACTTAGTAGACAACTCTGATATTGCAGGCATAGTAAACACAAGGTTACTGAGTATAATGAACACTTCTTCCCTGGCATCAGAGCAAATCATAGGGAAAGGAAATGGGAAAGGAAATCAGTAAGAACCAAACCCATAGAAATTATTAAGCATCACCTCATTCAGAACCTCTCAGCTAATGAAAAAAAGATGCTCTCCTGTAATATTGCCCACAGCCTTAGCCGGTGGGTGCACATGATGTTTGGAGAGAAGGCCAACACTGTTTGCTGGGAAGTGCTAAGCATCCTCATGGCATTGTGTACCTTGTACAGCAGGTTCTCTGTGGCAGCCTTGGACTTCATGGGTCAAGGTGGAGGATGTCTTGAGTCTCAGTGTTGGTCTTTCCAAGGAAAGAGAGGTCTGAGCCTGTGAGCTCCCCTTCTTGACTTTTGTGAAACTGCAGCATGCTCTGGGTGGCTGTTCTGTAATCCAACCAAGCCAGCCCTGCCAGCGGGCACCGTGCTGTCTGTGTAGGGCATCTCCTGTCACACTGCAGGGCAGCCCACTGGGAAGATACAGACGGAACCTGCAGCAGGCTGCTCTGTCTGGTAGGGGTTGGTTAGCTCACTCATCCCAGCTCTGTGAAGTTTTCAAAACACAGCTTCACTGAGCGCCTTGAGAGTTTAAATCTCTGCACATGCCTGCTCCTGGCCTGAGGGCTCCTGGGGCTGTCCTCTTCAAACCTTACACTAACCAGGGCTCTGCTATGTATTTTATAATAACTCCTTTTCATTCCTTGCGTATTTGTTTTCTGTTGTTACTTTCCTTTTGCTGCTACAAAAGCTCTTCTGTTCTTACATTTGATGTTCACTTCTGTGATTTGTCATGATGTTCTCTGTGATTATAAGTTTGAGTAGTATTGAGGTGAATTAATAATTCAAGGGATCCAAAATGACACAGACTGGGTTGTTCCATAGCTGACAGCACAATCACACCTGTAACACAGAGCTGACATCCACCTTGTGTTCAAGTACATGTGGATTATGGTCCTGTGGCTCTGTACAGTTTTGCTCTTAACATCCATCTTCACACTCTGTTTGGGGTCTTTGGAATGATGTACTAAAGGCTGGACAAGGAGGTTTTATTTCCAGTAATTTTATTTCCAGAAATTACCCTGTAGGTATGTGGGGCTGGTCTTTGTGTAGAGATTTGGCAGAGTGGCCGTTAGGATCCTGCCCCTGGGAGATGGTAGATCCCATGCTCCCGGTCGAATTACTTGTGTGATTCTGTCACCTGTGCTGTGGGCAGTGTCGGACCATGTGTGCGTGAATTCACAGTGCCCTGCACTGGACTTCTCTCTTGTGTCATCTGATTTGTTCTTCTCTTACATTGCTGGGGGAGAGGAGAACTGTACCCCAGTACAGCTTGGCCATCACCATGGAAACACGCCAGTGGGTACAGCCTCCTCGGAAGAGGAACACAGAATCACTGAATCACAGACTGGTTTGGGTTGGGACCTCAAAGATCATCTCATTCCAAGCCCTGCCATGGGCAGGGACACCTTCCACTATCCCAGGTTGCTCCGAGCCCTGTCCAGCCTGGCCTTTGACACTTAAAGGAATGGGGCAGCCACAGCTTCTCTGGGCGACCTGTGCCAGGGCCTCACCACCCTCACAGAGAAGAATTTCTTCCTAATATCCAATCTAAACCTATTCTCTGTCTGTTCTAACCCATCTTTTCTTGTCCTGTGACTCCAGTTCCTGAGTCACAGAGTCCTTCTCCAGCTTCACTGTAGCCCCTTCAGATACTGAAAGGGGCTCTGAGGTCTCCACACAACCTTCTCTTCTGTGGAGCCCCAAGTTTCTCAGCCTGATTTCACAGAGGAGGTGCTCTAGTCTGGGATTCAAGCATTTCATGTCTTCTGTTGTCCTGGCCCAACAAAAGTAAGAGCACCTTCATATGCTGAGTGATTTAAAAGCAGCAAGCACAGCTCAGCCCATCTACTGCCACACACATAATCAGTTTGGATATTTCTAAGCAAAACAAATACTTCCAGAGGAGCTATTGCAAACAGATGGACTAACATTCATAAAATAGGCAGTTCCCTCTTTAAGCATTTTGTTGGAATAAAATGTATTGTTTCTATTGAGATTTAAACTGCAGTTTGCTTAAATTATTTTTATATTTGCCTATTATATTGTGAGCATATGAAATGGGCAAAACATTAAGAATAATTAAACAGAGTGGTCCTGAATACCCTGGTGAGTCTGAAAAACCATATAGAAAAGAAAGCAGCTTTCTGTGGAGCTGCCAATTCTACTTATATAAGCCCATCTGTTTACATCTACACCTGTTCCCTAAAGAATACATCTTATGTGAAGAATTCCCGCCAGATCCCTCAGACATTTTATCATTCAAGAATGTTCTTTCTGTTTGTTCTCTCTCTTTCCTTTATAAGAAACTGTAGAATTAATGTTTTCAGTGTGGTCTCATAGAACATTTGCAAGACAAATGCTGGACTTAGCATTAAAATTAAAAGAGTTTGTTCTCTTCTGGTTTCATAATGAACACAAATGGTTGCAAGCCATGCGCACATACCTTTGAATCACAGTGGCTCAGAGTCTTGTCTCCTCTTTATCTTTCCCCTCCCACTTCTTTATTTTCATCTGGAGACCCTCAGACCATCTCTTGTGAAACCTAAGGTATAGTTTATTTTATATCTGTTTGATCATGTGGAAAGGCTGTTTGCTATTTGCGGGGTGTAGACTTCTTTTATTGTAAAACTTATTTTTAAAAGAGAAAGAGGAATTCAGGAGCTCCAAACGTTGTGTTTCCCTGTGTCCCCAGTCCCAGGAGTTCTGCAATGTAGAGCTAATGCCATCCATTCCCTGGCTGAGGTTCCATCCTCACAACTACTTCAACAACAATATTGCCTGAATAACGTCAGATATAAGCATGTGTACTTTCTTGATCTTTTTATTAAATCCTGGTATCAAAGTGGATTTATCCACTCTCAAAGATAAGATGGGGGGAGGCCAGCTTTTGAAGATCATTTGCATTTGTTTCATTTGGTGGCATAATCTTGCTACTCTATTGAACGTCTGTATATTGTTTCAGAATTCTTAGAACAAAAAAAAACTCTTAAGAGTTCTAACTTCTGAATTAATTGTTGAAGTGTAAATTCTTTACTTGAGCTTTAGTGACATGGCAAATAAAAAATAAAATTAGGTCAAGTCAAAAAAGGAGCAAATTCAATTAGCCACTTCAGAGAAATCTGGACTTGATTGCAAGTTTTGAATTACAGATTTAGAATGAGAATGAGTTTTCTCCTTGCCATCTTCTGTGGAACTGAAATTTATGAATTCATCTCGCTTCTAACAGTGACTTCTCAACCAGCTTTAGTGGTTCAGGTTCTTGGAAGAGTGCTGCTCTCTTGCCAGGTAGGTAATTCCATTCTGACCACCAAAACGTTCCTTGCTCTTCAGGCTTCCTACCACAGCATTTCCTAGCAGAGACTTTCCACAAACTTCCAGCCTTCATTGCCAAGGTGAAACTAGAATTTTTGTGTCACTTGTAAGGATGAACTTTTTACCTAACTTTTATTCTCTTTGTTGTAAACAGAGGCTAGCTGTGTTTTAGGTAAGAATTTCTTCCGGGATTGAGTTGTCAGGCTTTGGAAGGGGCTGCCCAGAAGTTTTGGAGTCCCCATCCCTGGTGGTGTTCAGGGATCTCCTGGATGTGGCACTCAGTGCTCTGGGCTGGGGGACAAGGTAGGGATCAGTCACAGGTTGGACTTCATGACCTTGGAGGGCTTTTCCACCCTTAATGATTCTGGGATTCTGTGATTTTACATGGATTTCTCCATATCTCTCTGGGAATTTGGGCACCTGTTTAGCTGTAACAAAATACCTTTCCCAACCCATCCAGTGATTCCAGCAGTCCAAAGCATGTATTAAAGGAGAGGTTTATATTTAAGACTAGATCACAGCTAAAGAAATTTAGAGTATTATGGAATTCTCTGTCAAGGCCTTTGAAGATACCGTCTAAAACACTTTTTAACTGCTTGGCTCTATCAGCTATGGGGAGTTATCGTCTCTATTTCCAAACAGTTAGCAGATAAAGCCTTAAAGGCTTGGAGCAATCCCAATTGTACGGTGAGTCAATTTATGGGGAAAATATCGCTGGGATCAGTAGTTAAAACTTTATTACAGATGGCTCAGATATTGGGCTTGATTTATTTTTTATATCTTCTGTAGTGACATGAGTGAATTGTCTACAGAAAGGCCACATCATACTTATTACAGAGTAAAGGGCATATTGGAAAGGGAGTTGCTTCTTCATGGGCCCAAAACATTTCTTCCATTTCCTGCAGAACAGAGAATGCACAAATAAAAGGAGATTCTTTTTAGGTTGTTGCAACAACTTAACAACACAGTTATTTATGCTTAGGATGTGCTTGAAGATAGTTTACATAAATGTCTTTATACATGCCAAAGAAAGTTGTTTCACCTGATGAAAGTGTTTGATTTTATTTGATGCCTTCCTAAAACTATCATCAAGCATTAATTTAAACCAAGCATTAATTTATATCATGCAAGGCAAGGAGAAGGAAGATCTTAATGATTTTAGTTTGGTTATATCTTAGCAAATTTGCTTAGAACTGAAAATTCCTTGCACTTTTGGAAACTGAAAACTTTTGTTACACTGTGAGGCACTGAATATTTGCATTAGATATATACCCTAAGGGAAAAAACCCCATATTTTCAAAAATTTCTTAAAATCATATTAAAAAAATTCCTAGTGCTGTCATCATTTTTTCACACTTCTGTGAGGAGGATGCATGGTATTCTTCTGAGAACACATACTTTATTTTAAATTAAAGTGAATAATGCACTGGGATTACAAATGGGCTGCAGTGTTTTATTTCTGGTTTTATTTTCATGGTCTGTGTAATACAGGCCATAATTTAGGATTATATTTTTTGAAGGACAGTGTTGCTTTCAAATTTTTAGGTAACAGCGTAAAATTCATGAAAAATAAAGCCATAACTGCGGAAATTCTCGCTTATACTTTACTTGTTTGAAATAAGATGAAATTTGTGAAATATTATTGAACTAGAACTGATTAAAATATTTGTCTTGTGCATACATGGCATAAATTAGAAGTATTGCAGAAATGGTTTCTCAAAATCTTTTCCAGTTTCTCTTGACATTTGATAGAGTTCTCTTGGCTTTTGGATTGCTATAGCTGGGGATTCTTGGATCAAGTCCATTCTCTATCTTGACCTTTTAAAAATATCTGTGCTTTAAAGTTGGTAACATCAGATGCTGCAAAGGAGGGTAGGAAAAAGCTCACTGGATGATTATGGAGCCATCTACCCACTGGATATTCTTGGGGTTGACTGATGAGCTGATGCGTGAAGGTGTGTAAGGGATATAATTTTTTAACCAGTTGTATTTTTAGAAAGGAATAAAATGTTTGAATGGCATAATGAGACATTAATGGCCGTATCAGTTAATAAAATAAATACCATGCTGTTATTCATGGTATGTTAAGAGTAAGAATCATTGACATTGTATGCATAAAGCAGACACGAATAATGGCAGAACCTATTAGGCTCTAACTTCAAAAATACCCAGCAATTATGAAACTTTAATTAACAATCTTAACTTACACATATATTTACATATTAATGGTCCTAAGTGGTAATTGTAATTGTCTCTCATCACTGCTTCTTTTGACCCTCATTTTTCAAATAAGAAATATGAAATTCCATTAAGTAACATTAATAGTAGAAAATTAATTTAAGGCAATATATCATCAATTAGCAAACCCTTAACACATCTCACTATTTTCACCTCATGCTTACTTGAAGAAAAAGAAGTTAATTATTCTATGTATGCCCAAATTCGAGGATATTATCTTATGCACGCATGATGAAAATGAGAAATAAAGTATATTAGATCTCCTGGCCTGGATCCAGTAAAGCATCAAAATTCGTGTTGACTTCTCCAGACTATTCACATGTGGCTGGTGAAGGGCAAAGAGCTCCTCAGCACACAGAGCCAAGGCCAGTGCCAGCACCTTCTGCCTGGGAAACCCTGCCCTTCTGACAGGGCTTGTCTTGTGCCTGGGGTACTTTGGTTGGGGTTTTTCACTGTAACTAAATGTCCTCACAAGGAAATCAGAACATCCTCCAGGTAATGAATGCATCTAGTTTGTCTCTGTACCTTCCCTTATGGAACGGCTCTCCTGATTCATCCTCCTTCGTGGGCAATGACATCCCACGGCTGCTGTGCGTGATGGATCAAGATTAGGAAGCAGCATTTGCATCTGGCCAGTAGGTCTTTAGTCATCAAATTGACAAATGAAGCTAATGTAGAATAATAATGTGTGAACTTGCTTCCAAGTACTGAAGACTAAAATACATTTTAGTCTTACATTTACGCAGAGTAGTGCTCTCATAAGGAAAAAAGAAATTGCGAAAGCCATTAAAAACTAAATGCCTCTTATTTGTCATGTCAGTGAGGTGATGATCATCTGTTACACGACATTTATGGTTTCTCAGGCTGCAAATGTTACTGTTGTCCATAAAAGTGAGAATTATTATTGTTGTTTCTTTAAATGCCAGCCATGTAAATAATGTCTTTTGGTGTTTTTACCTCTTTTTTAAAGGCAATGTATATTAGCGTTCCCTGAAAAGCATTCCTTTTGTGAGACTTGGTTAGTCATAGAACCACAGAAGGGTTTGGATTGAAAGGGACCTTAAAGATCCTCCAGCTCCACCTTCTGCCATGGGCAGGGACACCTTCCACTATCCCAATTTGCTCCAAGCCCTGTCCAGTGTGGCCTTGGACACTTCCAGGGATGAAGCAGCCACAGCTTGTGGCTTGCCTGTGCCAAGGCCTCACCACCCTTACAGAGAAGAATTCCTTCCCAATATCCAATCTATACTTCTTCACTTGCTATGCTGTCAGCTATGGAACATACTGTAAAGATAGTCTGAAGAAAACAGATATATTTTTTCTCTCCTTTTTATATGAATTTCCCCTGGTTATCCATGTAAGTGTCAGGCTGGGAGAGCTTTTGCCTCTGTGAGGTGTGTGTGATAGACTAGTAAGTGTAACCTGGAGTTGCTTCTGACAGAAGCTTCAAATCTTCATGCTTGCAGGTTGTAAAGATGAGTTATGCATGAGCGCAGTCTGAGTGCTGGCATCAATGACAGGCTAACTTGGTAGAGTTTCTAGGTGTAATTAATAAATTCCTGTGTGGGAATTAGCTGCTCCATAGCCTGAGAGGTGTCTCGGAGCTGAGGACGCCATGCTGTCCTGCTCTGCAAGTGCGTGAGAGCCCATCCAGCGCTCCATAAACGGTGTCCTCCTGGGCTCCGAGGTTTCTCAGTTCTATTTGTAGGAGGATTTTGGTTTTCCTCTGCTGGATGCTAATTAATTCAGATTGCATTGTCCTTTGAAAAACCTCAGAATCCTGTTTATGGCTACGATTTAAACTGGCTGTAATCAACAGATTGGTGAAAATAATATTAGGTAGCAAGATTAGTTCAACATAGTGAGCCAACGGATGGCTGCTGCCACCATGAATGATGGCAAACATGCAGGGAATACAGTAAGGGCAGCAAAGACTTCCTTTATTTTGGAGCATGTAACATCTCCAAAATTACCCCTACTGGGTAGAAAGTTGAGGAGAACCAGAGGCAGACTACAGGAAGTTTGCTACCAGCTTGCATCTTTACATGCAGATCTAGCAGCCAAAATGAATTACAGTTATCCATTGAAATGGCTCTGGGACACACAACCAGCAGAAGAATGGTGTGACTGTCAGTGCAAGGCTCTGCAACATTATTCATAGTGACTTAGAGGCAATTAACCTCACTTCACTCAGCTGAGTTTTCAGGAAGGAAATAAATAGCCCAACTTCAGACTGAGAGTTTCTGATTGGTTTTTATATATTGCATATTCACGCTGGAAAGTATTTGCTCATTAAAGATAGCTGTAAAACATTAAATTAGGCAAATAGGCTTTATATATGGGGGAAAATTAAAAGTAAATTTAGCCTAGTCACAGTCCTGTACCTGGATCCTACTGAATCCTTTTGAAACCTTCTGGGGATGCTTTTTCTTTAGCAAAGGGAGCAGTAGGTGTGTCTGTGTCAGACAGGTGAGAAACAGGGCAGCAGAACAGGTAGAGCTGCTGCTCTGTCTGCATGGAGAGAGCAAAAGCAGGGTGTGGGCAAAAGGAGAGGGAGCTGAAGATTTAGGAAAGGAAACAGGGACCAGCACAGAATCAACAGAATTTGTAAAAAAAATGGGCGAAGACATTTCTGTAGGGGGACATGGCAGTATTTATTGACTTACAGGAAAGCAGAGTAATATAGGGTCTGAAATGGATTGTTTTAGGAAAGGGGACATATCGATTGTGGGGCAGCAGGTAATTGATGCTGGAAGAAGGGAATTTGCATGTACAGCCATAGCATGCCAAAATAAAATGTTTGCAGGCAACAGCAGGCATTTGGAGTATGCAAATGTGAGTTTGCATATACATGTGCAAGCGTTCTGCACGCAGCAAATCTCTGAGTAAATTCTGCAGGTTCATTTTGTGCCTCTGCTGATACAAAACTCTGTTGAGCAGAGCGTGGCTGGGGAGAGGGCAGTGAGGGGGATCCTTATGGGGCTGAAAACAAGGAACATACTGTAATTATGCTAAAGCCAAGCATTACAAGCAGGAAATGCAAAGTTATGTTTACTATTAAAAGAGATCTGGGCATGTTAATTTGTGGAAATTAGCAGTTTAAGGCATCTAAAAAAATATGTACTGACATAAAATTCTGCTGTAAAATTACAGTTAAGACATTTTCCTGTTTGTGGCCTCGAATTAGTGGAATTTTTAAAGATGCTTTTTCTCTATGTGATGCTACTTAGTGAAGGAAGGCTGCACTTAGAACTTGACAGGAGTGGCCCAAAGCCAAGGGATTATGATGGTGAACTTGGTCTCTGCATTTTTGTATCCTCATGATTTGAGGGCTGATAATTTATGGTGCTGATTTCTATCTTTTGACCTTTACATTTCATTATTTTCTTGATGTTTCAGTGTAAAATACTCAATGCAATAGGTATATGAATTGAGAGATCCAGAACCAAGGATAGAACTGTTAGAACTGAACTCTACTATTTTTTCTCCCTTCATTTACTTAAAAAAAAGTAATTCAAATTTTCAGTTGAGATACTTAGTTTTCTATTGGGTAAGTCCTCAATCCCCTACATAGGTTTTTGTGTTTTTACCTTGAGGTGAAAAGCAGTTTCGCTATCAGCCGTTTGTTGAAGTTATTAGTGTTCAAGACCACAAGGTGTATGTTAAGTGCTCTTCAACTTCTCCTGACAGTTATTCCAGGAAATACAACAAACGTGATAATTTTTTTTCTTTTTTAACCATTAAAGAAGAAACATAGACACATTTTTGCTCTGCTTCTCTTTGTGACATAGTTATCATAGTGTCAACTGGAAGAATGACTTACTCTGCATTTAGTGGTAATAAAAACATGGCACTTGAACCTTTCTCTATAAAGTACTATCTGAAGGAGCTGAAAAGAAAACTGAAATCTTACTTGTAAGAAGACTTAAAAAGATGATAATTTCTCATGCTATAGATATGGAAATATTCATGTTGGAATAAGTAATAGAAAATTAATGAGTACAAAAAAATGTGTGTATCTTTTTTAATAGTATTTTATCGTTTTAAATTTGGAGTTGGATCTATAACCACCCGTGACTGGTGCATAATTCTAATTTCTCGTCAGTGGAGCTTCATTCCTAAGGTATTCCCTGGGCTGGATGCATGTTGTGCTATGTGCTGTGAGCAAAGTTAGAAGGCTGCCTTCCTTTTCCCAGTTTGGAAGGGTCAGCTTTCAGCTCTTGGATCCCAACTGGAGCTCCATGGGCCACTCTGGCAGAAGTTCACAGTGTTGCTCCGAGGGACGGACACTTCTCTCCCCATCCCTGTCCCTGCCAGGGCTGGACTGTATCTGCTTTGGGAGCCAGACCAAGGAACCACTTCAGACAAAACCCACTCTGAGAAATGGAAGTTACTTTTCAGCTGTGTTTGTTTCCCACTTCAGCTCTCAGCACAGTCACCGGGATGTTCAAGCTGGCAGAAAGGAGCGGAGCAGCAACGCATTCCCGGGAGCAGGCAGGAGAGCAGAACCAACACTTGTGTTGGCAGCATGCTTGCTGCTGGGATAAATAAACTGGAAATTATACCGTCAGGAGTGGGGGAAAGCTTAATCCTGTGCAGTCGTAGGCAGCACGTGGTCTGACAAGAAAGTGAGGTTTAGGGGCTAATTGTAACTGCAGAGGCGATTGTGCCCTCCTGCTTCCTTTGCTGCCCTGGGACCTTGCCATATTTCCCTTCTGCCTCCTTGAGCTGTCCCTGCTCTTACCTGACGTCTCAATGAAGTCCAGGGAGCTAATTCTACAGAAAACTAGCCCAACAGACAAAAAGGTGCTTATGTCCCTCTGCTTTTGGCCCTCTAAGCATGGATGTGGTGTAAGAGAAGGGGCAGCAACAAGGGGATATAAGGTGGACTAGGCACCGCCTTGTTGGATGGGCTTAAAGACTGTGTTATCTGTACCACCTGACAGCAGCCACAGCCAGGGGGAACAATTTGAATTGAACATACAAACTGGAAAACCAGATGATGCTAAATTCAGAAATCAGCTGTAGGGTTAGGCAGGGGTTTCCCGAGGATGTTCAATGTGAAACTTCCCACTGAAATTCTGATGAGCTCCAGCATCTTCTTCCCATAGGCTCTTTTGAAAAGTTGAAATTAAGTTCTTTAACTCTTTTATTACAACTACTAAAAGCTTAATAACACATTATGTGTTTGGCATGAAACTCTGGCCTCACTAGAGACAAAATTGAGAGTTTAACTTCTCCAAGGCCGGCATTTACCACACTGGCTTTGAGGAATCCATTGGATCTCTTACATGCTATGAGGCTTTGGTGTATTTCAGAAGAAAACTCCACAGCTTTCATTAGAGCAAACTGAGTGTGTTTAGCACTCTTCATGAAATCAGATTCACACTTTTGCAATAACAAATGCAGGATGTCAATTGATTTAATGGACAATAAGAGGTAATGCTTGCAATTGTGAGCCTTTAGGAATCCAATTATTTCTATTAATATGCTTGCATTAAAAAGCCGTATTTCAGTGCTGTCCCATGCCTCGCTTGTCTTGCTGCCCGTTATCAAACTGAAGCCTTTAAAATCTCCTGTTTGCATTTTAATTGGCTTTGGGAATAAGTAGGAAGAGAATAATGGAAATAAGTGGCAAAACTGAGGTAATGCTTTTGAGAAGCTGGGAGCATATAACAGGCATGTAACAGACTCCTCAGTGCCATAAGCTCCTGCTTCTGGTACTCTTATGTCTGAGGTGGCTGAATCCTTCTCATCTCATCATTTAAATGAGGGGGAAGCAGCCTTTTTAATTCTGGATGTGGTCTGTGCATGTCTCGGTGCTAATGTCACAGTTGGAGTCTGGAATTACAGTCACTAAGCCGTGCCTGTATTCCAAGCCAGCATGCTAAAGTGGAGAATTTAATTAACATGAAGCCAGAAGACCAGAGGCGACAGCAGAGGGAAGCTGCTGGCAGGGGTGAGGCCATCGGTGCTAAGCAGATTTCCCTGGCTCCTGGGACACTGCTGAGGTGCTAAACCTTCACCACTGAGGTGCTAAACCTTCACCAGTGAGGGTTAAACCTTCACCACTGAGGGTTAAACCCTCCGGGGTGCACGGGTTGAGCCTCCACAATTGTGGTCGAGCCTCCGCGATTGTCCTTGTGCCCCTGTGTAATAAAACACAGCAGTTTGCAACCTTTGAGCCCCAGCTCATAGGGAATTGACCTGGCAATATATGGATCACCAGTACAGGGCTTGAGTTGTCTACACTGATGAGACCTACAGAAACATTTTGTCTTTCTTTCCCTTTTTTTTTTTCCCCTTTCATCTACTATATATCCTGATTGCACTTGCAAGACATAGTGGTGACCCCTGTAAATGTTGAATCCTGGCATGGACTTGGATGAATCTCTTAAATGCAGGCTTCCCAGACATGGTGATCCTGTCAGGATCCTGTGTTGCTGGCAGGAGCAACGCGATCGCAGATCTTCCTGAAAGGGTGACAGACGGTCACAGCCCAGAGACTGTTTGTGTCACCTGGCAGTACGAGAAGTCCCAGGGCCGCTCCACTGAGCTGTAGAAGCCATGGCCGTGTTCTTTCTCTGGCCATCCCTTCCCCTGTGGATATAAAGTCTCACGCAAGTCAACATAACAGATGAAACCCAAACTCCTAAACTGAAGTTAATGCTGACTGGGCTGCAGCTGCTTTACGAAGTCCCAGATACTCAAAACGCTTGAGATGGGTGAGTTATTTGGCACTGAGCCTCAAAAGCCTTCCAGCAATTTAAGTGTGGGTATGAATGGTTATTGTTTTATTCAGAAGTTACCACTCATGTGGCCTACAGTATGACTAGACTAAATTATTAATTTCTGGATATTCTAATGGAAAGAAGGGAAGGGAATATTATTCAAAGAACTCATTCGGAAACCAAAATGCCATTAGGGCATGTAGGCTTTCAATTTGGACTGAGCAAAGTGTAATACATCAGCTCTTTTCTTCCCTCCCTGTCATATTGTGTTCTCAAACCATGAGTGGGAGGCTCTCCAATTCCAGGTAGAGGGAATAGATTTATTTTAAGCTAAAAATAATGAGCTTGTATGGGTCTGTGTGTTGGGTCGAATGGGAGAGTTTTGCATCAAATGGCTGTTTATATTCACAGATCTCTGCTGAAAGGAAGAGTTATAGATGAACTGGCAAAGGGTCTTCAAATGTAGTACACTTTCCTCGGGTTGTCCAAGTCTGGGGACTAGAAGTGACTGGAGCAAAATACATAGTTATGCTTAGAAAAAGGATTTTTGATAAGTTGCTTTTGCTTTGCTTCTAAAAGAAATTAACAAGTCCACCCAACTTTTTAAGTAGAATTCAGGATAACTTCAGAATATTGCTGTTTCCATGGGAAGAATTTACTTCATTTTATTTATTCCTTTGCTGCTGCATTACTATTAGAGAGCAATAATGATTGAAATTATCTAAACAATTTTCTGTTTAGCACTTGAATCTATCAGGAAGAAAGTGTTTGTCTTAAATGAGCGTAAAATTCATTAATGTATTTTCCTAAAGGAGCAAAAATCTGAATTTTATATAAATTGCTTCAAAAGTTTAAATACACGTCCAAAGATATCTTTCAGAATACCAGATGGCTTAATAAGCATTGTTTCATGTTATTTTTAAAATGTGTGGAGTCTTAGGGTGACTGAACATCAACAAGAATAATTGAACTGATATGTTTTATTTAGATGATGTATATCTGTACAGCTATAAATTAGTTTGGTTTGCTTTTAAATTTTAAGTGCATCCTACTAGATGGAATTACATCCTTTTTGGCTAGAAAATCCCAAGCTGTTTTCGTCTTTTTTTTTTTTGTTCACTCTATGATTTGCTTAGTTTTCCTCTGCAATAGGAATGGATGACAACAGATAGCAAACCAGAGAAACACTATTAAAAAAGTGTGAAAAAGAGCACCAAGAAAGGAACTCACACTTAGCAGTAACTGAGTATAACTCCAAAAGGGAAACCTTTCAGGTGGTTTCTTTTTTCTTAGCCCTGATGTTAATGTATGGCTGTGCCCTGCAAAGTTTAAATATTCTCCAAGCCATTGTGGGGTCAGAGTGGATTTGGGCTCTGAACTTGCAGCTCAAAGTAGTTCCTCTGCTGTATTAATAGTACACAGTAGAAGCTTGTCCTGGGCAGGTTACTTCCCTCTAATTCCTTATTCAGGAAGGATGGAAGTTAGCTGGCTAAAAGCATGGAATTAAAAGGTCTGGTGTATATCGAAAGGAAGAAGTGGTGGAAATCCCTCAAAACCAGCTGCTTACCTTGTGTGCCACGGCAGCCCCTGGACCTGGCACGGACACCCGCTGTCCTGCACTGAGCTGTGCTAAGTGCTACCCCTTCCCTTGGCCCACAGGTGCCTCCCAAGCCCCTGACGGCAAAATAAAAGAGATTATTACCTTTTGGGAAAATCCAGCCCGTTCCTTGCCAAGTTCTGATCCTCCAGCAATCGTTGTAACTCGCTATTAGATTGATTCAGCATCATGCTGGGCTTTTTTCTTACTTTCCACCAATTATGGAGGCTGACAGAAAGCAGAAGTATGCTGCAATAAATGGGAAAGAAAGGGAGGAAAATATTGGCATTTCCCAAGATTTAAGACACATTCACAGTAAATCCAAAGGCTTAATAGGAACCTGACTTTAAGATAAGAAAAACACCAGAATCAGTCTCCAAAGGCAAATAGTTTCTGTAACTTCTTCTTTCTGACAGAAATGCTGGTTCTTCATGTAATTTGTCTGGAGAGATTGGTGAATCTTAATCTGTGCAATATGATACAAGCCTTTTGCTTAAATGCTCCATTAACCATTTTTCCCTATTTAAACTAGAATGTATTTTGAATTCCCGCAATATTCTTTCATAACCATAATTTTATACACTGCAAATGTGTACCTTAATAGAAAGAAAAGTGGAAAATTATCTCAAGAACTGTGAGTAAGACTTTTCATCCTCAAGTTTGTATAACAAGCCTGAAGGCACATTTCTATTCAGGTATTTATTAATACAGATAGATTTTGTTCAGCCAGCTGACTTCCCCTTTCCACGCTCGCTAGTATTAAATCTCTCTGTACTGAGTGCAGACAACACGAGTTTTTATATGTTAAGAACTTTTTCCTCTATGCTAGCACTTTTCTAGGTTAGATTTCTTAGAGACATTGTGCAGACACAGATTATGGGACACATCAGGGATGGAAACCCCCCCAGCTGTGACACTGCAGTTTCTGCCTTTCCACTGTTTTAAATTCTGTTTGTTCTCCTAAAACCTGACTTAATCACAGCCCTTTGCTCTCTATCATCCCAGAGTGAAGTCCCTTTCCTGCAGCTTGATGTATCCCCCAAAAAGCTGTTTCTCCAAACAGCCTGTGTCCCTGCCTCGGGCCCACAAGGATGGGCACACAGATCTCTTAAACTTCCATTTATTTTGAAGTTTCTGTCCTTGAAACTGAGATTTCCTCCTGGTGAAGGCCCTTTCTATATGTAGGACAAAGCATAAGCTCCCGTGGATTTTGGAAACTTTTGAAGTGAGAGAGAAACTGAAGTTTTGATATGAGGATTGCAACAATCAGCTTGCAGTAATTAGAGGATCCAGCCTCAGCATCATTTCAAGGCTGCAGGAGTGGTTCCATCAATTGAATCTGTTGCTGTGCCTGTTTGATGTCAGGGTCTCTGATGGTTTGTGTTATTGGTGTGGGTTCGTACAGGACGGGAGTCTGCCTTAATGCTGGAGATGCCTTCATTTGAAGTGATCTCTCCAAAAGTTGGGGGTTTTTTTTCCTTGAATCTGAAGCCTTATTTCAATCCAATGTTTTTCCTGCTCTCAAAGACAACCCTAACAGAATAATAAATTGTCTCTACATCAGGGAATACAGAGAATTTTTAAAAAATCTCTATGTATTGGCCAAGTTTCTCTGTGCCTCTTAATTCTCTGAATTAAACATGAATTACTTCCTCCTAAAATTGAGCTCCTCGAGGACAGTCTCAAATAAATTATTGGAACAGTACCTTCACCATTGGAAAGTCACACATCTGATTGAGCAGGGATTGACTATAAACCCACTTGAAAATCCTTGAGGTTTTCTTTTTTCATTTCATCCCGTTCAGGAAGGGATTAGAGTCTCAGTGGAACAGCTCTTGGGTACAGTGCCTGAGGTCTTGGAGCTTCTTGTTCTCTGTTTAGAGAACTCAGCACTGCGAGACCAACACCAGAGAATGTTTGCTCTTTTACCTGATGCTTAAAGATCTAGTTTCATATCCACCTCTTCAACATGTCCCTTTCAACTATAGCACCTGTTTCTGTGTGAATGAGGTGTTTGCTTTGGGAAAGCAATTTTGCCACATCCTTTTTTTTCCCCAATTACACTGTAAACTGTTCTGCTTTCATAGTAGACAATGTCCAAAATTTTACATACGAAACTGCGTAAGGGTCACCTGGAAGAATGACAGGGAAAGATGTCTCATCACTCTTTCTTCTTCTCTACTAGCTTCATATACCTGGTTGCTTTCCCATTTTCCTCAGAATTCCCTTGCCTTGAGCATTGTGGGGAAAGTAGGATCAAAAAGCAAATCAAGTTGGGAGGAACTGCAGGGGGTCTCTAGTGACCCTCCCGCCCAAAGCAGGGGCAGATATGACATCAGACCACTGGCAGCTTTATCCAGCTTACTCCTGAAAACCTCCAAGCATGGAGAGAGTGCAACCTCTCTGGGCAGCCACTTCCACTGCTCAGCTCTCCTCGTTGTGCAAAAGTTTCCTGTTAACCAGTGTAAACCTCTTTAGTTTCAGTTTATGCCTGTTGTTCTTCTGTCTCCCGTCCATCACCCACCACATCCCAGAGCACGTACCTCAGACCCAGGACCATCGTGGTGACCCTCCACAGAACTCGCTGGAGATTATCAACATCTTTTATTTCAAATACGTGCTTTTAATTATTACATTTACTGCTCATTTTGGTCTTTTTTCCTTAATGTACAACGTGTATAAGAAACCCCAGAATAGAGGCTTTGAATTTTTTCCTGAAACTCCTTAAGGTGAGCAATGAAAACATGTGTCTGTGTACTTTCTTCTTTACTGCATGTAATAGAAAAATTACCTGAAGGATATAAGTGCTTAAAAAGACATGAGTATTTCAATCCCTATAGAACTTACACTATACCATGTAATAATTTGAAATCTTACAGTGCCTTTCCTCCTGACCTCACCAAGGTTTTAAAACATAGTGCACGATGTTACTGCTGTTTTATCCTTGTTCTTCCTGGGAGCTAAAGAGATAACCTCTCTTTCTGTTCCAAGGCTTCTTTTGAAGTGCAGAGTTGTGCTTTTATTATTTATTGCTGGGTTTTGTCAGTACTTTAGTACACAGTTTATCAGTTAATATGGTGAGTTTGGTTTATTTTTGTAAGAAGGAGTGGGGAGGGGCATTTTAAAAACACACTTGTTTACACTTGAGAAAGCTTTTGCCAAATGGGGCATGTTATTCATTGGCCTCTATTCAGGGATGGGATAAGGACACTGCAGCAGTGCTCAGCAAGGGCAGATTCCATCTTCTGAGGCCAGAAGAGCCCCTATGGAAACAGAAATAATAAAAAATACTAACATTTTTAAAGAGATCTTGAAGTATCAGGAGATAGATCATCCTGTACCCACATGTGACCAGATCAGTGTATTACAGACGCAAGGGTTTTTCCCAGTAGTTCTTCTGCAAAGCATCTAAAAAATTCAGGTGGTGCACCAGCAGTATCTAAGAACACACCACCACGAGACGGCAGCTTTTAGAGAACTGAATTTCTCCAGCTACCAGAGGATGGAGTTGATGATATCTTTAATAAGGCTGAGGAGCTCCCTTGGCTGCTGTGTGTAAGCTCACACGGGCACTAAGGTCACCCTTCAGTCTTTGTTTTTGTAAGGGAGAATTACATTTTGTGACTCTGAGTGTGTTTGCAGCTGCCCAGCTCCTAGTCCAAGTTGGAGCATCCTTGTAACTATCCAGAATTTTTCCTTGGTCCCCTTGCTCGGGACATGGCCACATGAGGCTGCTAAAGCTCAGGAAAGTCAAGGTGTCCTGAGCCCGCTCTGCTGAGCAGAAAATACTGGGGGAGGTTTCTTCTCTCAGAATAACTGATGTTTCCATACATTTTCTTCTGTATGAAATTTACAGTTAAAGTCAAGCTGTCATTGTTGTGGATAAGATTTCATATGGTGGTTTTGTGACATGGATCCTCAATCTGCTCTTCCTTCTGTTTGAATCCTTATCCCGACATTTATGAATATATAAAAGAAGTGAATTCACTTGTTAACTCCCACAGGGCCCTGTGGTTGATGTTCATATGTAGAACAGAAGAGCTCAGAGCTGAGCTGTGGTGGTAATTTGAGGATCAGGCGTGAGATGTGGCAGGTGAGATCAAAGCTGGGCCGTGCATGCTGTGAGAGACAATACCTGACCTGGTGGGCTTCAGAATGTGTCCACAGAGGCACCATGTGCCCAAGTGCCTTTAGGAACCTAAACTGCATAATCTAAGTAAACAATGCAAAGGGAGGGTGGTCAGAGAAACAAGTAGAGGTGACTTGGCCAAGGTTCTACAACACCACCTGTAACAGAACGAATGAACCAGCTGGGTGTCCCTCCCTGCCTGGCACGGCCCTGAGGGGATGAGATTACATCTTCCCATTTGTTTGTGCAGGTTACCTTTACGGGTAAGACACAAAAATGACAAATGTGGACATGAAGTTTGGTGGCTATGTTTCTCCTTTCCCCCCATTCCAGAGTGCCCTGTCTTTAGAAGTAATGCACGGTGCTGGCACACGCTGCAGCAGCTGGGCTCTCCCAGCCCTCCCCGGTAACTCCCTATGGACTGCTCACACTCAGCCAGGGAACTCCAGTGCTTCCCTGCGCTGTGCTTTCTGCAGCTCTTCTCTACAGCAACACGGCAGGTAATTGTAATGTAAATTATTCCAGTCTGCATTGTTACACCCCACAACACAAAAAATATATTTCCAGCAATTCTTCTGTTAGGCGTTGATCTGACTTTATCAGAGAAAGATCTCTCTTTTTAACAGTTTAAGAAGCAGGAAGGCCATGAATGAAAAATTCACTTGGGGTTTTTTACCATGAGAAAGAGTAGGAATTATAGCTGTAAGGGTCAGGATAGTAATGGCCCTCAGACATCTCAAGCTCAAGTTCCCCTCATCAGCTTTGTCTGCAGCATTTGTGTTGTCATGAATTGAGTACCTGTGTCTTTTCTTACGTCTTCGGAGGTGCAGTCTTCTTCATGTAAGTGAATTTCTAAGAAGAGTTCCTTAACTATTGCTGAAAAACAGTGCTGAGAAGAGGTGTGGGAGGGAGCTCCAGCCTTTTACAGCTCCAAGAACAAAGATCTGTCATGAAGAGTTGCAGTAAAATTGATCTTGCCTTGAGATGGCAGATAGAGGGATGACCTCTTAAGCATCCCTCCAGCCCGGCATTCTGAGGATCTGACATGCCTGCTGGCTTTCCAGGAGCTATTGAAAAGACATCTTGAGTGGCTAGATCACTTCAGCTCCTAGAACTCTAGCTGGAGGGCTTCTGCCTTGTATTAATGCTGCCTGGCCCCAGACTCATCTGCAGCCAGTGGAAGCTCATGATTCCTGGCAGCAGATGGAGCATGCTGTGTTAGTTCTCTTTCTGCTAAAGAGATGGCAGATGAGGCCAATAAGATGAGGCGTTCGTGTTCACATCTTCCCGAAATTACAGAAAAAGCAAAATGCTCGGGGTGAATCGTGACTGCAGTGCAGGGTGATGCTGCTTTCCCAAGAGACGACTGGGAGCCCAGCCCATTAGTCCAGCACTCCCAGGCCAGCTCTTCTGAAAGCTGAGCACTGAAGGAGGTGCTGCAGATGTGTTCAGAGCTCCAGAGCTGCTGCTCTCTGAGCTCTGCCACCAGGCACAACGGGGTCTTAAGCTGGATAAAGCCAGGTCTCTGTGGGTCCTGCAGTTGCAGCACTTGAGGAGAGGAACGGGAACAGAAAGATTCAAAATCAGGAGTTGGCAGAAGCAGAGGTTTGCTCGCTACGTTCCCATCAATAAGTAGATGTAACTGTGATTTTGTCCCAGCCTTTTGCAGTCTGCTTTCCTTGGTGAGATAACAGAATCATGGCGGGAACTCCAGCGAGGGATGAACCTGGGCATCCTGCAGTGCCTCGGGCCACTCCCGAGCAGGGAGGGCAAGGGCTCAGACAGCTCCATGTCAGTGACCATGCTGGGCCCGTATCACTGCCAGCCCCCTCTTTCCCCCACTATGGCAAGAGAGTTTAGATTTTGTTTCCTTGCATAGATAAGGAAGGACTAGACAATTTTGCATGTGCCAGTTCAAATAAATAAACACTTACTGGCAAATATCCGGTGAGATTTACACCTTGCTCTTAACCTCTCTACGGCTTTCTGCCTTTTCTCCTTGCTGCTGCTTTCCTTTTTTTACGCAATATGTGGAAATACTTGCAGAAGTATTGCATTGTGGAAATACTGTGCAGACAATACCCCTGTTGCAGCAGGAGGATCCCTGAGGCTCGTCAGCCCCATTAAAATCTGGAGACTGCACAGGAGCACAACCGCCAGGCTCCCTTTCTCTCAGTCACCTCGTAACTGCTGTACGTGGCATGGAAATGGGGTGGAGTAAAAAGTTAATATTTTGACAGAGTAAAAGATCGATGGAGGAAAGGAGTTACTCAGCAGTTTGAAGATTTGCCTTGCTCTCTGAGGCTTCTGATATATGAAAGCCAAGTTTGGAGTATTTTAGTGTAATTTTAGGGAATATCCATTCATAAGTAGGGAAGGAAGGTCAGGACAATATTAATAATTCTGTCTCCATAACAGATCAGTGAATACTCACTGCCTAGGGGCAAATAAGGCAAAAATTCTTGATAAATCAATGGAAAAGCTAAAATGATAATGTTTAATTGTTATTATTAAACACTATTTCATGTCTTTCTTTTGATTATGAACACCAACAATTGACAAGCATGAATGGTGAAAGCTCATCTTTCCTTAAGAGTTTCTGATAGAGAGAGACTCAAACTAGACCACGTAAAATTCATGGTTACATCACCAAAATGTGTATTTGAAACACTGCCTCTGAAATCTTTTTTGAAAAGCTCCATGCTTGGGTCGGTTTCTTTCCGAGCCATGCAACAAAACTGCTGTTGGATTCCAGTCACTAAACCATCAGTGAACCTGTGGAGCTGGGAATGTCTCAGAGGCTGCTGTGTCGCATTTTCTGGTGACACAGGTAACCCTCTCCACTGCCCAGAATGCAGAGCAGCCTCTGTGAGAACAGCAGGTGCCGAGCAAGGGCTCACTTCTCAAAGTCAGACCAAAAAATCCACTCTCGTACACTAATATATTCCAGAGCAAGACACAGCTTTGCTGGATTTATATGTGTGGCAGCATTTCTGCTGCAATCAGAAGAAAAATTGTCTTTTTAAATATTACATTAATACGCAATTACATGACATAATGTCAGGTCGTAAACTTAGTAATTTCTTGTAATGCATGCTTGGATTTTATGAAGGTTTCAAAAAACCTTCACTCAGATATTGTGGGAAATCACATGAAAACAACTGCCAAAATAGTCAGAAAAACGAAAAATAGAAAAATTCTTGCCTTATTTTAACCAGTTTCTGAGAAGTCGCAGAGGTCTCCCAAGACAGTTACAATCCACAGTGCTACTGGAGATGAAATAGAGCACAGTGGGATGGGGTGTGGGCTGCCCTGCCTTGGTCCCTGACTGAGATCTCCAAGATCTGTAAGTTCAGATCAAGGCTTGGCAGGAGAAATGAAGCTCCATCTGTGTTACTGAGCTGGTTTTGGCCATTAGGAATAGAGAATGTAGAAGCAAAAGGCAGCTCTCCTGGGTGAGCATGTTTACTGCACTCTGACTGCAGGCAAACATGGCAGCTGATCCTTTTTTATAAAACTGGCCTTAAAAATTATTAACTTCTAAAAGACTGGTTTGGAACTTTAATCTCTGAAAAGTTGAAAACTTTATTCTGCGTTCCAACCCTGAAGCACCTGTTCTTCTGCTGTGTGTATTGGCCCTTCTCTCCTCCTTGGTATTGAATGTGCAGCAGAATTTCACTGAGCAGTGGTACCCTCTGCCAGCTTTGCTCTGTGGGGATGGATAATGAGGGTGTTGAAATCCCTCTCATAAGATGATCTCTCCAGTCCCCTGATGCCCCCTACACTAAAGAACCGATCTTCCAGCTCCCTGCAATATCTCCTTGGATTCCATCACGCTGCCATGTCCAACACACCTCCTGTGCCCTCAGCTTACAGCAGAAATTTGTATTAATCTCCAGGACAAGACCTTGCACTTCTTACTGTCATAATTTATGTAATTTTTGTTTCTCCAGTCCTTAATGCCATCCAGCTTTTCTTGTATTTGATTGGGATCCTTATTAGGATGGTCACTGCCTTCTAACTTTGTGCCATTAATGTTTAATTAGTTTGGTTCTTCTATTTCATGCCAATACAACTGATGAAAATGCTAAATAAAATTAATCTCGAGACCAGTCCTGGAGTTTTTGCATTAATAAGCTTCTCCCCATTTGATAATTTCTCTTTTACCACATCTTATTTCATTCCCTTCAGCCAGTTTATTTGGGTGTTTTTGGTTTTTTTTTAAAGTATGTTTTGGTGCTAATTCCAATATTTTTGAGCTTAATAATTTCCCCATGTAGCAGTTCATTTGGTACCTTACAGGAATACAGATAAAGTTTATCTTCAGTCAAAGTTTTCTTTTGGTCAAAAAAAACCCAAAAAAACCCCAACAACAGTCTTTTCACAAAAGGATGGAGTCTCTCTTGTTGTGGTGGTAAACCCTCACAGTACAGCGTTCAGTTTTCCCTCCACCCCAGGTTTTCAGGGCTTTTTTGAACTCATACAATGTGTGATGAGGGGCTGATTCACTCCTGTTCCATTTTTATTTTGGGTAACGTCAAGTATATGGGTGAAAATGTTATTTCTAAGATCTGTGCTTTTAAAAACAAAACACACATCCCTAATTGAAAATACTTTGTTCCCTCTGGTTCCTACAGCAGGATGGCAGAGTCCCTCATTGTATGATAACACTGACCTTATAACAAACTATTTCTGTTCCAAATACACTTTCAAAGGTGTTTAACCAGCTTATTTCACCTGTTTAATCTAGATACATTCCAGTTCCCTTCAGGTGTATCGAAGCTTTTTATGATAAACCTTTAATTGCCAATATATCCTTTATGTGTAAGCTGCCAGGAATTCTGAGGAACAGCACCCTTTCCTTTTGGGAGTGGGATGTCTATTGCTTAGAGCAGATAGGATCTTTTTGTGTCACTCTGCAGGGGCTCCAGCCTCCCCAAATCCATGCAATTTGTCAGACTCTTCTAAGAGCAAACAAACAAGCAAAAAGTGTTCTGCATTATAACCTGGCTCCCTGCTGGGATAGGGTTTGTGGAAGTGGGTGGCTGAATCCAAAGCCTTGCTTTGGAGAAAGAGCCTTGGCTTGGGGCAATCACAAAGTGGCCTCACTATTTATTCTGCCTCTTTTCCAGTTGAGTGTTGGCCTCCGCCTGTGCCATTCTCCTGGTGATTTTTTCATTTTTTCATCCCATGTGTGCAGTGTGCCCCAAGTCCAGCACCCCAGTGTGTGAGCCCGAGGAACCCCTTCCATGGCCCCTTCCTGCTCCAGAACCACTCGCTCTCC
This sequence comes from Callaeas wilsoni, assembly GCA_013398955.1. Lineage (NCBI taxonomy): Eukaryota > Metazoa > Chordata > Aves > Passeriformes > Callaeidae > Callaeas > Callaeas wilsoni. Next base: position 282,770 of record VWPU01004888.1, read on the forward strand.
TGGGGTCCTGTGGGGGCTGCTGTGCCTGTGAGACTCCAGCTGGGAAACTTGATACTGTGCAAGATTCCTTCACTTGGATGCATCCAGACAGTGCTCCCAGATGGAAGGGTCAGTCAGTGCGGGATCTGTTTGAATATTAAAGTTATCTAATCTTTCTTCAGTGGACAGAAATAATTAAGTGTGCAAATGGCAGCTACTTTTGCCATCTTGTGAAAATTTGGTGAGGATCAGATGTCTTTTTCCAAAAGCTTTTCAAATTCAGTGAAGCAAAAATTACTGTTTGTATTGGGATTTGTTTCCTAGTCAGCATTGTGTTTAACCAGTCTTAGTTTATCTTGAGAGATAAACTTCATTTTAAAATATGTAGATTTGTTTGATACCTACTGCATAAATATCATCATTATTCTGTCTTCTGCGCTCCTTCCCATAATGCTTTTCCTTTTTAAAAAACAAACCATCAAGAAATGTTTGGAAATGTAGTTTATTTCACAAGAATCCCAAGCATTTCCCATTTTCTTTACTTGTTTTATATCTACACAAAGTGAGCTTGGTGCAGGGAGCCAGGAGTTTGGTCAAGCTACTGTATTTCTTAGCATTTACTAATTCTCTTTACAAGATAATACAGCCTGACTTAAATAGTCTAAAAAATTGTTCAAGTAGCTACTGTTCTGATACAAATTCAACTTGTATTTCTGTTTATTATCAGAAAACAATTGTAGCTGTGGGTTACTCCCCCAGACTAGAGAAAATCTTTAATTTGTACATTCTTTCTCTCATTTTGATCACTTAAGACTCCTGCATACTCTGCGTGCACAGATTTTGCATAGGTGTGAGTTTTACTCCTCCACAGCCTTTTTGCTCCAGATGTTGGTTATCTATTCTGACCTGAATTTGGCCTTTAGGGCCGGGCCGGTGTTGCCTTATCTACAGACCTCCAGGCACAGAGCAATACATGCAGGCTGAGCAAAGCTCGAGGGCTGCCTTAAATCCCAGCCTGAGCTTGACTTACCTGTCAGGAGTGCCATAAACCCTCTGGAAGTGCACAGAGGGAGCAGTGGCTTTCCTTGGTTTCAGACAGATGCATCAGATAAGGGAAAAAGAGGAGACTTTGATTCTGTTTCATCCCCACAAAAAGATTTGATAGGTGCTTACTTTGGATTTTATTCTGATAGGACTTTAAGCATATGAACCGTCACTGAACCACAGTTTAAAACTCTATTGTGAAGCTTTGATTGGATTTTCTGAAAATTACAGGTGTTCTTCTGGATAACAGAACTGCAAATAACAGTGACTCTTCAAACCAGAATAAAATAATAGGTGTCCAGCATTAATTAATGCATTTCCATTAGCAACCGTGCTAGAAGGTGCTGATTAAGAGTTATTTGCATTTAATCAAAAAAAGTAATGTAATGCAATGTAATACATTTTTCTTTTTGTTGAACTAATGTAAGTTTTATCAATACTGCTAGAATGAATCCTGCACAGGGTATGTTGCATCTATGTTCCGTGCTGTTTGTCTGTTCAGCTGACCTTCTCATTTGTTACTCTCAGTGCTAGCTACTGCTTTTTCTATTTCAATGAACATTGTTTTTTTAAACTTGAAATGCCACTGTGTTTTCACTTTAGCAAGAGAATGTCACTGTCTGTGGAGTAAGAGCTGTTCAGGGCACTTGCTGGCAATCAGGGGATTAATCATTATTATGCTTTGCTGCTCACTATAAAATCCTCTCTTTAAAAACATATCTTTGTAGTAAGATGGAGCACGTAGGTTCAAAGGAGTCACATTGTGTCTCTGAGAACTTGTATTTCAGGTCACTGCAATCCACAGAGCTGAAATTCATGTGCTTGGGGGGCTGATGCCTGTCCTTGAGGAGGGAGGCTGTTCCCTTTTCTGTTTAAAGGATAAAAAAGACAACACCTTGTTCACTTGTGTTTGTTTGCTGAGCTCCTGGCACTGCCAAGCTGTGACTCTGTGACTTCCTACAGATCAGGATGGATCCCCTGGGCTGCCCTGGGGAAACACCTTCAACCAGCATCTCTAGGGCCACCACAGCCATCTTCACTAAATCAGAGTCTGCACACACCTGCCCTTCTCAGCAGCCTCTCCAAAGGTCATGTCCCCACCAGTGACACACAGAGTCCCTTTCCTCTGGGGAACAGGGACCTTGTGCGACCTTGGGCCTTGTGTGGGTTTGCAGAGACAAGTGGGTATGGGTTGGGCAACTGGATCTCACCTTTGGCACGGAGAACACACCTGTGTAAGTGTGTAAATCCTACTGAGTGTCAAAGCTTGGGGCTGCCTGACAATACCATTCTGAACACCCTGTTCCACTCTTCTGGCTGCTGTTGGGCTGAAGCGACCTGTGTTTTCAGGGAGAACATAAAATCATTATAAGGTGCTTCTAAGTAATTTACTGTTCCAAGCTGCATGAGTTCAACCAACAAGAAATTGATTCCCTTTTTGCCTTCGCATATCTGATTATGATTTCTGTCACGGTGTGCTTTATGTAAGTTATCGTTCTATATGATCCTAGATGTGATTTTTTTATTATTTACAGTATGTCTGTATTATGTTTCTGTGTTGTTCATTACCTATTTTGACCTGTTCAGTGTTCAGTAACATATCTAATATATTTCTCTGCCATCCATCTTTCTCACATCATTATTCAGGAAACTTCCTTAGCTCCCTTTTAGCACAAAAGCAGGATTGGAAGGCAAATTTTCATTATTTCTAGTGAAAACCCCTCATTTGTTGGCTCATTCCTTTTCTTTGTGTGCTGATTAATGTTCACGTTTTTGCCCAAAGCCTTATTTTTCAGGTCAGGTAATTCACTTCATGTTCTGTTTATGTTCTCTGCAGTTTCTTGGTACAGATGTTTTGCTCATTTGAGAAAACAGATGAAACCATATTATGCTTTCAATATGTTTAAGGTCAAACATTAAAAATTCCTTCTATCTACTCGCTTGAGATGAGACACTAGGAGCATTTCTTTGTTCTGCTTTATACAATCCTGCAAATCTCTGCGAAGGGCACTGTTACAACTCAGTAAATAAACCACCAAATTCAAAAAGCGTCTGCTGGCAGAGCTGACTGCAGAGCTGAGCTGCAGAGCCTCACCTGTGGTTCCCTCCTGGCCTCACAGAGTTTGGGAGGCATTGTGTAGGTGACAACTCTCTTTCTAGGACAAGAGTTTGCCATTCCTCTGCCAATCCTCCCCTTCCTTTCTCATCAGAAAACTGGCTTAGATGGAAAATGTCAGCCCTGTCAGATCCATTCCCTTCTCATGTGGGAGCTGACTGCTTTGGAGAAGAGGCAGGTTGGCTGGGGATGCCAAGGTGCCTCCTGTCTGTGACAGGGATGGCAAGAGAAGAGCCCTGCTGTCCCTTGCAGCACCTTTCAGTCTGTGAGCATTAAAGCAACCCCTTGGCAGGACAGAGAGTTCCCTCTGGTGCCTCCTGCTCTCCAGGAGTGAGGGCACGTGCAAACCAGAGAGGTGCCACTACAAATGGAAGAACACCATGTCTCCAGCTGAGCTTTATTCCTTCATGGTTCTTACAAATCACCATATTTTAGAGAAATGTATTTCAGTTCTCCGTGCAGATTCCTTGAGGCGCTTGATTTTTGGTTTGTAAGCAGTTTCTCTCTTCCTTCCCAAGCACTTTGCTTGGGAACAACGGTCCCCATCCTGAAAAGTTACCATTTGAAGTTGCGAACTTGCGTTCAAGCTGCTTTTGAACTTGTTTTCGGGTTGCCTTCAACCGTTTCTTTAAGGATTCTCAGCTGCATCTTGTACTCTTGGTAGTATCTGACTGTGTAAAATGCACAATGCCAGGAGGCTTCATTGCTGCCTTTTAAAACATACCCTAAAATCTGTCTTTCACCTGCAGTCTCCATAACTTGAGAGCCTGCTCACATTCCTCTGACTTTCAAAACCCTTGGATGAGAAGTCTCATCCAGTGATGCTGATTTTCCTTCAGACTGGCAGAAATGATACAATATTGTGCTGCTTGAAATTTGTTCATCTTCAGAAGATTTATATAGGAATTAAGTGGTACATTGACCCTGTGTGTTCATGGAAGCAAGTTTCAACCAGCAAGAAATTTCTTCTCCATGAATAAATCAGAATTTACTTGCTGCCCTTGAAATCAGAGTGTAATGGCTGTGCCTACGCAGTGTCCTGTAACATGACGTGTTTCTTACAGCAGGGCAGACTGGGTGTAAAATATCATCACTCTGTTTGACAGCTCTTTGTTTCCCTTTTCAGCAGCACTTGAGAACGTGACAACAGAGAATGAGGACCTTTTAATTTTAATGAAAAACTGACTCACGTTCTTACTCACAAAGTTATTCATCATGGTAATTTATAGGTCGCATCCTATCCTCTTAGAAAACTAGGATATTTGATAGAGCAAAAAAACCTGACATCGAATCCCCAAGTACTTCAGAGAACTCGTGGTGATAAATGGGTTTTAATTAATTTAAATATCGTTGGAAGATCAGATGAAGCATTAGTTTAAGGTGATAGTGGAAGAAACTGCAGAGATTTGTAATCTCATTATTTCAGAGATTTGTGATCTCTTTATTTATCATGTCTTCTGACATGATAACATGCAGTGGAGCATCCCTACAGCATCTGGTCACCACAAACACGTTTTATTTCAGAATTGCTAGTAATTTAATGGTTCCTGTTTGGTTCTAGCCTCTATTCAGCAGGTCACACAGACAATTATACCACAGAGCTGCCTGGTGACTCAGAACCGTGCAGTACATAGAGACACTCCCTCCAGACATCCTTCTGAGCGTCATCCTCTGGAAACAGAGCGGAATTTTAAGCAAATGTTATGTTTCCATAAGCTCTGTGGCACAGGCTGCTCAGCGTAAGCTGCCATAGCTGTATTAGCAAAGGGTAATTTTATAGGCTCAGCTGTACAATTGCAGTTATATTTTACAGCTGACCTCAACTATTCTTTAAAATAGCTGTTATCAAAAAGGATTGATTATGTTCCATTTCTAGCAGCTCCTTGTTCTTTCTGCCGACTTCTGAAATCATGATGGGCTCCTGAACAACCAATTTGCAATCTTGAGTTGGATATTGTGGTCACTGGAGGTCTCGTGTCTCTTCCAACTCCCCTGAAGTCCGTGGCCCCGGAGGTTCAGCGGGACATGTTTGGGCTGCTGACCCTGATCCAGCACGAGGAGGGGAGTGCACCCAGAGCCCTGCCGCTGTAGCGGTTTGATCTGGAGGACGGCAGTCCTCCTTCCTTGGGTGCTGCTGACACAGAAGTAGCTGTGTAAATTCCGGCTCTGTCCTTGAGGAAGTCCCAGCACTAACCGGCCTAATCAGGCTGCGCTGCCGTCCTTACGGTTTGGGTCTGCAGCCCGGTCACTGCCCCCACATGCAATTCAGCACCGAGTCAAGAAAGTACCTTTCACCACTGTAGTTTCACCAGGCCCTGACTTTGGATTCTCCCTGCTCCCAGCAGCTGATTCCTGCATGGTCCTTGCTTTTCTTGGGCAAAGAAAATGGCACATTTAACTCGGCCCTGCTGCAGAATTTCCTCTCACAAAAGGAATTCACCACATGCTCCTTTGTGAGATATCTCAGGGACCCACGGCCGGCTGGAACCTGGACCTTGGTCTGGACCTGGAAATATTACATAGACCACAGCAAATACAGAAGCAAACTGATGAAGTAACTGGCTAAATCTCAGTGAAAAATATGGAAAAATACTGGCAAGCGGAAAGCTTAGGGAACAAAAGGTCTATCAATTAATTAGCATGAAAGCCTGACCCATAATTATGACCTTTTTTGTTTTTCCAGAGCTGTTCTTCAAGTTCTTTTTACTCTTGCATGTCAAGAGTAATTGTTTTAATTCATTTTTAGCATGTAAATGTTTTAATAGGACAAACAAAAAATCTGTCTTAGGTGCAGCTATTTATCTGATGCATAGATGATTTAATTTGGCTTCCTTTTATCACATCTGGTAGCCTGGGAGGTGGAAAGGAGAAACACCAGCCCGTGAGTGGGAACAGGCAAGGGTGAAATGAATTACGAACGTGAAGGGGTTATTTTTCCAGTTTTTGACAACACTTCTATTAATGCTAGTGCAGCATAGACAGCTACTACAAATATGAGGAGGGAGAAACTGTTCCTTGGAAATATTAAATATCCTGAAGGATACCTTTCAGTGCCACCACAAAACAAAGCACTAAGGCCATTTTAGTAGCTTCCTTTGTTAGATGAAAATAATTTCACAAAAAATTCCTCTGAAATGCCAGCCATGAGATAAATTTAATGTATGGATGAGAAATATGCATGGAATTCAGAATGTTAATTTGCTATTAATTAGCTCCCAAACACAAGTAAGTAGATTTAATTGGCAGTGTGGCTGAGAGTTTACTTGGGAACGTGTCACTAATGAAGAGAACAACTGTGATCAGAGGCAGCAAATACAGCTTCTCAAATGTTTCATTATGGATCCGCAAAAATGTGACAGGGGATGGCCATGCATCTGATTTCTAGTTTATTCTCACTGTTCATGGAAGAATATAATCTAGTTATTTAAATCGTAAATACTGAAAGTAGTTTGTGCCCAAAGGAAGAGGATTTATGGGATGAAGTAATTTAGCACAACTGTTACTTTCCTGATTTGTGCAAGTAACTTGGGAATGTTGCAGTATTTGTCTCTTATTCATAGCAGGGAAAAGGTTATTTTATTTGAAAAGATTTGTTTGTTCTGTCTCAGGGCAGACAGCGTGTGTTTTGAGTAGAACATCACCCAGTCACTGCACAGCCAGTGGTGGGGCAACTGCTGTCACTTTTCTGTCTGGAAGGACAACCCTTGGAGAAATTTGTTGTGGTTTTTACCACTGCTGTTTAGAGGAAGGAGGAGAAACAGTTCCAGTTTTGTCTTCCACTCCCAGTGCTATGCAGACTGAGTTAATGGAATGGCTCTTGATGTAGTGTGAGGAAGGAGCCAGCACCTGAGAAAGCCCTTGGCAGTCAGTGAAAAGCCCCCAGGTATATTTGGCTGTCATTAAATTCAGACTCTGTTTGTAGGGGAAATCAAAGAGTCAGAAATTAAGGAAGTCTGAATAGTGATGCAGAGGGAAGAATGCTGAGTGGAGCTGGCCGAGATCTGTCTCATGGTCACGAGTGCACCTCCAGCAGAAAAGTTCCACATGGCTCCTGTTGCTTCTAGATTTAGTATCTCACAGCCTTTTGTATGCATTCCTTAATCACCATTCCATAATTATGGTAAGGGAAAAATGCAGACTTGAAATTAGTGTAAAACATGTTAAACTTAAGACAGATTTCATACAGAATCCAATGTGATATCAGCAAAACCAAAATTCAGGCTTCGTAGGAGATGAGAAATACAGAAGTAACTACATGGCAGAGTAAATTTGGGCCTTGCTAATTACCATATGGACTCACAATAACACTTTTGCATTAATCTAACCTTTATCATCTTCTGGTAGGAAATGGAGATTTTTAAAATAACAGACAAGTACATAGCATAGCTATGTAAAAGTAATATAAAAAGAGAAAAATTATGCTTTTTCATTTTGGGTACCCTTTTCTGATCTACTGTGATATTGATGTGCCAATTCACAGCTTTATATTGTACTTCTTCATAAAATAGAGGGGGTTTTTAACATCCCCTGGAAAGCCTAATGGTGAATGTGCATATTTGAAATAATTGGATTGCTTTATCTTCATATGCAAGTGAGTGAAAACCTGTAGTTTGAATAAGTGGAAACAAATGAACAAGGGAGGATTCCCAGACCTGTGAAATTGTCAGTGTGGATTGCCTACAATTTTGGCACACTGCAATTTTCAAAGATTTGGCGGAGCTTGAAAGGCAGTAAAGTGAAATATGTACAAGCAGTGCAAATTAGGAAGCAAAAATTGGGTCAGTGGCATTTGGAGCGATTCCCTCCTGAAGAACAGGGAGGGACTGCAAATACTACAGGTGAGGTAAACACTCAGGTGGGAAATGTCAGTGTTTGAACAGTTCGTGCCCAGGTACCTGTGCCAGCTTTAGAGCCTCTGTGGAAGTGGTCTGGTTTCCAGACGTATGGATTGGCACCAGATCCTGTCTGTGCAGGGCAGCTCTGGGATGTGGCACATGGCATAGGTGTGCTTTGGATTTCTCTGTGCATCACTGTCCTGCGGCATTGATACCCTTTCTTTCTTTCTTTCAATGGGGAATTGTGAAAATAAAAACTCAATTCAAGTTTTGCACGTAGATGCGCTGCTGGTGGTCATGTGAGGGTGATTATGGGTATTTTCAGTGGACCTGCCCTGGAGTTAAAGGACTCAAGAAGGGCTTCAGAACTTGTCTCCAGATAAGCAGAAAACATTTCCAAACCCAGGTATCTAGGGCATTTTTTTTTATTTAGCTTTTAAGCATTTATTTTTAGATGGCATGGCTCCACTTGATAGCAGAGTGTGAATCTGAATGTTGTAAAGCAATATAAATGGCCATTAAGTTAGGAAGCACAGTATGACCTTTCTGAAATATTATGCCAAACATTGTGTTTGCTTTGTGAGCTAAGTGGAACTTCTGGAAGGCTGTTGCTGATGAAAGGCACTGGCTCGCTCTCTGGGGAGAGAGCACATTATTGCAAGATGAATCTGGGGATCTGACAAAAATAACAAAACAAAGCTGTAAGACAGGCTTAGATTTTAACAGGAAGAAGTTCAGATTGATTGCAGTGACTTTCGTATGCCTTGTTTTTTTCCAGAACATAATGAACGTTTTTTATTTTAAACTTAACTTTCTAGCTTTAAAGGTGTCTCATCAAATCCTGAAAGGTTCTGTGAAGGGGCTCTATGGGAGAGCATTTGGCCAAATCTGCCAAGTATTTATGCACCTTCCTTAGCAGTGTTCCGGCATTATTAAATATTAGAGCAGCAATGCTCTGATGCTCATCGGTGCTGATGCCCTGGGCATGGCATGGGCATGCCCCTGTGCAGGGCATGGAAAGGCTGAGGGGCAGCAGCCGGGGCAGGCAGGAAGGGACAGGGAGGTGGGAGGAGGTGCGAAGGGAGGCATGGAGCCCCTGGAGTGACGCGGTGGGCACAGAGCCCAGCCACCATTAGACTGGGGCACAGCCTCGTCACTGACTCTGTGGCCCAGGCTGAGGCAAGAGGAGCTGTTCTGAGTTGCTGAACACTGATGTATTCTATCTGAAATACACCCTGAAAACAGCTTTTGTTTCTTCAGACTAGCCCTCAAGACTTGTCTCTGCACAAAGAAGTAGAGGATTCAGATAATTTCTAGTGCAGAAGTGCTTGATCTTTATGGCTGTCTGAGGGACATCACTGTCAAAAACGAGCAGGGTGCTGGTTTGTGTGAGACAGGAAGCATTCCAGGTCTTGAATTACAGGCTCCCCAGGGAATGGTCATGGCCCCAAGGCTGCCAGAGCTCCAGGAGTGTTTGGACAACGCTCTCAGGCACATGGTAGGATTGTTACGGTGTCTGTGCTGGGCCAGGGGTTGGACTCCATGATCCTTGTGGGTTTCTTCCAACTCAAGGTACTCTATGATTCAATGAAAGTAAAACTTCAACGTAATTCCAGTTGCTGTGTTTACAGTCCCTTCTGTATCTCCTCTTTAGTTTATGTTTCACCTTAGCCAGTAGATTTGTTCTTGGAGGGGATAAAGTACCCCAACAGCAGCAGTGGGTCCCCATAGAGTGTCCCATTTTTATCTATGCCACAGGTAAATCAGTAGTTTGTAAAACAACACCAAACTGGCTTTGGATCCTGGCTGTGTTCGACGCATCACAGTTAAATGAAGCAGTTTATGTACTTCCATTGTGACCAATCGGAGTAAACTTAGATCAGATTTATGAACGCAGGGCAAGTATTTGTCATTTGCTCCAAAAAGCTGTCCTGGAACAGGTAAGCCAAGGATATAAGCATCTTGTCTGCAGGAATATGTGGTTCTTAGGCACTGGTTCTTAGGTCTTCATCTCTTTCTCCCTCAGGAGGCATCCTGGCTGTGAAGGTTTGGCACGTACTACACTGCAGACAGAGTGCTGAGCCAACAACTTCAGCTTTTGAGTTGAAGGATGCTCATAACACCTTTCATTGAAGGTGGGAAAACTTAGGTTTTTAACTACGTCTGGATTCAAAATCAACTTTTACCCTTCAGCTGGCTCAGCACTGTCATGTGTCTTGGTGAGCTTTTCAGTTCATGCATACATAATACGCGCCCTACAAATACAACTCAGGCTTAGTTGCATCTGTTCTTGTTGATGAAACTTGCAGACCAGAGGAAAGATTTTGAATCTTTTCATTATTATTTTCCAAAATACTCTTTTTGCCTTACTTGGGTATGAAAGAAGTTTAAAAAAGATTGGACTAAGTCCAAAGCTTAACCTTTGTATAACATACTTTGGACGCTTCAAAATACTGGGGTTGTAAAATAAAATCTTGAAAGACAATCATTACTTATCTATTGCAGGAGACATTGCCTCTTCTCTTCTTAAATTTTTTTTGGAAAGGTGATGATTTTTCTGTCTGAGTTGGTAGACAAAGCTGGTTAAGCACTGCCAGACAACTAGACAGCTAACAAGCTTTTCACATTAGCAGGCGCTCGTGGCATCGAGTAACCTCGTTGTATTACACAATCAGTCATCTCAGTGTTTACATAAAGCTGATACCAGGTTACAGGAACATTTGTCCTGCATGTGGGACAAGCATGTTAGAGAGAGGTAACAACTTGTGTAGAGCTGTTCCAACTCGCAAGCAGCTTTCCTAGGATTTCAGAGTATGAGAGTTTAGAGGAAACAAATGGTGTTCTCTGAGAGAATAGCACCTTTTCCAATAGCCTTAGCTTAATTACTTTCTCTGCAAAGTGGGATGGAGGTAGGCTTGCTTTTCACATAATGTTTCTGCTAAATTTTACATTTACTCCTCATTGTTTCTAAATAAAGCTCCCTCTCTGTATTGTCTCAGGCTGTCTTCTGAAATGCATCTTGACAGACTTTTTCAATCGTGTGACTATCACATTATATTTTTTCAATGCTATGAAGCCATTGGCTGTACCAAACCGACATCCATGCAAAGGAAGGTGTCCCAGAACTCTAAACTCATACAGATTCCTCTTTAAAAACACCACCTGAGAACAGAGTAACTGTGACTGTGAGGTCCCAGAAGAGGCACCAAGCCCGTGACACCTCAGCATGGCCACACTGACCCTGCCCAGCAATGCACCTTGTTCCAGCTCAGCCCAGCAATGGCTCCTCTGGTCTCATGCTGGGTGTCCCTACCCTCCCCTTGCAGCACAGCTCTGTCACTGCTGCTCTCCTGTGTCGATGGGAGCTTTGTGATTTGCAAGCTAATAATGTCTTTGGTGCAGTTCTAGCTATAGAACAAACCCTTGTTAGCGATGATTTCTAAAGCACAATTTTAATAATGACATTCTTCACTTACATGATGTAGCACTTTTCAGAGCACTTAGGAATTATTACTGAAGTCTCAAAATGCATCCTTAGGGTAAGTTTAGTTCCAGCAATTATGCAAGTTGTGAAACAGAAGCATAGGGGTTTAAATAACTTACCAGAAGTTGTAGGAGAAGTTTCTAGTAATGCTGGATTCTTGGATCCCTGCTGTCTATGCAGGATAACATAGCTTTCTATCACCCTTGAAGCACTATCCTTTGTTATTGTCCTTTCTTTAATTTTCAAATTAAACCAATCTTCTAAAGACTGGATTTTGCTTCCATTCTCTTTTATACTTACCTGTTAAATTAACCACATTTTTTTTTCAGATACCATTTAAGTTGTGAAGGGCCTTGTTTCATAACATGCTTCTTACTTGCACCTTTCCAGTCAAGGCTGCTACTACTTTTGGTAATGCAAGTCCATCAGCCAGCTGTCGAACTGTGGCAGAATTTTAAATTATAAAACACATTACATATAAGCAAGAGGCTGAAAGTACTTATTTGTGAAAATAAAAAGAATAATTATATGCATTGCCTTAAACAGTTGAACCTGGGTCCTCAGGTGGTCTAAATCACCATAGCAACATTGAATTCGGTGAATCTCACTTTGCACAAAGGAGAGATCTATTCTATTCTTCATTTTTTTCTTCATCTCTTGAAGACTTCAACAGTTATTTACAGCTTTTCTGTCCTTTACCTCATCCTCCAACTTCTCGTGCTCCCTTTATTACTTCCTGGATCACGTTCCCAGCAAACTCTTTCTCCCAGGGCTCTTCTGTTGTTACAGAGCATCTTTACAGCTCCAGGTAACACGGTCTCCTTTCAAAACCAGCTGCCTTTCCTGACACGTAACTCCAGACCGCTTCCAGTAACATCACCACTTTCTATTGCTCATTCCCATCCCTTTCAACTCCCTTACAGATATTTCTTTCCTCTCGTATTCCCTTGCTCCCGCATCCCTTCAGCCACCTACCCACATACTTCCTCTTTACTCCCAGCATGATTCGTGTTGCTCATGGTTTGTCCTCTTTTCAGCCTGGATGCTTAAGGAAATAAGGTTTATATAATTAGTCCATCTGTCAGGCCCTCTGTGTGTTTGTCAATCCTCCTTTAATAACCTGGAACCTGTTTGCTAATTGCAGCTAAAGCAGAGGGAGGGGCAGCAGAGTTTGAGAGGACAAACTCCCTAAGGTTTTGTGAAAACAAGTGTCTGGGGACAGGACAGAGAGAGTGAGTAGTGAATGGAGGAAAACGGAGCAGAGTTCAGCCCTGGCACATTATATCTGGCAGAAAACGGCTGTTCAGTAATATCCACTCTGTGCCTTGGTGCTGTTTCGCATCTGTGCTGACCGAATGGAATAGGTGGGCAGTTGTGGCAAGGAGGGCAGGGCAAGGCAACAGGAGATACAAATCTACCTAAAACAAGACAACATTAATACCGTGGATCACAGAATAATGTTTTTCCTTCTTCAGGTTCTGTGTTCTGTTTGATTTCCCTCCATACTTTTCCTCTTTCTTTTCCCTTCTCCACATCCTCTTCTTTCTGAAGGCTTCATCTTTCCTTCCTTTTTCCATCTTTCACCTCTGTGTCCTCATCCTCTCTTCATAAGTTCCTTTTCTCCGAAGGAACGCCTCAACAGCAATTTCAGTTTTGCCTTTCATCCTGCACTCCCCCACATACTCTCTTGTTACCACTAATTGTGCTCCCTTCCTGGACTGACACTGCTTCCCGAGAGGAAGGAGAACAGCTGTAATGATTGGTGGCAGCAATGTCTTAACCATCTTCTCAGAGCACAAACACTGTCACAGTGTTTGAAAAGCTACATTAATTGAACATAGATTTGTTCAAGCTGCTCATTGAATGGATTTCCCTTGAGCCCGGCTTGTGTTACAGCTTATTTTAGCTATAGACTGAATCCCAACTATAGTTATTCCTCCTGCCAGCGGCCGACGAACCCCCTTGATCTGAGGGCAGAGGACATTGCACACACAGCACAGGGGCTCAAGCAGTCACGAACACCAACAACTGGACACTAAGTTCAGCCCTGGCTTATCGCTCACGTACTTGGAACAGAAAGAAAAAGATTTCCCATGGCTTAGATTTTGCTAAAGGCAACTTCTAGGATGCATCAGCATGGCTGGCCAGGTGAGGGAGAGGAATGTCCTGCTCTGCTCTGGTCTGGCCTCACCTCGAGTATTGTGTGCAGTTTTGGTCACTGTAACTTAAGAAAGATTATTAAGCTATCAGAGAGCATCCAAAGGAGGCCATGAGGATGGTGAAGGGCTTTGAGGGGAAGCTGTGTGAGGAATAGCTGAGGGCACTTGGTTTGTTCAGCTGGAGAAGAGGAGACTGAGGGGAGATTCATCACAGTTACAACTTCCTCATGAGGGGAAGAGGAGGGGCAGACACTGTGAGGACCAGTGACAGGACCTGAGGGAATGGCGTGAGGTTGTGTCAGGGGAGGCTTAGGTTGGATATTAGGGAAAGGCTCTTCCCCCAGAGGATGCTCAGGCACTGAATAGGGAATGGTCACCGCTCCAAGGCTGCCAGAGCTCCTGATGCATTTGGGCAACAGTCTCAGTCACAGGATGTGACTCTTGGAGTGTGTGAGCAGGGCCAGGAGTTGGACTCAGTGATCCTTGTGTGTCCCTCCCAGCCCAGGAAGATTATGTGATTCTGTAAGGAAGTTCATCTGCCACTTGCACAGCAGTTTAGGATTTGAAGGATTATGCCTGTCCTGAGACCAGGACTGCTAACAGGGCTGGCAGGGTAAGGGGTTGGCATTCCTGCCTGCTGGGGCTGGGACAGCTACCATATTCCATTTGTGTGTAGGCTGCACTGAGTCTGTGTGTGATTCCTGCGTGTTGTGCACTGTAGACCTTCAAGTGTGCTCCTTCCCTCCTGTACTGGACTTGGGATTGAACTAGATGATTTCCAGGGGTCCCTCCCAACCCTAACAGTTGTGAGATTCTGTGATTCCCTTTGGCTTGTAAGTCATCACCCTTCAGTTCCAGCCTGCCCCTACAGAAGTGGCACTGTGATCCTGGCAGAGGTATCTCACCAAAGCCCCCACCCCTTGGCCACAGCTTAGACTGCTCCACAAGGATTTGTTAAAATCTGAATACATTGGTAGAGAAGTAACTCAGCAGATGGAGGTTTCCTAACTCACAGGACATTTTGATCCATGCCCATCCATGAACATCCTCACTGGGCCATGTTAATCTCCGGGAGCTGAAGTGATGCTCCTGCCAATGCCCATTCAGCCGTAGCCTGGCACTCCGTGCAGTGCTGGGCGTTCCTTAGGGTAACCACTGCCATCCTGCAGTGCCGCAGATGCAGGACACATGGAGGCAGTGGGATACTCTCTGAGTAAAGGACTCCCAGCACCCAGCTGCCATTCCCAGTTTGCCAGTGCCTCGGGTCTACAGCTGGAAGCAGAACTGGTGCAGTCAGCGCTGCCTTGCGTGGTTTTGCTTTATGAGCAGCATGGCAGGACCTCAGAGGTGCCACACAAACCCAGCTCCTGATAACTTCAGCGTGTCCAGGGTTTCCCTGCTGCGCTCCCGCACCCTGGGGTCTGTGTGTTGGACAGGATTTGCTGATGCTGTGCTGAGCCCAGGCTCAGGTGCACTGCCCTGTGCGTGTAAGCACCAGAGATTTGCATTTCTTCTCTCTGAATCAGCGCAACTCCCCTAAATACCCTCTTCTGTAAACTCCTAATTGCCACCAATTTATGCCTTCACCTATTTATTGCAGCTTGCGAAGTTTGCTGTAAATTTGGCTTGTGATTTTGTGTTTGTAGCAGTTACATCATTTATGTTCTGAGAACTTTAAAGAAACATATGCCTTAAAATCAGCAAAGCATTTACTACTTTTGCACACATGGTGAAGTCTATTTTATTTTACAGTGTTATATTACTAAATAACCTTGGTTGTTATTCTTCAAGGTCTCAGTGTGTCGAGCCATTAACAACTATGGAATGTATCTAAACTGCATTAGAGCTGCATAACTACAAGCTAAGGGGTAATCAAAGATCTGTCAGGCTTAACGTAAGCATATGGACAGCTCTCCACTACTAATATAGGAAAAAAAAAACACTTAATTTGGAATTTTTAGTCAGAAGTCCCTAAGGATGCTTTTACCTAAATGATCTTCAACTTCTACAGTGCAAGTAGAAACAACAGTGGAGGAGAATAGGGAACTAAGAGTTATGATAGTCTGAAAGGGAGAAAGAGCACATGAATTTTTAACCTGTGTGTATATATAAAATCAGTACAGGGATAAACAATTTGATGAGTAATAATGCATATATTTAATTCATAGTTTTATGCATTTTTAAAGAAAATGTAAGCAGGTAGAAGCTTGACTTTAATTAAAATAGCAAAAGAAGCATTCAGGCCAGTTTATTCTCTGCTAAACTTTGAAACACGTGTGACAACTTATGAAAATTGCAGTTCCTGAAAGAGAGGAATCAGAAGAACCTGTGAAGTTTAACGGGAGTTCTGGTTACACTGTGGATTGTGGGGTTTTCACAAAGTCTGCAGGATTTGTGGAAATACAATATATTGAACCTTTCAGGTGTTGCCACTGGACAGGCCTTTCATCATCTGAGTAACACCCATGCCAAAGCTGTGGAAGTTGTCAGCTGTTCTGGCACTACTTTTTGTATTATTAAGATCAAGAAGTGATTAATAAAAAGAGAAATGTGGCACTGCATGATGGAAGATACATTTTTCTTCTTAGGGTCACTGTCAAGCAGTTTTTCAGGAAGAATGACACAGTTTAAGAAATCTGAACCTTGAATTTGTATTGACTCAGAGGGGATCTGACAAGAAAGAGCTGAAGTTTTAATTTCCTGCAGGTTGATGTAAAACAAAGTCCAGTGTAAAAGCTGAAAATGTCTTCTGAAGGGCAGCAAATTGCTGCATCCCTGCCCCAGGAGCAGCCAGGTGGTGTTTGTGTCACAGGCTGCAGTCAGAATTGGCATTGTGCTGCTGAGATCCACACAGGCCTCTTCTTTCCTCCCAAGAACTTCTGTAACCCCCAGGATTTATATAAGCATAAACAGGAGACGTGAAGTATGGGAGTGGAAGAAGTACAATCTAATATATACCACTGGGATATAGTATAGAAAGTATATATATATATATCTATATCTATATCCAGAAGAGAGAGGCTCAGTGCAAGAACTCCTAGAAGTTATTCGCTGGAATCAAGACAGATTTTGCCATAATGTGTTCACCAGCAACTTCTGTATTGTGATTTACTGAGAAGCTCTGTTATTGCTTTTAATTTTGAAAAGCCATCTATAACTTGTGCACAGGAATAAAACTCAAGAAAACCATATGTGCAAGATATTGTTGATGGTGTCTTATGTTTTATGTTTCTTCAAGATGCCTTAAATGATTTCTCCATTGGCAGGTCTTTATTTTGTGATTATTGCAGGCAGCTCTACATTCCAAGTGAATTAAATCCTGTTGTGTTCCTGCTGTTTCTTGAGAAAAGCAGCTGTTTAATGTCTGTCTGAATGAAAAAAATATCATGCAAATATATCAGGGATTTTTCCCTGATATTGTAAATGCTGTTATTAATAATTTTCTTGCAGTAATTTTGGAACAGGTCTAGGAGAAGGATGAAAAAAGACAATGTGGTGTTTCACAAAGTAATTGAGGATGGCAGTGTCGCGTGTGCAGACTGCAAGGGACGAGGATCAAAGATGTTTGTGTGGGGAGCTGATGAGCTCCCATGATGTTACAGAGGACACTGGGAAATTCAGGCCAGTCAAGGCAGCCCTCTGTCTGCTCTGTCACAGCTAAAGAGAATAACAATATAATAGTACAAGCTGTCTGCAGTAGCAAACCCCCCTCAGAACTGTCACGTTGTCTACATTTCACTGACATGCTCTGAAATATCCATGTCGTGTGTTGCTGATTTCTGTGTTTCGTTGGACAGTTGCCCCATCAGTGACACTGAGTAGTGAAGTGACAGGGTTTGGATCACGTCATTTATGGGGTAGCATCATGGAGTCCCTCAGAAGCTCCCCCTTGGCAGTACAAAGGCTGTGTCTGCTGAACAAATGAAAAAAGAGTCTCTGTCAGGGTGATGCTCTCAGCCTTGTGACACTGAGTGCTGTTCCCATGTTGCAGCCTTGCAGGTGTGTGTGTGATGCACAACAAATCTGGAAATATGAATATCTGGACCAGCTGTTGTTCTGCCAGCACTGACAGCCTGTGCTTGGGGCCACTGTGCCTGGCAGTCTGGAGCTGTGTGCAGCTTCGGAGCTGCTGGGAGCAGAAACTGGGATTGAGCATTCCCAGGTAACTACAGACGTCAGACAGATTAATGCTTTCCAGTGTATTCTTTCCTAGAGGGAACGTTAAAAGCGTAGCTACTGTTTGACTGCCAACCAGTTGCAGGTGTGGGAAGTCCTTCCTGAATCAGATGCACAATAACTAGATTTACTTCCTGGCAAAAAACCAAACTGTGTTTACTCGGACATGCTTGCTGACCTAGGAGATGGGTACCTAGGTACTTAGCACTAGTAACAGGGGCAGGTGAACATGAGTTATCCCAGATGCTTCCTGCAATTCTCCAGGAAGATCTCCTGATCATGATATTAAATCCTTTGTGGAAAGGAATAAACTGTCTACAGCTATGTACAATTCTTGCTGGAATCAAGGAGCCACTCTCTTGTCAGAGCGATGATTTGGCCTCCGAGGTGCAGCAGGAAATTATTGTGCACCTCTGCTTCTGTGGGGAGGAACCAGATTCCGGGAGGGTGAGTTGTGTCCTCGAGCCAGGTCTCAGTGGGGAGGCTGCGCCTGTCTCTACCAGATGTGCGCATGCAAATGAAGGAGACAAACATCTTGCCATGCCTGCATATAAATGTGCCGTTTAAAAGTTTTAATATTTTTGTGTCTGAACTTCTCAGGTTCAAATTTTAGAAGTCATTGTGTTTGTGGGGTTTTTTTCCCTTCCCTAAATTAGCATATCTCTGATTGTTAGGGAAATGCACACAGTACTTTGTCGATTGAAGCATTAATTGCCTTAGGCCTTCACTCTGTAACAATCTGAATTATTCTTTCATATTCCCCTTCACTTCTCCAATTTAGGAACAGTGAAAGCTGAACTCGGTCAATGTGCAGGAGAGCAAGGCGAGTTCCTAAGCCCCAGGTTTTATTCCATGAATTAACACAGCTCCTGGGATAAGGGGCCTATATCTTTGCACTCCTCTGAAAGGCTTAGCTCACTGTTTGTGAGCCGTCAAATAAGTGGCAATAACGATAATCTGTGTCTGACCATTGAGAGGAGTGAATCCAGCGTGCCTCCGAGCAGCCCACGGCCCGTAAATGGGATCCCGCAGTGCATCTCATCTGCCTTCGGTGTGACTGCCTGCACTGAGAATATCGATTATCTTCCACACTGCCCTTCTGGGCTCACATCTTCATTTCTCCCCTTTAAGATAACCACTCTTTTAGCCCAGTAAAGAGGAACCTGGGAAGGGATGGGTTTGAACCGAGTGTGACTGATCCCAGTGCTCAGGGGATATGACTGGATCAACGCAAGCAGCTATTTCTGGCAGGAATACCCCTGAATGGCTGATTTCTGTGCACTTTGCACTGCTTTTCATATATGCTGATCATAAGAACTAGAATAATGTGGCCATTCCTAGATAACAAACAACATTTTTTACACCAAAATGAATTCTGAAAAGCTCTTCAGATTATTACGTTAAAAGTCTTGGGTTATTTGCTCTACTCCTGGATTACTGGGTATTGTTCATGTTGCATAAAGACTTAAGAGTTTTCTCTTGTTACACAGGAGACGTTCCTGAGCTATTTTAAGAACTTAAATTTCGTTCCAGAGAAAGGTAGAGAGGACATGGCAGCTTTTGAGAGAGAGGTGAAGAACTGAGGCTGGTTTTCTGCCTTTCATCTGGATATATTGTGTAACAGCAGCTGGGCAGAGAAACACTCTCTGCAACAGAGGGAGCGAGCTCTCCTTGGGGCTGAGGGGCTCCCGTGTGTGCAGAAGGGATGAAAACTCAGCAAAGGGGGTGAGGGGATGCTGGTGAAGGTCAGTGCCACTACATGTCTGTAGATGCAAATGGAGCTCTCCCTAACCAAGTCATATGTTATCAGATATTATCTGATGTTGTCGTGATCCAGTTACTGCCTTGGAGTTTCCTTGAGTTTGGATGGCCATGTTTCTCTTCACTCTTGGCCTGCTAAATTGCAGCGTTCTTTTTTCCCCCAGCAAACACAGGTAAATTTGTTTTGCTGGTACTTTTTTTAATTATTCACATGCAACCCAGCCACTTGAGCTCCAATGGAATAAAAAGCTGTATTCCAGAGCAAAGTTGCGTTAGAAAAATGTCAGCAGCATTTTATTTTGCTCCAACACTTGGTGTTTAATGAGGAAAATGCTCTAAGTGGACCCAAACCCTTGTGGCACAGAGGGTGGAGATATTGAGAAGACTGTTCCCCTTTGTGAACATCCCAGTCCTATCCTGTTCCTTTAAGCAGCAATTTAAGTTAACATAAATAAAAATGTTATACCTGGAGCTTTTAGAGGAGCAGGCACACACACAAATTATCAGAGGGAAGAGAAGAAATTTAGTAAGGTAAAATGACTATTAGGCTTAGCTGGAGTTTACTAAAATGCAGGTTCATTAAATCCAGAGTTTAGTAAGAACACTTCCTCTTGATTTAGGAGCTCTAGAGCTCACCCTTTGAGCCTGGAGCTCATCTAATTTCTGGAAACACGTGGCAAAGAGGATGTCACCTCTGCTTTGCAGGACTAAAGACACACAACTCAAGGGATGCTGTAGTTGATGCTGAAGAAATCAGGTGCATGCAGGCTTGACCTTTCAAAGAAAGACATTTAAAGTAATAAACAAGAACCTCAGGTGAGGTAGCTCGACTTTGAGATGTGAATTTCAGTTTTCTCATGCTGAAAAGCTGTGTCCTGTTTTTCTGTGCTATTTTCCTTCCTGGAGAGTTGACATTTGTGTAGCTCCAAAGCATGTCTGCTGTTGTGGAAAGGCTGGAGATCCAGGCCAGGATTTTTTGAGCACACCAAGAAAGAGCCCTTGCCTCAGCAGGCAGGTCCTGCTCAGTGCAGAGCCAGGCCATGACCCATGGCTGCTGTGTCGAGGTAATTCCTGTGCTGAGCCAGGAGCTATGTCCCAGCTGCAGCTCTGCCAGGGGCTTGTCACAAACATTCTTCATGTGGAAAGAGAGGATTTTGCTACTGGGATATCATTTGTGGAAAAAAGTAAAATCCAAAAAAAGTCCACTAGCGTTGGCTTTGTGGATGATGGGCAGGGAACAATGGGAAAACCCAAGAGAGACAAGTACCTTTTCTTCTCTTTCTCTTCTGCTCATTTTTGCAGTGGAATGAAATGAGGGCTGGAGGAAAGTAGAAATGATGAGTAAGTGAGAATAAGAAGGGCACTGCTGTCATTGGGCAGCTACTTCACACAAGTGTGTCCTCAATGGAAAGACAAAGAATCCCTTCCAGGTTATCCCAGCTGTGAATCTGATTTCTGTTTCTTACTTTAGTATAATTCATTTTTCTTTCTTTTTTATTAAAGATTTATCTTGCCTCCTTTTAGTTTTCAGGAAAAACACCTGCCCAAGAGCACATTTTTAGTGAATCCTTTGCAATTTCATACCCAAACAACTCGTTTGCCTTTGTAAAAGCATTTCTGGCTGGATTGACTAACATATTGACTGAAAAATATTTTGAAGCTCTGCCTGTTGTTCATCCAGAGTCCTTTTTTGCAGAGAGAATAACCTCCTTTTCCAGGCAGTCCTCCACCAACTTCTTTTGTCTTTGAAAATTTTCCCCTTCTCCTCCTGATTGTTATTCAGTGCGATCTCGCTTGCCTTTTCTCCTCGGGAGCTGCACAAAGACAAATTCTGCCCATAAATTCAGAAGCTATCTTCATATTAAATGAATTTCACTTAATGTATCTTAGGGAGAAGCATTTAAACTATAGAATTGCTGAACTTTACCTTTCTCAGTTTCTTCGTTAGAATGACCTGCCATTCCTTTCTTTTGATCACTGAGTAAGTAATTTCCCTGTGATTTCTAACCTGTTATGTTGGGCTCCGTTCAGTTTGTCCAGAATGGGGTTTTTTGAGTCCTCATTAGTCCCTCCATTAGTAAATATTGGTTTAACTAAAAGCATTTCTGTGCACTTGCCTTGGGTTTTGCTCCTCTTCTTTGCCTTTTAACTCATGCTGCAACTGGTTTTGCTCTCTCCAAGCCAAAAAATCTAGAATTAGAGCCTTTATTCTTGGTAACCCATAGAGTAATAAATCACTGATCTCTCCCAAGTCAGAAAGGGAATTTGGAATTGAAACTACAGATAGGCAAAAGATGCTGCTGGCTATTGCAGCCTGTGCATTCAGATACAAAGCATTTAAACTTTTTGGGGTGGAAATGTTTTTCACAGTTATCAGACTGAACATTCAAATGAAAGAAAATAAAAGCTCAACCTTTTTATCTCAGTCCTGTGAAACAAGTTGTGATCATATGCCTACCTCTGGGAGGGAAATGAGTGTGATTAATGAAGCAAATCACACATTTTAACGTGTATGATAAAACAGTTATTCCAAAGAGAAAACAATATCTTTAGCAATTCAAAATATTGTTATTTGCATCTTTTTTAAATCTGCTTTTTCTTTTCATTGCCTTCAAATTCAGGTAGGCTGGCATTTATAACCAAAACATTTCTATTTCATGTCTTTTCCTTCCTACTTGCCTTTCCATCTTCTCTGCATATGATGTCTGTGTCCATTGCCTCTCCCTCTCAGATGAAATGATTTTTGTATTGCAAGTTTTTCTAAGTCTTTCTACAGCTAAATTAACCAAAGGAGGGAAGTTTGGAGCAATCTTGCCTGTTGCTACTCTGTGGAAGTTAACAGGAATGCACAAAGGGTAAAACACGTCTCTAAATGTTAGATCCATTAACTTACCGACCTTTAGAAAGGTTGGGTGGCAAGTGGCTCCTGATGTGCCTGGCAATTCTCAGTCACTGAAAACTGCCTAAACACATGTGTAAGTGAAAAGCGGAATGCCATACTGAGGGTTTCATATTCCGCTGGAAGGACTGGAAAACCACTGGGTTCAGCTAGCCTGTGAAAGAGCTGGAATGCTTCCCACCTTCTTGAAACAGACTGACCTTTCCTGTGCTCCATCATTCTCTACTCTTCAGAGATTTGTTTAGTGGACTGGTTTCACCTCAACTCCCCCTGAAAATCAATTGATGTCCTAAACTGCAGATACTGTGGTGTCATTTTTAGGATAGCAATCACAGATGGTTTTATTCCTCAAGCATAGTTTCAAGCTCTTTTAAAAAAAATTAGCTTTTTTTTTCTTTTTGCTCCTCACTATTTCTACTGGAAGGCTGTTTGAAGTCTTCATGAGTCTAATGCTTTTCTTTTCTAGGTTACATTTATTCATAATTGGTCAATTCATACTTTTCACTTAAATTCTTTCACTTAAAACATCACCTTTTCTTTTGCAGGTTTCGTTATCACATCAGACTCATTCTCACTCAGACCCTAGCTTGGTTCTGCTACATTACATCTTCCAGGCTCCTCATTTCCTAGATCTTCCTCTTGGATTTGCCAGCTATTCCACTTAGACTAAGCTGTTAAATTACAATTTACAGTATGCCAGATGAAGGGGCATGAGGAGCTTTGAAAAGAGCATTGATACTCCTTCACTTGTGTGCGTATCCCCATTTGAGGGTGGTGAAGCCCTGGCACAAGTTGCCCAGGGATTCTCCATCCCTGGAAGTGTTCAAGGCCAGGTTGGATGGGGCTGGGAGCAACCTGGGATAGTGGGAGCCATGGCAAGGGGTGGAACAAGATGGGCTTTAGAGTCCCTTCCTACCCAAACCGTTCTATGATTTAGCCTGTGATCAAAGGCATCTTTCTCAGGCCTGACGTGTTGGAAGCAGGAGAGGAAGGTCATGATCAGAGAACCCTGTCTGTGATCAGTGCAGTGGGTTGCTCTGAAATCCCTGATAAGCCATTCTACAGAGAATTTCTTCTGTGTTTAAGGTTGTCCCCCAAAAAATGAGGAGAAGAGCAGATCCTTTCCAACATGTTCCCGAATGGGGAATTGTAATGATGGGTGTGAAATAAATGAGTTCAGAGTCCAGGAAATTCTCTGCAGTACTGTTCTCATTCTCCAAAAGGTGAAGTGCTTCTCGCTGGCCTGCCGGAGGAGAGGCTGTTCCCTCTTTCAGAACTTATCTCTGTTTGTGTGGGGAGTTTGATTGCAATAAATGTGCAGTAAATCTTTAAGATGTCAAGGCATATTAAGGTTTAATCCAAGCAAAAAATGTTTTCTCTTTTAGCTACTTTGATTTCATGAGAATGCTAATTCCACTTTGGCATGTTGTGGGAATCTGTCATTGTCATGCATCTGTCATCTCCATCTGTCATCTAACCAAGAGTCAATGTTAGGATGACCAGTGCTCCCCACTGTGCAGTGCAGATAGTGGGGATTATCTGTACCAGACATCTGTGATGTGTTAGCATCTCCTCAGGAGGAACGCCGGGTGTGATGTTGTTACCTTAAGGTAGACTCATTGATTTAAGGATGGTTTTGTAAAGGAAGACTGTTAACTCAGTATGCGTAAAGTAACAAATTCAGCATATTCCTGCAAATGAGCTGTAAGTGGAGTTGCTTTGAATCTCTAAGTTACATCTTTTCAGACCCAGGACTTGCAATATGAATCCAAAGTTTCATAGTCCATGTATCTGTTCATTTGATTTTTGAAACAGAATTTTCTTACTCTTTCTCTCTCGTATGAGCTCATTTGAGTTATATGAAAACCTTCTCCGGTACATATCCTGGGTGAAGTAGCAAGAGACAGATCAAAACCTGTGCAGGTAATCCGAATTCAGAATGTCACTGCAGACTTCTCCAGACCTATCTGATGAATGTTTCTGAATTGTGTTCACCACACTCCTTTATCAAAGCTCTGTTGCTTATTTTATATTGTTGGATCTCTTTTATATTGTCATGTCAGCTGTAACTACTTTTCCTCAGTATTTTTCTCTGCCAGGTTTGGCTGTTACATTGAATGTGAAGAGATTACTTTGTGGTATGAAGATCAGTCATTTAAGTCTGAACCGGTTATTGCTTACAAAAGAAACTTCCTGTATATCACGCATCTTGTAAGAAAGAATAGTATTAAAGGTGTGTCTCATGTCTGACTTCTCCAAAATTTACCAAATGAACATCATTTGTGCTTCAAAGTAAAATGGAAGTTGCTTCTCTAACTACATTCTATTGTTTAACTACGTTTAAGCAATTCAGTAGTTTGCAAATAATAGCCAGTTAACATGTTTCAGTTGAGAATCAGGCAAAATATTCCATTAAATCTTTCTGCTTCGTACAATTTGTTCATCTATCTGTGAAAGATTCCTTCTCAGCTGACTCTAATCATCTGGAAGTTGCTCCCCATGTGGTCTCTGGAGACCTAAAGAGCTGTTTTCTGAATAATGATTCATCTCATCCCAAAATCGTTTTTAAAAAACCCCAAGTATAACCTGGACATATATCCTGTAGGAAGGTCATGTGGGGTGAGATGTACCTCACCTCTGAGATGTGAGACTGGAGGAGTTCTCATGTGTGCTCATGAAGATTAAAGGTTTGTTTAAAATGACATATAACATAGGTACTTGCATGTTCTGGAGTGGTCCATGGCCATCTTTCATGTTTGCACAGTTTAATCCTGAACTTTCACCTTCCATGGCAAATTGATATGATGGCAAGAGCTTGGAAGGAAAAGTCAGGGGTTCTTGTTCCTTCTGGAAGGACCCTTTCACCTTGTCCTGGTTCAGCCTGGCCACGCTGCTTGCCTGGGCACTGGGAATTGTGCCTCAATGAACACAACAGTGATGCTCCTCCTGTGAGGGCAGCTCTTGGAGCTGCCAGGACGCCACGGCAGGGATGGCAAAGGCTGCGCGTCGCGTTTGGAGATGAGGTCGGCTGTGGAGGGAGAGGGAAATAACGTTTAATCCACTGCTAAGGTAACAAAGAGGAGCTGAGGCAGGGAAAGGATGAGCAAGAGGGAAATGAGACAGCAAGTGCTTAACAGAAAGGAGCGATTGAGAGCTCTTAGGAGTGCCAAGGTGCGGGGAGGGAGAGGGGTTGGGAGCGACGGTGGGGTTTGGAGAGCAAGCTCTCGTCTCATTGTCACCTCAGGAGTGTTCATCTCCAGCACTTCTCATTAGAATGTGTGTCCTCTGGAATCCACTTCTGTCAGGGCGGCAAACTGGCTTTATCCATGGCCAGTCCTGCACTTGGAATTAGCCACTCTGCCTGCATTCATAAAAAAACCCAGTATTTTTGAGCCCATTCAGATTCTTACCCAGGCAGTTTATTTTCGCATCCCAAGACTGCTTTAAAATGTATCGTAACACAAACCTCTGTTAGTGGTTAACTGGGTGAACCTGGGTTTGATTCAATATCCCCATGATCTCAATCCCAATAGCTTTATTCTATCTCTCCTTTTTTAAAAGTGCACCTTTTATAGTAAATACACAGTCAAAAGAAAATGTGCTAATGCTCTGAACAAAGCAAGCTTTGATTTCATGCTTTAGGAAATCAGTCACATTTTATCATTCTTGCCAGTTGGTGCTTCCACAAACACAACCTGTAGCAGCTTTTTTTTTTTTTTTTTTTTTGGCCTTTGGAGAGCTTTGGAAAGCTTAACTCCCTCACAAACTACCAAATTCCCATTGATCAAAGCTAGAAAAAGGTAAATCCATTTGTATCAATGACAAATGGATTTAAGATACTCTATTTGGGTCCTTTTAAAGTCAATAATCTCTATAGAAGATCTTTCTGACTGGATTTCCAAGATGATTTTTTCCTGTGTCGTAGAGGTCTCAAAATAAAGAGTCAAAGTACTGTATATAAATGCTTATATATCTCCCAAAACTCACAGTGTTTTTGTGAGTATCTGTGACCTGCAGGGAAAATATTAACAGGAGCAGCTCTCATTGGGCTTGATGGTGGATGAAACCCTAATTAATTTGCATTAACAGATAGAGCTGCACTCAGAATGTCGCGTTACTTCAGAATTAATCCTCCCTAAAAGTTGGGAATAACAATTAGAACTTCATGGAATTGGTCCTTTGTATCCTCGCTCTTCCCATGTTGCCAGGAGATAGAAAACAGGGGAAGGGGGGCCCACGTGGCACTAAATATGTGTGATCACACATACTGGATTACCGTGGTAGTACAGTGTCTTTAAAGTGACTGATTTGCTAAATTACCTTAACTAAAAATAGTAAAGCAACAGTTAGAGTAAATTAATTATTAATATTTTCCTCTTTTTAATAGCCAGGGAAAGATAAAAAATAATTAAATTTTGGACCGAGCAAAAACATACGTGGTCCAAGGTCAGTCAGAGTCAAGTGAAAAATAGCTATGAGCATCAGTGGAATTCGGACTTGGGAGGGTCTGAGAAAGGGAGAATGGTCAAAATTAGAACTTCAAAAAAGCCAGTTATTTCTCCCAGAATCTGCTCCATCCCCTTTCAAGTGCAGACTTTTTCCCAAAAGTACATTAAAGAGTAGGGAGGGCCCGGGAGGGAGGGGAGAGAGCTCACAATAGAAAGCTTTCTCCTAAATGCAGTATGCACCCAGAGGCTATTAGAAGACTTTTGAGTAAACTGTATGATTGTACCCTGGCTGAAAAACACAGGAGCCTGTAATTATGCTGTGCTGTATTTATTCACTGGTGAGTTCTTTTAGCTCTTCTTCTCCCCATAGGATATTCTTTATGTACAGGTTGCATGTTTTGGGTGCACTTCATTTTTAATGCCGTTCATAATTTAGTTTTGGAACCACCATATTTATTAGAACAGTATAGCATATAAAAGCCACCTTTTTGCCTTTGTGCAGCTAAAATAAATAACATATATAATACATATCCATCTCAGTGCTGAATATATTAAGGCACATTCACAATACTCTACTTCCAACATGCAGCTCTATGATTTAACTCTGCTCTGTACTATTTTTTTATTAAATCAGACAGATTGGTGATCTATTTTGCAGTGCAAAATGTAAGCAGTCCCTGGTACTCTTCATTCTCTGCACACCCTCTGTTCTTTAAGATATTTATTGAAATGGTTGGTGAGGTGCAACAAGCCAGACATAATATTCCCCTTGCCTTTTGTGCGACTACACTGTAATGAAGAATTAATAACAGAGTCCTGAAGAATATTAATCATACTTTCACAAGCCAGCAGGGAACAATTTAAGTGCAGGAAAAGTAATGTAACGGTCCAACTCATAGGCCCATGCAGAAAGTCAGGGAGAAATGGGCCCTGGCAAAGGGCTTTCCTTCATCTCCGATGCGGGGGAGCATTGGCACAACTCATCACGGAGCTGCTCCGTCCTCAGCACATCCCAGCCCTCCCGAGTGTCCGGCTGTGCTGGCAGCACTCCTGCCTTTCCTGCGCTCCCTGAAAAGCCACAGGATGGAGGCAGTGGAAACCATCCAGCCCTTCCTGGAAGAACAGCACAGAACCACAGGATGGCTGGGCTTGGAAGGGACCTCAACGCCCATCCAGTTCCACCTTCCACTATCCCGGGTTGCTCCAAGCCCCATCCAGCCTGCTCTTGGACACTTCCAGGGCATCCCTACTTGAGATAAAAGGTGATCTGACAGTCTTCATACATTCGCAGAGAGCAGGGGGAAAAATCCTGTGGCCAGTGAAAATATTTACTTTTTAATATTTTCAAAGTATGTCCTTACAGTCTTTACTCTCTTTCATTTTATAGTTCACCTTTTGGGAAATAGACATGAAATTAAATTTCAAAATGAAAAGTGGTTTTATGCAAACTTCCCTTTAAGATTTCTCTCCCCAAAGAAATCAGAGAGAACATTCTTGTCATTCCTAAATTTTTTCCAACATTTTTCCAGGTCTGGAAAATCACCTGAAATCTCTTCATTTGGGAAAGCAGTTTCAATTTTGACAAATCAGTGTTTCTAGCGGGGAAAAAAACTGTGTCAGGGGCAGTGTGATGAGCCAGAGGGCAAAGCTCCCACTGAGGCTGTGCAATACCAGCTTTTCTTGATATGATAAATCTGTGATAACTCTGCAGTAGTTAATGCCTTCCATTTTTCCAATGCACAGTCAGAAGTTGACCCCACAAAACATCTTTAATAAAAAATTATAATGATATGAGTATACCCTGTGAAAGAATTAATTTTTCAGAATCTCTTGAAGTATTACACAAAGGATAATCATGTTAAAAGAACCCCATTAATTAGTCATTGTGTTAAAATGGAAAAGGCTTTATGAAGGAGACTACAGTGTTGCACTGCAGTCCTGTTCTTTAATCAGGATAAACATATTACATCAGGATATATATGTGTTTTTAGCAGGTTCACTGCTGAGGAGCTTCACTAAATCAAGAGTAAATAAGAGTGCTGCACAGAAATTACTGACAAGTGGGAAAAGGGGGATGGGGAGCTGCTTGTGTGATGATTATTTGGGTGAAAAACCTCCCAGTCCTAGACCAGATGGGGGGTTCTGGCTGAGCTGAGCCCTGGGGTGCTGTGGCTCAGACCTGCCTTGAGCCAGGAGAACCTGGCCAGGCGTTTTCCCCGTCTGTTGGCAGGAGGGGCTGCTATCCTCAATTCCCTGGCAATGTTATCACAGGCACGGACCCAGGTCAGTCTTCATCCCTGGTCAGCCACCTAAAAGGAACCTCTTGCCCACCGAAGGTGGCACCTGTGCTGTATATCCTTGGGAAAAGATTCCAACTAATAGAGTCTCCAGTGACTCCAAGGCCTTCAGACTACTCTGACTCTTGCTTAAATGTAGGGATTAGGCCATGAGGGTGTTACACTGTCTCCTTCCATGATTCTCCTCTCCAGGAACACATGAGGCTGCTCCCCAGTTTAACTCTTCAGAGATCACACAGATGGAAAAGGCTGGTTTGGGTTTTTTTTCCCTTGCTTTAGGGCAGAAGCATCCCTGGTCCCAAGCGTGGAAATACTTCTTCTGAATGTGCATGCTGGGTGTGGATTTTAGATCTCGCAGGCAAATTGAAAGTCGCAATCAAAGTGCACAGAGGCTGAATCCAAACTCTGCACACAGCTCCTCACAGAATTTCGTAAGGGCACACAAGGAACACCCTGATTGCAACAGCAGTGTACTGGGCCTACTTTCTAACTGCTCCTTATTGTATTCATTCAAAGTTTTTCTCTTACTGGAAAATTAAGTAGCAGGTGTAGTTTAAATGAACTGTAGCAGACTGGGTTTAGTGGTGTGGTAAATAGATTGTGATACTCATTTCCAATTAAAGTTCTTTTGCAAAGATCACTGAAGCACATTCTCATAAATTGAATCACAGTAAACTAATAAACAAATTTCTTTCAGCCTGCTGATGGCAAATTCTTATTTCCTTAATATGTTAGATCACATCATGGTATTAATTATATGATGCATGAGCAACAAAGAAGCAATCATTTATTTAGCAATAATTTTATAATTAGTTTTACTTAGGAATTAGCTTTACAGGTAATTCCATACCTACAGACAAAGAACATTAAGCACTAGAAAAAGAAAATTTCAAGTGAATATTTTTAATGCTTGACTTCTGTCTATCATCCAAAAATATGAGACACAAAAGTAGCAACAGTGTTCATCAATAATTAAAGCAAAGGTTGAATTCTGCATCTGTAAACACACTGCTAAAGAAGTTTTTAAAAATTAAGATATTAATAAACCAATCTTAAATGTCAGCAGTATGTTCTTAGCACATAGAAATGGTGTGACAGTTTGTTGGGATCCTGCTCTCAGCTATGTAAAAATACACTTTGGCACTGAATAGAACCTGATCATTGATTGAGGTCCCTGGGGGGATACCAGCTCTTAGACTGGGCTAATAAAAACTGATAAAATAAAGCTCTCACTGTATAATAATGTAATTTCTTGAGATCCCGTCATTATTGCAGGCATGTGAGATGCCTGTCAGACTGGATTAAGCATCCCCAGAAGGAGCTTTTATAGGCTTCCACTCCATAAACTAAGCTGGGCTTGGGAGGCCAGGCTCTCTTCAATCCCTTTTTAGGCTGCTGGAGGAGATGGGTTTTGCTGGATGCCATCCAAAGCCTCGAGCTCAGACTTGTGTGCTCAGGAGAGGCCCCGCTCTCACCTTCAGCCAGAGCCAGGGGACAGAGAAGGATGAAGCTCCTTTTGTGGGTATCATCTATGTAACAGCAATTTGGGAGCTTTTCTCTGAACAGACAGCTTTAAGTCTGGACGTATTCATTTCTGCAACCTTCTTCAGCACATTTATGTACTCACATCGTCTTTTCCTTTCACGTAGAAGAGAAGCTGCTGCTTTATGGCATTTTGGGATCTTTATTCGGATTTTTGCACCTGCTACTTATCTCAGGTTTAGTTTATTGTCAATGATTGGCTCCTCATAGTTAATAGTATTGCATCCTGTAAGGACTCCCCAGGTTCTGCAGAGCTGCCTTGGAGTTTGCAAGTGGAGAGCCTTCCCTTCCTGCCTTAGACGGGCACTGAATTCTGCCTCTGAAAAGCTGAAAACCTTGTGGTTGCCTTTGTCTTATTTTTAATGCAAAACATGTCTTGAAATTTTGCAGTCAGACCAAAATCTTTTTCAGGCTTAAATATAGTCATTGTGCAAGTGCAGGCTATCCAGAAATCCAGCATTTATTTTCCTTATGAGACCAGAGCAAGAGATATAAAAGGGAAAGATTTAGGTCAGGTGAAAGGGAAAATAAAGTGGCTAGTGACTTCGTGTCACTCATGCCTGTGTCCTTGGGTTCCCCGTGCTCCTTGTGTTTGTCTAAGGTGAACTGTAAGGTACAATCACAGTCATTTTCTTGTTCCTGCATCCTCAGGCACAGAGCTGCAATTCTCTGGTGATAACAGAGCTTCTGTTCTCCTCAGTGATCTGTCTACAAAAGCCTTCATAAAAGTCATTATTCTGTTTCAGCCACAGCCTGAGGTTACTGCTGGGGGAAGGGGAAACAAATACCACAACACTGACTGTAACCACAATGCAGCAGCTTTCCAGAGTGGAGCTGGGGTCTGGATTGGGATGTGCCAAGATCCCACTGGTGATGTGGAGTGGCCCTGGGCACTACTGGACAAGTGTAGCTCCAGATGGGCCTCGCAAGAGGGAAAATACCTTCACACCGAGCAGAGTCTGCCTGAGCTCCCAGGTCTGCCTGAGCTCCCACATCTGCCTGAGCTCCCACATCTGCCTGAGCTCCCAGATCTGCCTGAGCTCCCAGGTCTGCCTGAGCTCCCAGGTCTGCCTTAGCTCCTCAGTCTGCCTGAGCTCCCAGATCTGCCGTAGCTCCCACATCTGCCTCAGCTCCCAGGTCTGCCTCAGCTCCTCGGTCTGCCTGAGCTCCCAGATCTGCCTCAGCTCCTCGGTCTGCCTTAACTCCCAGATCTGCCTTAGCACCTCCATCTGCTGTAGCTCCAAGATCTGCCTGAGCTCCCACGTCTGCCTTAGCTCCCAGATCTGCCTTAGCTCCTCCATCTGCCTTAGTTCCTATGTCTGCCTTAGCTCCCAGATTTTCCCCTAGCTTCCCCAGTCTGCCTTAACTCCTCAGTCTGCCTTAGCTCCCAAGTCTCCCTTAGCTCCCAGGTCTGCCTTAGGTCTGTTCTGAGTCTTTTCCAGAAGACTCTGGATTGTAATTCTCCCAAACCCACATTGTCTCCAGGCTGTGGATACCTCTGCTCAGCATGTAAATGCCTGGTCTTTCTGGACACTGAGA
Organism: Callaeas wilsoni; assembly: GCA_013398955.1. Lineage (NCBI taxonomy): Eukaryota > Metazoa > Chordata > Aves > Passeriformes > Callaeidae > Callaeas > Callaeas wilsoni. Next base: position 315,049 of record VWPU01004888.1, read on the forward strand.
TGGCTCTGGCAGTGGCTTCACACATGTCCCCTGGCAGTGTCTCTGTGGCAGCTCTGTGGTGTAACTCAGCATTGCCGAGCCAGTTTTATGAATGAGTGTGAATCGTTCCTCCACAGAGCACACCAGTGCCCCCAGCATTTGTGTCACTGTTCGCTGGGTGAACTGGGAGGCATTCAGGAGGCTGGCTGGATTGCATATTTTCTTACATTAAAGTTTCTAGAAAGTCCATATGTACATAAAGCTAAAGTAGTGGGATTTACTTAAAGCATACATTTGTTTGTGTGCTTAACCACATGAGATTTGTACAGGAGAAGGAATTTACTGATTTTGTTCAGGGCCCTGAAACAGATTCACACACCATTAGCAGATATCTTGGCCGCAGTGAAGGCAATGGTGGCATTCCCACCAATTTAACAGGACAAGGATGCCTGCCTAGATCCTTAGGAGAGAGGATAAGACAAATCTCTATATTAATATATTCTCTTCTCAAATACTGAAAATAAAGATCAGAGCTGTAAATGAAAATAAAAAAATATTAATTGGTACTGGAAGCACAAAGTTATTTTTGCCTGTGAAATAAATATTTTTGATTCATAAAAGCTCAGAATTATTAGCACACAACACCAGTCTCCCCAGCACCTGCTGTTGTGTTGGTAGGAGAAAAACATGTGCAGTCTCTCTGAAAGTAGGGCGCCTCTTGGTAAATCTGTCCATGATCTGTATCAACAGAAAAGCAAGTTTCCTTCCTCACTTCCAGCCCTCCCCAAGCCTTTCTTCTTAATTACATTCCTGTATTTCAAAGTTAAGTGTTTCATCTGTGGCCTAAATTAGCATGGCATCCAAGCTACTCGTGGCTAAAATGGAGATGGAGATAGTGCATGTGCTAAAAGCTTCTGTAGGTTCCAATCAGCTGGGTGGAACCACAACAGAAAAATCCAGTGTGGGCTGTTAAATATAACAGGGCTGCCCTGGCTCAGGAAAGCTGCTGATGGTTAGGGAGCTGCTCTGAGGAGGGATCACTGCATTCCCAGGTAGGGAGGCTTTAGGTTGAAAGGACCTTTTGCCCCATCTGTGTGACTTCTCTTATACTCTTAGGTTTTTATCTACTTTAGTCTTCAAATCCCTGCTAAAAATCCCCTTATTCTAGAGGAGTCTTTTTCTTCCTTCTTTTCCTGTTCTCATCTTACACAGCCTTTGCAAGGATAGTATCATCTTTTATGACTCTAAAGCCTGATGTAAAACTGTGCTGTGAAAGTATTTTTAATTCTTAGAAATATTTCAAGATACTTGACAAACTGTGGAATAGTTGCTGAAATGGAAATGACCTGTGGGGATTTTTATGAATTTAGGCTTCTCTGCTCTCTTGGGTAATTTGAGTGATTCCAGCTTACACAGAGTTTGAGGACTTCGATCACCAGGTAATGATGTGGTTAACAGAAGATTGGATTTCCTGCAAGAAGCAATTACCTTGATTGATAAGAAAATTCGAGAAAATTCATTCAAGACTTAATGAGATTGACAAGGTCATGGTTGAGCCAAGCATCCACCTTGAATAGATAAGGCTCTGTGTTTAGAAGAAGTAATCCAAAAACAATAAGCTACTCAAAAAATGGATCATTTTTATCTAGGCTGAGATGATGAATGAAAACATTAGACTTGTGCTTGTGACAGAGAGTCTGGAGTGTGAAGATCAGGGGAGATTCTTCACAAAGTCATTTTATAGCACTAGTATTGCTACTGTCCCTTTTTTATACCATTACAAAGAATATAAAAATGACTTTGAGAGTCTTTGTGGCCTCAAAAATCATCCCAGACCTTTATCTTAAAACTCTGTGAGGTGTTTTGTCTGTCAAGAAAACTGGAGGTCGTAAGAGAAGGGCTATCACTCCTGCCTGCCTGCTCATCCCCTTCTGCCCTCAGTGGGGCCGGAGGGCTGCCAGCAGAGCCAGAAACACTTCTGAAATTCATCAATCCTGGAGTCTTTCTTAGCCTGCGTTAAAAAATCCCAGCTATTGCTAAGATAACTAACTATGACACTAAAAGGAGGTGGAAAGAGCTGAAGAAGGGAGATGATTTATTGTTTCAAACATTTTAGGAGTCATTTATGGAAAAATACATTTTCACATATGTAATTTCCATCTTGAAGTGGAGCCATGGATTTTGTTTTCTGTTGCAAGTGATAAGAAATGTTCCGATTTTTTCATGTACTTTAAGTATGAATTTTTGAGACTACACAAAAAGTAAAACCTGTGCTTTAGTCCTCAGCCTAAATCTAGCTGTATGGTGCTCTTCTGCTTATTTTTTCTTGATGGGCCATAACTCCTGAACCAACTAATTAAAAAACTTCTACCTGTATCTCATGCTAACTCCTGACTCATTTTCACTGTTCTTTAATATTTCTTTGTGCACGTTGATTCCAACACCCAGCAGCCTTTTAAATGCACGTGGCACGTGGCTGTGGGGTTACTCTGGCACAGAAACATCTTAAAAGGCAGAAAAAGTGGTTCTGTTTTTATTACTTATGCAAGAGCCTTACAAACAGTGCACCAAAAGAAGGCGTTTCAGACATCCTTTGGAAGAATTGTGTCCTTTCTATTTCAGAGGAATGTGTTCCCAAGAGTTTATCTTTTCTTATAGAATATTTTTAATTTCATTTCTAATAAATCCTGCAGAAATCTCCTAAAAAGCCTAAACTGTACCTTTAGTGAAGCAGTGGTTCTATTTTCAGATTTCAGTAAATAATATATTGAAACTACTCATACACTGTAGAATTTGTTTCTATTATTATCAGTCACCCTGCATGAAAACACACTTGAAATGCTAATAGATCATCCTACCCTTAGTTTGGAAGGATCCTACTGCACTCTTAATGTTATTAGGGAGATTAAATTATGAGTAGTTCTGCAGTTAATGGACGGGATTCTAACCTAATTTAACAGCTTCAATTCCAGGACATAAGACAAAATGCAGACAGAAATTTCAAATGATGTGGAATTGCTTCTTGTGATGTAAATAACCCTTTTTTGACATTTGACTGTTGGTTTTGCATTGCTAATGGAAAAGTTTTAGCAGCAGTAAGAGTGAAGGGGTGTCCTCAGTGACAGATAAGCTGTCTTACTTCAGCTGAAGGACATTTTGGAGCAGATTCACATGAGGGGAATGCATTGGACAGATGCAAGGGCACCTTGCTCCCAGAGCAGTTGGCTCCAGGCGTCCTGACACATCCTGAGGCTTCTCTCTTGCCGCCAGGGCCATGTGATTGCTCCTTTAGGTCAAGTTATAACTGTTGGCATCGCTTTTCATCCTCATCACTCCCTTCTCTTACCCTCACTGCTGTTCTGGCCAGCTTGATCACAAAATCCAGAAAATCTCTGTTCTGTACAAAAACTCCCTAATTACAAATGGTTACAGACACAGAAGCTCTCAGTGCTGTAGCTGTGCTTCCCCAATGGCAAACATGGGGCTTAACTGTGGATATATTACAGGATCTTAAAGGCTTGACGTGATGAGGTTTCCAACATACTCTTAGTGGAACTCACAATATTGGGGATCCCCTTTGAGGTTTTTTTCCTGAATTACCAGGATGGTGTTGGTAATTCTGTCTTCTGCCCCTTGCCTCTTGCTGGATGTCTGCAACAAGCGTGGAGTGCTTCACTCTCCCATGTATCACATTGTTTCCTGTCCCAAAACAAATCCACTCAAAAGTCTAGGTTTGAACCTGAAACCTTCCTGAGACATCATAGATCCACACTTTCATTCCTTAGGATTTGATTTTCCAATGTTAGCCAGCTTAAACAAACATATTTCTCAGAGTTCTCAGCTGGAATGAAGGGTGTTGAAGTCTCCTGGGAAGTATTTCTGTGCTGTCGGCCTTTCTGTTGTGGCTGTGGTTTCTGGTTATTTAGACTGGGATGCTGAAGGTGCCCAGAGCTTTAAGATAAGCAACTTGAGCAAACTGGGTCATGCAGAACCACCCAGCATTTTCTTGCCCAAAACTGAGGTACCTTGCAGAGGTCATTCCTTTTTATGCAGTGATTCCTGGTGCATTCCCTAGGGAGAGCACCTGGGGGGAACAATTCAGACCAGAGCAAGTCAATTTGCCTTTCTTTATTGATGACAAACCCACAAATCTCCCTGAGCAGGAGATGTGCCTTGGATGGATGCCATGCTGACCCTCAGCTCTCTGAGAAAAGCTTCCTTCCTTTCTCAGGGCTGAAGAGCAGTAGTTTTGTGATGTTCTTCTCATGGTATGGCCCTTCCTCTGCAGAACAGGGAGATGAGTCAGGTTGATAGTAGATGTGAAGCCATCAGGTCTCCAGGACTGCCATGCAGTCATTCACCTCCATGTGACACAGATTCAGAGATGTAAATCAAGAGAGGCTGCATGCCAGTGAGTGGCTGCCTTGATAAAAGAGAGAGAGAGTGGCAGCTGTCAGGGAAGTAAATAATAAACCCAGAGCAGTAACAGGTCTCTCTCAATGCGGTGATGCTTAACTTTTCACTTATGGATAGCTTCTTGGAAGCCATCCCTCCGCTGAGAGCCCATAAAAACATTCAGATACTGAGAATTTTTATGCTATTACTTACAGCGAAATATTTCCTCCTTCCTCTCTGTATGTCCTGTGTGTCTTTCCGACCCTGTGGATCTTTATCCTTGCTGCCTGGCAATTCCCTCGTACATGGAAAAGGTCATTTGTGTTTCTTGCTTTGTGTAGAAGAGGAGAGCTTGTAGTACTGTAATGAAAACACCAGTGGAGAAGAACATTCCCCCTTCCTAAAGGGAAATCAATTTAATTAGCATAAGTCCTCCCTCTTCTGGAGGTAAGAGAGATGTATCTCCCAGGTTTTGGAAGGGAAAAAAAGGACTCGGGACAGCTGTAAATGATCTTAGTCAGCATGTTGTAAAACAAAGTATTTTGATAAAGTAGGAGGAGGAGATTGATTTAAACTGGGAATTGTTCATTCTGACAGATCAGACTGGCATGGAGGAACAAGACATTTTCCTTATGTTTGTGTCTGTAAAAGTGCTCCAAAGAGAACTTCTCCTTCTTTCTCTCTACTTTATGAAGCAGCTGATGCCATGAGTTTAAGATGAATGAAATCTTCTAAGACATCATTTTTCATTTTGGTAGAGCTCCTGTTTTCTTGCTCTTCCTTTTCCTCCATCAGTGTTTCCACCAGCTGTCAACTACGAAGTTAAATTTGGCCTCCAGCTAGTTTAGCTGGTTTATGTTTAGTTGGTTTGGGATTTGGGAGAGAGGAAGACAAGGGTTAATAAACTTGTGCTTCTACTGCTTGTTTAACCTTTCAAAGCAGAACATTATAGGCTGTGAGGGATTTGAAATGAAACTTCCATTCAGATTACAGTGACAGCTTCAACTTGACTTTGCTTTACAAGGATTTAAAATCAAAAGAGTTTCCACTTTTTCAGAAATCATTCAGTGCCCTTTTTTAGCTTAAACCTCAGGGATAATTTTTCATTGTTCTTGCAAGGAACTCTTTTGGCACTGTCAGCCTTGCTAAATTCGTCCCGGCTTTCTAGTTAATGTTTACTTTCAAGGACTGCTGCAATCCAGGTTCACCTTTCGGAGGGTTTGTCACGCTGGGCCATCGGAGTCACTAAACAGGCATCAAACTAATCTCCTGCAGCTGCTGTGATGGGTTGTCAGCTGGCTGGGAATACCTATGGCCTGCCATTACACCGCACAGTATAATACAATTCCAATTAAAATAATTTCTAGGCAAAGCCCTTGATATTATATTTTAATTATCGAAGTGGCAAGATATTCAGGTTACTGTCCTCTCTTTTTTCCACCAAGTATTTCCAGGAGCTATTTTTGTAAAGTGAACCATTTAGCTGAAATGGAAATGGAGTTTAATCTAGACATTTGTAGGAACAGAGAAATTGTCACAACACATCAGAGCAATGGTTCATCTGGAGTTGCAAAGGTGCCTTGCCTTTGACAGGAGCCAAGAGCAGATGCTTCAGAAAATGGTTTAAAACCCCTGTAATGGCCAATTCAGCAATAATGTGGCAGGGGGGAGCGTGGTTCTGGCCAACCTCAGGCAGGTGCCACTGCCTTATGGCCTGAAGCACGAGGGCTGAAATCCCTGAAAAGCTGTAACAGCACGCCTGCCCTCACTGCTCCTAGAAACTTCCGGGGCCATTTAAATGTCACACTTCTCATTCCAATGACCACACGGATTTCTGCTGCTTTCTCCAAAGCCTCGTTTTCTCAGCATTGTGGTTTCTTTATTATTTACCCTGTACATGTCTTCTCTGGCCACGTTTTTCTCTCTGTCTCTACGTGGGGTTTATGAACATTTGAAGAAGAAACAAGCTTCTGTCTGGCAGCTTCCTGCTGAGGCTTTGGAGCACCTGACAAGTCTCTGCAGTGCCCCAGCAGAAGGGGAAGGCACTCACATCCCTCCCCAGCAGATCCTGTCAGTGACCCCAGCAGCTGCTGCCAGGCCGCTACAGGACATAAATGCCTTGGCAATGACAGCTCTTGCACCGCCTCCTTGATCTGCAGCTATCATAGACTGTAATATCTTCCCTGTAATATTTGGATGGATGGCTAGATCATAGAATCACAGACTGGTTTGGGTTGGAAGGGACCTTAAACATCATCTAGTCTCACCCCTTATCTACTTGGAAGTAGTAGTAGTTCAAAATTCCCTGTGAAACCTCCCACTCTCCCAGTGTGGATACAGAATTTCAAATATCAAAAGAGAATTTGGGTTGTTTTTGAGATGTCTTCACAGAGCAGTATGCAATGACTGACTGGTTTTTATTCTGGTATCTAAATGAATATACATTGAGGATGCTGGGCAAATTTGTGTAGAATCCTGTTTCAAATGCACAAGTTAATGGGAATTTTGTGTGCAAAAAGACACTGAGATGAGAACTGTGAGCAAATCTGCCTTGCAGTGATTATTCCCCAAGTATTCTGCAGCCAGCTTTCTGCTCATATACAAAGTTACTTAATGTAAATGAAGGAGAATATGCACAACCTTGATCTCTCCCTTCTCTTATCTCCTCCGCCACTTCTGGTGGTTGTAAGGAGGATCTGCCCTGGCTGTGCAGCAGCACTTTGCCTTTTTTCCCTTGGGAGGAAGCCCTTGGCTTTCTGATCCATGTCTGTGAGGCTCCAGAGGAGAGCCGAGACACACACGAGAGAGGGATTCTCCTCTTAATCACCCTGGTGTGACCCTGCTGAAGCTCAGAAGTGTGCTGATGGAAGAACTGAGTCTCTGCACATGGACATGGGATGGGATGGGATGACATCTGCAGGTCACTGAGTCCCTGGGATGAGGTTCCAAGCTCAGGGATCCTTCTGGGAAAACACAAGACGTCTTATCCTGCTGCCAGGTTGGACAGGGTTCGGAGCAGCCTGGTACAGTGGGAGGAGTCCCTGACAATGGCAGCGGGTGGAATGAGATGAGCTTTAAGGTCCTTTCCAACCCACACCTTTCTGGGATCCTCTGACTAGATCCTGAAACCAAAGATTCATCCCAAAGACTCCTCCCCTCTCCCAAGACAGGCTGGGCATGAGCACTCTTAAATTAATATGGCACTAGAAATGTTAAATACAGATATTGACCTTCTTTCTTTTCTTTTTTACTATGCTACTAATCCAGTAGGGTAACTGCCTAAATAAAAGCTGGGCTCTGTTGCATTAAATTATGTTTTATGCTGGCAATATTAAAATTAAAAGAATGACCCTCTTAAATCTGGTCTTAATAGACGTCGCCTGATGGTTTTACTGATTTCTTTATTACAGTTCTTATCCTGCCAGGAGTTGCTTTTGTTTCTCAGTAATTACTCATGATGAAAATAACATGGTATGCAAATGCTGTGGTAGAACTGTAGATCGAGCTTGTTTCAGGCAACATTTGCAGCTGTGCTGCCTTTCCTGCCCTTCACCCACCTTGTTTTCTGCTCTTTCCTGGGTCAGAGTCTATCAGTACAGAAACTGTTTACAGCTTACAGGGGTTTTCTCATAGCAACTGTTGCCCCCCCTAACTTTTCTTTGAAAAATGAGTAGCATAATGTAGTTCAAGAAAAGGTCTATCTTTTGAGTGCTGGCTGCTGCAACCGATGGCAGGATTTCCTGCAAATTCAGCAGTTCACATTTGTGTCCTGTACTTGACCCTAAAGTGATGTTTTTATCCTTCCATCATAAGCAGAGAAAAATATTTCTATTTGCATTGTTTGCTTGAGGAGGGGAAAAATGGGCAACTTTCTTCATCTCCGCTTTCAAAGACTCCTTTTCTTTTTATTTAAGAAAAGCTTGACATTCATCTATTTCTATTCCAGAGCAAGTTTCTTTAATGTTCGATCGGAGAACAGCCAAAGCAGATGCAAATCCAGCTTGCAATGCTGCACCTGAAGATTTCAATAAAGACACAATTTTTAGCCTGACTACAACCTCATCACAGCCCTTATAAAGCTTTATAAGGTCTGTGTATTTAGTGGACTGTGTAGTTGAGGACTGAGAAACTTTTCTATTCAAAAATAGATTATAATTTCAGTTTAGAATAAAAAGGAAATATGTGTTCATTATGTTGGATAAATTGGAGCTCTAACTTGCCTGCCAGCAAAGCCACCTTTGCTGGCACTTGACCAGTTGGTGAAATTCAGTCATGTATGGGTTTTTCCTTTCCACTGTGTTTGCAGAAATGCTCAGAGCAATCACCAAGCACTAAGTTAGTTGGGTTCTGTTGATTTATTAAAAACAAAAAAAAATCAACCAAGCTATTCTGCATCTTGCTCTATTTTTTGAGATGATTCTTTGAAATTTTTGAACAGCTGATGCAAGAAATCTGGGACTGCCATTGTAGCCCCAACTTGGTTGACTAACATACCCATCTAGGAAAAAGAAAAAAACACACTGAAATTGCAAAATAAAAGAAAATTAATCAAAATGTTTAACCCCAGCAGTGCCCCCCATAGCTGCAGTTATAGCAAAATGAACAGAGACTGTACCCCATCACAAACTGACACAGCATTGCCTCAGAGTCAGGTTGCCAAACCCCCCTGGTTCTGGTTTACTGTCCTGACAGCAAAGGCAATTCCCACCAAACTTGCTCATAATGGAAATACATTCCTAAGTGCAAACTTATGCACTCCTTAAATTCGTGGCTCTTCCCTGTGAAATTACCACATTTTACAAAGCAGATGACTCATATCAAGAGCTTTCTTAAGGGCCACTAAGAAACAGATCTGTGCTTCAAAAAAATCTGCTTTTTCATTAAGTGTAGTTCAGGAAGCCAGTCATTGCCTGCTTCTATCGTTTGCCCATCACAGATGGCAGGAGGCACATTTGGGACCATTAATAGCAGAAGCTGTCAGCAATTCCTTTAATGATATAACGACGCTGCCTCCTCTAAACAGAAAATAACATGATTTGTGTAGCAAAAACTATTGCTCAGTGATAGGGACATCATCATCTGTCATCTCTGCTTGTTTTATTTCTAAGGCAGCTAATCAGGAAACTGGCAGTGCTGTAAACTGCTACCGACCACCAGTTGCCTCCTCAGTGGCAAACGTGGTGCAGAGCCAGTGTTTGTTTTCCCTGTGACTGATCAGTTCTTCTGAAACACGTGTAAGTGACAGCCCTGCTTCAGTCCCTGGGATTTTAAAGTCCTTAGAGGATGCTGCAGTCTTGTTCTGCTGGCTCTGGGACATTGTAACTCAGATTTATTTATTTTAACACCATTCTCGACCTTCCCATTTCACTTGCAAGACTCACAACGTGGGGTCAGCTCTTTCATGGCATGTCCTGGATTTAATTCTGGACTCTTGGATTTTTCATTCATTTCCTAACTCATTTTTGATTGTCCATCATGGGCCAGATGCTAATGGGGGAAATGGTTTGCCAGGTAGAGTTTTACTATTTCCCTGACCACAGGCAGGTCAGCAGCATGAACATCAAGGGACTTTACATATGTTCCCTTTTTGTTGCCATGAATCATTGTCAAGGACATCTCTTTTCAGCTTGCTCTGTACCTTGAACTTCCACTGAGGTTTTAAGAAGTACGAGAAAGTGAAGCCTCCCACCTTCACAAAGTCGTATCCTTTTCTCCCTGAGCTCATGTTTGTCTTGTTTCCCACTGATGGGCAGCACTGCATATACAGCTCTCTGCACACCCTTAGAAAAAAGGTACAAAAGGTTCTGGCAGGAAGGAGAACATCAGTAATGATACCTTGCTTCTTATTTTATAGTTGAATCTGTTGTGTTTGTTTCACATTGTTTCCTCTTATCTGAATTTATTTTCCTAGCATGTTTGCTTTTCCAGTTGACATAATATTTTCTTGATTCATATTCCTTAATCCTTTGTCATCTTCCTCTTATTTACATTCATCTCCCTTTTCTCTGTATTTGCTTTCTTTTCTTCCTCTGATTATTTTGCCGTAGTTAAATTCCCTGCCTTTCCTTCTGTTTTGCATCCTTTGTGAGACAGCAGCCACTCCTGGCTGTGATCCAGCCCCACTGAGGGACCCCCGTGCGCGTCCCCTCCTGGCTAGGTGACACCCACAGCTCGCAGGGGTGCCAGGGCCGGCTGAGCCGAGCTGAAATGGGAGCACTCCTGGCATGCTGCTGAAAGCCTGCATCCAGGAGAGGGGCTGCCATTTGGATGGATTTGCTGGTGGGATCCACGGGGAGGGATGGAGCTGTCCAGCTGTTAAGAGTCTTTACTTGCAGCACAGATGACAGACTTAAGCCAAGCCCTAAGGAGTGTGTCTTTGAAATTTAATAACATAAGAAGGAAAATATTCCACACTTCACTAGCAAATCTAATGCTACACACTGAAAGCATTATGAAGCAATTTTTTTTTTCTTTTTTTTTTTTTTTTAGCAAAGGAAGAGAGCTGGTTTATGAAAGTTGATTAAGAATGTGGTTTCCACACTGCTTCATTTTAGAAAATCATGCTGATGGCTGATGTGTGTTTTCTGGCACGTTATAACTTTTGAAGTGTATTAATTTTCCCTGCTGGGGAAAGTGTCGTTCAAGAAGACTGGGGGAGGAGGGAGGGGGCCTGACATCCTTATTATACTGTCACATAAAGGCTGCTCCTTCAGACTCTTGAAGGTCTGTGTCTCTGGAAGAGTGACAGCCTAATAGGTTCTATTCTTAAATTCTAAGTATCCATGATAGTGCACCAAGCAATTTATCTTTAAAATAAAAAGCGAAAAAAGTTCTGCTGATACACAGTTGCAGAAAGTCACTGGGAAAAAGCTGAATAAAATTGAATTTCTCCTATCTTGCAAAAATATAAACACAGAGTATTGACATGCTTGTCTCTGAGCACCTGTATCTTCATAGATAGGACCAGATGTAATTACCAGCTTACTATGAATTTCATTCCCATCACAGAATTTGGAGTCAGGAATATCATATGCTCCCAAGCCTGCAAGCAACTGCAGTATTTCCAATGGGAATGACGACTTTTGATGACATGATCCATTGTGGCATGAAATAAGTTCACACTGTTGCTTGCACCTGGGTAAAGCACGAGCAAGATTTAATAACATAGAAAGAAATCAAATACAAGCAATATATTTATTCTCCTTCAGGTTCTAAGATCAGAAATCTGGAGCTCAACAGTAGTGGGAACAGAGAGAGGTGACTTGGAGGACTCGATTTTGGTATTTGCCTCTGATGTCAAAATTTTGGAATCCAGCCATAGATGAGAATGCAGGGAAAGATTCATGTGTGCATTTCAAAGAGTAACAGATAAGCTGCATAAGCATATGAGAAGCAAAAGCTTGGCTAGTGCAGGGAATTTGCCTGAACAGTTCAGCTCGGCAGTGAATTACCTGTTCTGCTAAATGAGTAACTCTTCCTTAGAAACACCCAGGTTGGCCCCAGACTGTGCAAACGAGGCAGTAGAAACGCAGCTCGGGTTCAGTCACACAAACGGGATGAGAAAATCTCTGTTCTTTAAGCAAATCAGATGTGCTCACAACATTGCCTCAGCCTTGCTTTGTCTTGAAATCACAGAAGAGATGGGAGGGAAACGGGAATGCTGACACATGAAGTGATGGCAAGAACATATGGGAAACCCATTCACGGTTCATCTCAGGATATCATTGTGCTTACCTGGGAAGCTGCTTTTCCTAACTCTGGAAATTCTGCTTAGCTGCTTTTCTAATGCTTAGTACCTAAGAGCAGAAATGCAGTTTCTCATTCCACTCCAGAAATGCAAGGCAGTGGGAACTATCCATTGTCTCTGGAGGATTCCCAGTGCTCTGTCCCCCATGGGTGATTTCAGGGACTGTCATTTGGATCTTTCTTCTCCCTTTCCCTGTGGCACGTTCCCTGGGCTGTTCCCGGGCACGTAGTCAGCAGACCACCCTCTGCTTCTGCAGGTGGCTGATTGTTTGAGCCATGAACCCGTAGCATTTTGGTCTGACACCACCCCATGGCTCAGACACTCCATAATTCCTCTTCTGCTGCTGCTCACTCCAAATCTTCTTCCATGGTGGTGATTTTCACACAGCAGACAGAGGGAGAAAAGAGGGAAGAAAGGAAAGAGATGGGATGGGTGATCACACAATGGACAGCAGCTACACCATTAAAAACACAAAACCTGTAGGCGATGACATTCCTATTTTCACTAACCGTGCTCCCCACCCTGTGAGTCCCAGAGACAGCAAAACAGATTGTACCAAGAATTTGGGGTCCATTTTGGGTCCACCTACACAGAGCTTGCCCTGCTCCCCCTCCACTTCCCACCTGGTTGTTTTGAGCCAGTGAGTCGTTCCTCCTCCTACAAACACTTATCATCAACTACTCTTTCTCTTTTTTCTTGTTAATTTGCTTAATTTTTTTTTTACATCCTTAGGTGTCGAGTGTTCATAGCCATAATGTTGTGGGGCATCTACCAAGAAAAAAATAAGAGATTTCTCCCATTGCAGTCCTGCCTCTCTTCTTGCTGTTTCCTGCTCAGCCCCTATGTGGCCTCAACTCACTTAATCATGGGTTATTTTTTAAATATTGCCTGTATTTTGCTTTTTCACAAGGGAAAGAGCAAGTCTAATTAAAACCAGGTTGATCTGAGATGGTTTCAGGTTTCTATGCTTACCTTTGCTATAAAACCACAGTGAGCTGAAGTTTAAGAAACAATCACTACTATACACGAACAAATCTTTACTCAGGCTGCATTTCTTTTAATCACTGTCATATTTCAAACTTAGCCAGACTTTTAAACAATCTGGAATCAGCTCTCCAGATAAATCCGACTTTGAAACAAGGAAGCTTCTCTCTTTGCGTAGGGCAGATTAGCAAGATGCAGCTAATATCAATAAATAATATAAAGCTGCAGGGACCATAATCTGTTTTCAGAGCACCTAAAGCTTGCAGCTTGAAGACAGCAAAAAGGGGGCATTGGTTTACCTGAGATACAGGTGAAGAACTTCGGTTAATCATGTGTGCATTCATAATACACTCGGAGAGGCAGTGACTACAGTTCCCTCAACAAGGGAATTCTGCTTCTCCATTGGTAAGCTTTTTGTCTTTGCCACACATAATGATGTTCATATTCACTTAATAATTAATCCAAATACAGTACCAGTTACCAATGAAATCAAGATTGAAATACAGTTGTGCAGAAGACAAATAGGTATATGAATTTCATATACAGGCGGTGGAGGATGCTAATAATTTGTAATATGCCTGGGTCTTTCAGGGCAATTAAAGACTTACTCTACACATCCTATTGAGGCAGCCAGAGTGATGGGAACTGATCCATGTAGCACAAAGAGAATTTCAAAAGGAGATGTTCTGAGAAACAGTTTCAAGTTCTAATCCTGAATGTGCCATTGACTTCTTCTATTCATCCAGATCCAATACTCTACTGTTTTCGCTGACTTAAGTATTTGAATTATTGATATTTGAGTACTAAGGGAAAATGTGATTTAAATTTTTAAGTAGAATCTCTCTTTAGCATCCAAAACAATGGAGTTCAGTCTGTGTGGGCTTCTCTTTTGGGTTTTTTTCCTGGCTTCTTTAATTGAGAAGAGGTTCTACACTTCTGTCCAAAACTTTGCACTTAAGGGTTGCACCTTTCCTTAAATGTATCAGTGCATCCCACACAGGCCAGAGAGGCGTGCAGAAGCTTCGTGGTGTTGTGCACAGGATGGCTTGATTACAGACGCTTCTTCCTCCTGCATCTCAGTTTCTAAATTCCACTTCAAAGGTTTCTGGGAAGCCTTTCTCAGTGTTGATGCTGCACACAACCCCCTCAGCCCCAGTGTCTGCAAACAGAGGGAGGAGTATCCGTGGTGCCATGGTGGGTGTGCATAAGCCAGCCAGTGTTCAGTATCCAACAATTTCATTAATTTCATTAGCAAATTAAATCCTGTTGCATTAAATAATTAAGTGGATTAAGTGATGCCCTCCCCAATTGTTCAGTCACCTCCACATGAGTGTGTTCTAATGAAGTCCTGGAGCTGTTGTGTCTCTGGGATGTGCAACTGATTCTTAGTTAATGCACTCTTGCCATGATTGCTTTTTAATACAGTGGATTAGAAGATTATCTTTAAATTAAACTGTATTCTAACAATAAAAGGAATCACATGAATTATATGTTAATCAGTAGATTCTAAGAGTTAAGTGATTTTCTCATACTGGTTATTACAAATACTTCATGTCTTTAAGACCTCAGATTTAATCAGTAATTTTCCCATGACTTATTGTGGTGCAAAACCAAAATTGTAAGAAGCAAACTACTCCATCAGTAGGGATAGAGAAACAGATAATATCAAATTATTTCTAGTCATTATCATCTGTCTGCTGGAATTCTCATCCCAGACATACTAGCTCAGGAACAGCTGCAGTAAATACAGGAACTAGGATTTTCCTTAAGCTGGATCCCTTTTTGGAACTTCCATGTCTTTCCTACTTGATTACCAGCTGCAAGGCACCAAAGTCCTTTGTTTCTTTGTTTGTTTGTTTGTTGTCTATGACAGGCCAGTGGTTCCTCTTTCCAAGGAAGCATCACTTGTGGAATGGAATTGGGGAAGTTCTTAGTGCACCAAGGGTACTAACCAGAAATATAATTGAGGGCTGGATGCCAAATGGAAACAGCTTTCAGCAGAAGCTGAGACTTCGGTGCCCCAAGTCATTCTAAAAGCCTGAGTTGTACTCCAGTAATGAGGATGGAGTGAAGCTGAAGGTGGTGGCACAGTGGCTGCCTACAGAGGTGTTGGGCTAAAACAAGAACCATCCGTTTGATACAAGAGGCATTTTTCCCCTCTCTCTTGCCCTCTTGACCCACTGCCGACACATCTCTACCTGCGAAGCCACTGTGGCGCCTGGGCTGTTCCAATGTCTGAATTTGGAGTAAGTCCTGCAAGAGGCTGTTCTCTCAACAGCCATTACCAAGAGCCTGAAGAACACTGAAGAGCAGGTGCCTTTGCTGGAGCAGAAGGAACTCTGCTGAACAGCTTTCTGATTGAGGGAATTTGACATCAGTGGTTTCAATTGATCTCATTCAAGTTTTCTGTGTGTTTGAAGAAAGCATCAATATTTGGGTTGTGGAACTTTTGGGTGTAAAGACTGCTGGATGAATCAAGAAATGAGACATTGAAAGCTAAAGAGATGGAATGGAGAAGATGAAATACCTAAAGGAATAAGATGTCTTTGGAGCAAGAAGCTTGAATTGGTGTAGCTGGGGAATGGAGACCATCAAAAGGGGAACAGTGAGAAGCTAAAGGTGATTCACTACAGACATCAGGGAAGTGCTGAAATTATGTATATCCGGGATGTTTGGAGGAAAATAATTGAAGCTGATACTGAGGCTCTTGACCTGCTTATTGCTCATAAAGAATATGGAATTCTGGAGAAGGCTCCATCACAAGCTATTTGGGTTATTTGGGCTAAGATTGAGGCAGAAGCCTGGCTTGGAGAGAGTTTTCATGCTGAGTTTTCCCAAAGAATATTCCATTTGAGCTCTGCTTTCATTGCACTCCTTGATTTTACAAGCAGAAATGAGAACAAAGAAACAAACCCTTTAAAATGGAGCTCATCAGGCCAGATTTTGGTGTTGGCAGTATTGGCATCTGCTACTGCATTTGTATTTGATGTTAAAATCTTGGCCCTTAG
Organism: Callaeas wilsoni; assembly: GCA_013398955.1. Taxonomy (NCBI): domain Eukaryota; kingdom Metazoa; phylum Chordata; class Aves; order Passeriformes; family Callaeidae; genus Callaeas; species Callaeas wilsoni. The sequence goes on from VWPU01004888.1 coordinate 331,162, forward strand.
CCTGTCAGCAGCATTTATGACCATCCTGGATAGAGTTCAGAGCTATTCTAAGTGGTTCCATTTGAAAGACATTTTTCAATTACAGAAAAACAATTTGGGGAAGAGGTTCTGTTCAGAAGTACTTGCTGAAATTCCATTTATGTAGCCTGGCATGGGTGCTTTGGTTATGTTGCTAAAGCTCTTGTGAAACCAAACCAACTCCCTGGCAAATGTATTACATAAAGAAATCAGAGGCTGAGTCTGAATCAAACCTGTGAAGGTACATATACATAGACAGACAGAGACAGATAGATAATGAGACTCAGAGAGAGGCTGGATATGAAAGTGGAGCCTGGTTTTTCCCTTCAGTAGTTGTTGCGATCAGAAATTCAATTAAGCATTTCCAGCTTTTGAGAAACTCTAGAACCAGATGGGAGTGCCGTTTTAAAACAAATGTCATTTATTGAAGCGGCATCAATTTGCAGCTTTAACTCAAAGATCTGGACTCACAGTGGGAAGAAAGAACAGACGCAATTGTCTAATGGAAATGTCAAATTAATTGAATCGTGGAGGTTATTAAAAGTTAATAGCAAACATTAACACTATTAGGGAATCATCCATTCACCTGGAGCATACAGATGAAAGAGATCTGTGTCCATGGGAATAGGATCGCAGGAGTTCAAGGTCATACTTAAAACAAAAGCTCTCCCAATGTGGAAGAACACAACATAACCCACAGCTTCCTTGCACACAAAGTAAGATCCTGGGATTCTGCCCTAAGACCATTGTTTGAATTCTTTGTGTATAAATGAAGAAGAAGGACAAAGGCTGAGGTTTCTTTGGCGAGATGTGGCTGATAACCCTGTCCCACCATGTGGCCAAAGCTTTTCTTGGGCAGGGCCTCGGTCTGTGCTGGCTCAAAACATGTGGCACTGCGAGAGTAAGACTTGTGTTCTGACAAGGAAAACTGCATTGAAATAGCTCGAGTTAATTCCTATAATTTCTCACAGGACTATGTCAGGACAGTATTAATAAGCAACTTCCTAATTAAGAATAACACAGAAGGCATTTAAAAGTTGCGTGGAGGATGGAATTTGTAAGTGATTTTCTGTACCATCTTTTTTTGTCTCATCAGAATAGTCATGTAGATTATTTCGTAATCCAGGAGTTACAGGAGCCTGACTGTGTTGATATGCTGGTTAGAAAGCCAAATGACAAAGATTTTGTTTGGAAATTGTCAAAAGAATATGTAACTCACCAAAAAAAAGTTCAAACAGTGCTTCAAGTTGGAAATGTGTCAGGAAAAGAGCAGGTTTAGTGTGGAGCTGGAAGTGGGGAAAGGATGTGTTATCCTTATGGATGGATGGATGGATGGATGGATGGATGGCTGGATGGATGGATTGCCATCTCACCTGAGGCACATGTGAGAAAGTGAAGAATAAGGAGTGCAGAGTAAAGAACTGGATGGATGTAGAAGAGGACACAGAAGAACCAGGCTAGACTGAGAACATCTGCAGGTAGGTGCTGAGCTTCAGTACAAGAAGAAGAAAAATTATTGCTGGAGAAGGAAAAGAGCTATTAGAGCACAGCCTATGTTTCCAAAGAAAGGGAGAACAGCAAAATATTCACCAGGTTTTTGGGTAAATCAGGAGGAGACAGGGATGTTGCAGAAAATTACATACTTAGATACGAAAGCTATGAATTGGGATTTGCATTCAATTCTTCTCAGATCTTACAAGCTAGAATTACCTCCTATCACTGCAGGTTTGCCAAAATATAAAAGCAATGAGAAAAGATAATACGGTGGTGGAGGAGAACTGCAGTCTTCCTTCTTTTGGAGACCATGACAGCCTAAGTATTAGCCAGAGTCATCCAGCAGATGAGAAAGGTGGATGCCTCTATTTGACAGGGTTGCTTTGGAAACCTGGATTTAAATGAAAATAATTTAAACTACCCATGCTTATGCAGTTCTAGGAAAGGGATTGATTGGACTTACAAAGCCCTACCTCCACCATTTTCATGTGTATCTGGCTCTGTGAGCACAGGAAAGAGCAGCTAACGTCTCCAAGCAATCAGTAGGATTGCAAATGGCAAGTTCAAGGAAAAGGAACAGAGTTCAAGGGGTTCACAGTTAGGTTTTATATCTTAATCTAACATATCAGAAACTACTTGGGTCTAGTAGGAGATTTTAATTTTGGAAACCGTTGCACATCATGGACTTAGGCTTGAAAGAGCAGCCAGTCTGCAAGGTCTGAGACAAACTCATTCAGACTTGACCTATGTTGGCTTCTCAGGCAAGGGATGAATAATCCATAAAGAATTAAAAATATTTTTTGGCTGTGAATAAAAGCAGCAGTGTCCTAGTCAGTCCAGGACAACGAGTGAAACACAATTCATATCTTTCAGACACTTAAAGCATAGGAGTCAAAAGCGTTAACCCCGCTGAAAACTTTGGCAGGGAGCACTGCAAGGAGCTGCCTTCAAAGCACCATAAATCTGCAAAGCGACTGAAGTACCCTACAATTACCTTTGTTGTTTATTTAACTATCACTTAGCTGTACACTCTGTGTATCCTCAAAACCATCAGAGCTATATTAGCTGGGGATTCCTTTTCAGCACTCTCTAGCTCCATCCCATTACTTCAGCACAGATTTTTACTGGATGCTGTCCAGCGCTTCAGCATTAGTGTCATAAATGCCATGATGACAGACAGCGTTTGTTACCCCGACAGCAGCATCCATTCCAGGCAGCAGGAGCAGCCAGCCCACACTCCCTGCCCGGCTTTGGCCATGCCCTGAGGACAGGTGAGGGGGATTTGGCAGCCCAGGGGGGTGATACCATGTGTTATCCCCCCAAGGTTCAGTCGAGGCCTTGTGTGTGCACAGAGCCAGGAGATCTGCTGCTGCCTTACACCACTTCTAAGGTCCCTTCCAAACCAACCCATTCTGTGATTATTTACAATTTTTTCAAGAATGCCCAGAGGCTCCACTGGATAAGCTGTAGGAGTTCCCACCCCAGTCAGCCTAAAGAGATGAGCTGAACAAAGTGGTGATTCAGGTTTCTGTTGCAGATGGAGAGCTGAGGCCTGGGGAAATTAAATGAACTGTGCTGTCAGGCAGCAAGGCACGTATTGGAACTGATCTCCAAACTTGTCCTACCTCTGCCTCAGCCACAACTCTGTTGATTCTCCAGTAATGCTCTTGCGGGGTGTTCATGGATTCGCGCAAAAAAAAGTTATTAGGTTCCTGCAGCCAATGTTCTTTAGCAATTAAAGCACTAAAGACCTAAATTTTTGTTCTCCTCTCTGTGAGCAGAAACTCTGGGAGCATCAATAGAGTCACTTAAAGCTACACAACATTAATCTGTGGTTCCTGGTGGCTTACCTGACTCATACCACCTGGAAGTACATGCTTTGCTTATCACACTCTGTTCTTGGAGTGGGGTTTCCTAAATCCATCGACTGTGTGGCTTCTGTGGCACTGTGTCACACCGTGTGATCAGCTGGACTGTTGGTAGTAGCAGAGACTGCTACACCTCAGCAGCACCCTGATCTGGGGGCTATAAAATCTTTTTTAACAGCTGTTCATTTATTTTTCTTTGTATCCAAGTGGAATGCTAGAACAGGAGAGATTTAAATTGGCCTATGCCAGGATAATTATTTGCCCAGGAACACTTAGTTCACTGTCACTGGGGGACAACAGCCGCGCAGGAGCAGGATTACAGATGCTCTCATCCCTGTGAAAGGGGTGCCATAAACAGTTAAAGAGCAGGGACCGTTCTGGTCTGATTTACTCTTGTTCTTCTCTCAGTTTCATTTTAATATTGAATCAAAGCAGTTTTGCATTACAGAAAACCCACTGCCCACCAAGCTCATCTGCTCCATGAGTACACCCGAAGACAAAAGGGTCCTGGCACAGAGAGGTTTATTTTAAGTGCCTGAGTTTCACCTACGCCTGTCACCGAGTAATTGTTACACCTACTACAGCTCCCTGCTGCAAAAAAAGAATAAAAAAGTCACAGAAGAAAGTTTAAGAAAACACCATATAAGCTTTGTAAAACATAAAGGCTTCATTTTACATATAGAACCCCATGGGTAAGTGAGCCAGCTAACCTCTACGATAGATTTATTCCAGCAACATTTTCTGGCATGGGACTCCAAGGGCATAGAAGTCAGGATTTCACAGTAGTATAAGGCTAATGATTAAAGTATGTGTGGTGGTAGTCACAGTAACAGCCCTGAACAGGGAAGCACCCTCCTTTCTCTCAGGTGTTCTGACAGCCTGATATTAAAGACCTGCAAGTGTCAGAAGATGTAGGAAATCAGCTGGCCTCTCTGACAGATTTTACAGCACAGTGTTTGTGCTGTCAAGGCAGTGAATATGACAACCCGAGGAGTGACAGTAATAGGAATGTTTAGTTCAGGGAACAGCCCAACAGAGATGCCACTACTGACAATAACATGCTAAAGTTAAAGGGATACTCTTGGAGCTTGTACTTGGAGAAGATTTTATTAAGCCCAGTTTTCTACTTTGGGGGTTTTGTTTTGTTTTCAGAGTCTTCCTGTGTGTGTGTCTGTCTGTCTGGTTTTGCTACCATGGTGAAATACTATTTAGTTGTAATGTGGAAGAAAGATTAAAGTCAGTCTGCAATGCTGTTCCACTTGTATTATCGTCATAGTGTAGGCAACATCTGAAGGCTGCACTGATTCAGATTTTAAATCTCCATTTTTTTTAATCCTGGAAGTTTTGTAAATAGACAAAAAACCCCAACTTGAGTTGGGAGAGCTGAAGTTTGAGATTAAGAGTGGCATTGAGCCCCATCTGTTGGACCACCTAAAAATGAGATATTTTGTTCAAGCTAGCCATGGAGTGAATGGAGAGTGGGGATGTGCAGGGCACATTTTATCCCACTCATCTCTTTCCAGTCACCAGAGAAGATGCCCAGACAGCTACAACAGATGGGACACTGCACAGTCAGGAGGGCAACCTCAGGCTAAGCTGGAGGCACACACGGCACAAGCCAAGCCTGGCTTTCCCAGCCACCTCAGCAGGGCTTTAACCCACCCCACGTGAGCCTCCATGGCCCAGGAGCATCGTGTAGCAAAGGACTTGGCTTGGCAAAAACCAGAATCCACATACATTAGATCATCCTCCAAGCTTGAAATAATAATGATGACAAGAAACTAGCTTTAAGGACAAAACAGAAGTGTTTCCTGTTTATTTGCTAGGAGAGACTGATGAGTGCAAAAAGCATTAGGAATCCACAATGTTTAGCCAGAGCTGCTCCGGTCTGGGCTCATAAGGACACTGACCTCTCTTTAAGGAGCATATTCAGAGGTAAAACACTTAAGCAGAACATTTTGAGGCAAAGCAAAATATTACTTTCCCTCAAAAGTGCTTTTTCTCTGAAGCAGTAGTTTTCATGACTCATGCTTAAACTCTGGAAGTAAACTGAAGTTTGGCTTCTAGGTCCACCTCCATCTCAGGCTTTGATCACCTGCAGCAGTTATTAGCTGTGGTGTAAGAATTGGCTCTGGGGGTCAAGAGATTTGTATAAAAAAAAGAAAGTGCTAATTACAGTCCATTCCAATAAGCTTAGAAATATAGCAAAGACAAGTCTATTATCTCAGAGTTAATAGGGTTACAAAATGTTGACGATGCACACGATCTGCTTTGCTATCAAATGCCACTGAAATTATGGATTGTTGCCACAGCATGAGAGTTGCACCAAATGATTAAGACTTGGGTTTAATAGAGGTCATCGCCTATGTAAGTCTGGCTTTCGATGGTATTTAAGCCTAGGATGGATACAGGTGCCTAGGAACATTTGCAGATGCTTTGGTTTACATGTCTGCCAGCAGTGCAAGTTAGGGAATTCTCTAAAAATGTCTTTGAGGTGCCTGTTTGGAAGCCCTGCGTGGGATTTAGTGTCACTCTGCCTGAGCTGTCTGAGAAGGAGCTGCGGAGGTCCTTCTGTAGTCAGCACACAGAGCGGCCACCTGCTCTCCCAGAGAGGCAGGGGAGCTCCTGGGAAAAGGGAGCTTTCCTCCCTGGTAGCTGCAGAAGGAGCCTTGATGAACTGAATCCACCGTGGGATGGCAAGGTCAGATGAGATGAATCCCACTCCGTGTCAAAAAGCGGTTACACATCTGGTCATTCCCTTAGAGTTAATGGAAAGGATGATGCATATGCTGTCCAAGGGAAAAATAAATCAGTGTTCACATCCCAGTCTCATCTTCTGTAACACAAGCATATCCGTCTTACCGCTTGAGCAGGGAAGGAGTATCAGGGAGGCTTTAACTGAATGACTGCAGGCATCTCAAAGTGGGGAAAGGAAAAGGAGCAGAGCATTAATACAAAGGTTATCTTCTATTCTCTGAATGCTTTTAAACCCAGTGTTTCCATTAGTCAGAGCTATGTTCCTGCTCTGGAATTTTTCCATACACCTGGAATTTTTCATCTCTTTATACACCACTCAACTTCACTGAATTCTTAAAAGTGAGACATACCAATGCCTAAAACACATACAGCTGCAGCCAAGTAAGAAGTTCAGAGGAAAGCATGTTTTTGCACCCAAATCTGTATTCAGGGACCTCACTTGTAGCAGAAACTAGAATAATTTTCAATTTGTGGTGACAGAAATTTTGCTGTGACTTAATTTTTCTCAGTTAGCCCATCAGTAAGTATTATTCTTCTTAATGAAAGTTTTTATTTAATGTAGGTGCAACTCTTGAAACACCAAGAAAACAGCTAATGTGTTCTGGAGATAGTGTTACTTGTGGTATAGTACTTGGCATGCTGCTTCCAATATATACATTTAACAGAAAAGAAAAGCTTGTTCTTCAGAACAAGATCTGAATGTGAACCGTAACCATGTTCTGCAGCATTTGCCATCACATAAAAAGTCTTTCAGAAAGTTTCTTTGCAAGCAGAGGTTCAGCTTGGCGTCTCCTGCAGATAATTTTATGGTGATTTATTCCTTCTTGAAGAGCATCAGATGATACTGATCTTTCCTCTTTTCCTCTGTTGCTCTCTTAAAATGTGACGTTTTTGTCATGTTGTTGCCCTGGGCAGCACAAGCACAACTGCAGCAGCATCAGTACTGATGTCACCTTCTCGGGAGTTTCTCAGCCAACCTGTTACTGCCCTGCCGGGGTTCCCGGCAGTTCCCCACGGATGCAGTGTCACTCAACACTTCCCCTGTAGTGGTGATTTAAAAACCAAATGCTGCCTTTTGGATTTTTGATTTCAGAACAGCTTGGTGGGCCCGAGGTCCCGCACTTGGTAGCAATCCATGGATTTTTGCCAGGATGGCTTGGTCCTTCCTCATCAGTTTTCTTCCTCAAGGTGGACTCCCTTGGAAACACAGATGTACACATGTGCCCACATACAGGTATTCTAGGTAACACTGAAAGGTAGACAAGTGCCTTCCTATTATATGCATAAAAATATTCTTCTGTGACAGACATTTTCATTTCAAAAATCCAGTCCTAGACAAGAAGGTATTTTCCTTTTATTCTCAATATATTGTTTTTAATATATTCAACATGCCTCATTAACACATCCAGAAAGGTTTTGACATCTTGAAGACTCGACTTCAAAAGTTTCTGCTTTAATACTTTTTGCTTTGTTTTGAAACTACTTTAAAAATCCAAAATGCTAACAAAAAGGCCAACTAAAATGTAATATAAACAAGCTCAAGTCCAGCTGAAAGGGAGCTTTACAGTAATGGTCTGGGTCTAGAAATCCTTATAAAAAGGCTTTAAGTTCTTTTATATAAAGGATTTTCTTCTATCAGATAAATGCTTTCTTTGCTCTGAGTAACTTTCTGGTGATTTCTTGCTTGAAAAAGGATTTGTTGAGTTCTGAGATCTCTTTAAGCTCCAGGAATAATGCCCCTTCATCTAGGCCACAGTTCCACAGAGTAAGAAGTTAAGAGTAGTCCTCTTTCTCCATTGGCCAAATATTACTCCACGCCTCTACTCTTTGGAGGGAAATGCATCAGGCCACATCCTGCTCCACGCTCATTTATCAGCCAGGCCAAATCTCTACATGCAGATTTTTAAAGACATGAATTGAATTTCTGCTAACACACTCCTTGGGTAATTTGAGGTTTTTCTGTGTTCCAGGGGAATCGCTTTCCACCATGGTAAATGTCTATTGAATAATTTGTCTGAGAAACTTCTCTGCACTGCCTTTCCTGTTATTAACTTTTTATGATACTTGGGTCTAGGAAACCTGCACTATAAGGCCATACTCCGCCTAAAAAGCTGCCTTTCTGTTTAGGAGGCCTGACTGTTGTTGTCCTGCTGAAAGCCAAACAGAAGTGAGTTTGCTCCTTCTAAGACCTTGTGCTGTAAGTTCTTCTTGCAGTAATGACTCTGTTTGTGATGCCCTGATCCTGCCTCATTTGAGCACATGATTGCACTGAGTTGAATGACTTCACATGCATAACGTGAGTCACGAGCTTAAGTGCACTCTGAGATGAGCTAATTTTCCCTAATATACTTTGCCAAATCTATGTCTATTTAAATACTTCTGAGAAAGGGGAAAGAAAAAAGTCACTAGAGAGAATGACAAAAGGATTTTATTTTGGTACCAGTGTGTTAAACACCTGTATCAGCAGATTCGTGGATGTCTCCTCTCTTTCACAGCTTGCCGTTTGGTCTCCATTACCCAGAATATTTAGTGAATTGCTTCAAGTAAATTACAAACTCCTCAAGATTATTCTTATATGCCCTGTCCTGTGAAAGATCTAAATAGAGTGTGAAGACAAAGGGAGGAGGGGGTCACCATTATTTCCACATGAATATTTAGGAGGTTTTGCTCACGTTTGAGAACGGAGGACTTATAATAATGCCTAAAAAGTGCATTCCTAAGCAAAATATAGTGTACAAGAAATAGCTGTTATGTTTTTTGAAAGCTGTTTATAGAACAAAAAAATTGTCCACCATCTATCATATGTTGAAATCAGTTGCCTGGTAAATAACATTCTGCTTAGTGTGACAGTAATGAAGAATTTTATCTACAGCTACTGCAATCATGGTTTGCAGCCCTTGTAAATATTCCATTTACTTTTATGTAGGCAAGCACATTAACTGTTAGCCAGATTACTAAAGGGAGGGACTGGGTATTTTTACCTTTCACATCTCACCTGAGAGGTGCCCATTCCCTAGGAGACTCCAGGCTAAGGGATCCTCATGATGATGCAAATGGTTGCAGCTCCAAAAATGACAAAAGACCTTAATTCAGAGGGAATGTAATCCATTGGGCCTGTGCAATTTATAACATTATCATGAAAAGACATTCTTTTTAAAAAGGGAACAGGAAAGAAAATATGTTTGATGCAATGTGTTGTGTAAGGAATCAGTAGCCTTTGGTAAGTAAGGTTCAAAAAAACCCACTTCTCTTAAAATACATTCCATTGACTAACAATCATGTGGCAAAAATAAGCTAAATTACATTCTGACTATTCTTGAACAGAGTTTAAAAGTTCTGAGTAATGACATTGGTTGCACCATTAATGTGAGTCCTTAAAATATAAGTAGTTTCTTGATACTTTCCACTTTGGGTCATCTTTCTTGGGAAAAAAAACCCCACACAACAAAACCAGATGCTGCTCTACATGCATAGGAGAAATCAATGGAGGGGATCAATATTCCCTCCACAGGTAATAAATGCTGAGAAGCATTTCTGTCTATCTAAATTGATCCTAGAGAATTCTTTAAATTGGTTCTGATGTGTATAAAAACCATTTCCCTATTGATCAAAGCTTTTCTTGCTTTCTTTCTTTGATATGTTATTTCATCTCTGCCATCAGGAATGGTCTCAGGCTTCTGTATGCAGTTATGATAAACAGAATTTCTTCAGTCCAGGCAAGATTTTTTTTTTTTTAATTTAAACCCAGAAATAGCTGTGTTTGTCTTTGAAGGTGGATGCTTTGCTTACAGTTAGGCAGTGCAAGTAATTTTTAAATTGGGGAAGTTATCACATCGGAATTATCTGCAAGGAAGTCTAAAGTAACTGCTGTACTTCTACTAGAAGGAGCTGCCCAAATCCTGCTCCTTGACTACTCTGTTATCTATGAGAGGTGGAGCTGCTGGAGCAGAGAGGAGAGGTTTTGATCTGTCACTGTCCTTCTTCTGCTCCGTTTTTGAGCAGAAGAGTTCGCCTGAGCTGCTGAGTCTATGGAAAATGGTACTGGGAGCAAGCAAACAGTGCCCATTATCAGGAAGAATGCCTCAGCCTGATGTGCCTGGGGAGCTGTGGAGTTTGTGACTTTTGTTACAACACTATTTTATTAGCATTGAAGCTGCTAGACTACTCCAGAAACATGACATACTGGTGACAAAACAGAACTTTTCAGAGTATTTGGTAATGGGATGTTACAGAATTAGTAAATTAATTTGCCCAAAGAAAAGTTAAATGCTTTAACGGGCACATAAAAGGGCTCACTAGTGAGGAGTGGTGGTGGTTTGCTCCAAAATTGTCAGCGATTCCAGCTGTTTGGACATGTAAAGCAGTATGTAGTGTGGTCCTGGCAAGGTTTCACTCAAAATTCATTGAACAAAGAAGACAGTAATCATGGCTGTGATTTCTGTTAGGCTCTTATGAAATATAAATTGTCAAACTGTCTTTTGACAAGTACAGGTTTTGTTCCTTTTACCCCAAGTAATTTGGAGCCATCAACCCAGCAAATTAATCTTGTCTAGTTCTGTCTTCTGAAGAAATGCAGTAACAAATTAGATTGCTTCAACACGCCTGCACTATTTTAAATTTATCCACCAGTTCAAATTAGGAGATGGATTTCATACTGTATTCACAGGAGGGGCTTTGGTTCCTTAGGATTCCTTTGCATAGGTATGCAAAGTTCCTTGCAGATGAGAAAAAGCAGGTCACTTTTTGTATCTAACACAACTGAGCCTCACTGAATGCAGTAACTTTGCTCTTAAGTTCACACGCTTAGGTCAGTGTGGACATTCCGGTAAATTTGGTGGGATTTCTGCCAGATTGCTGCTTTTGGCACTTTATGGCTACGGCCTTTATCAAGCCCATAACTTTATGTACATTTGGAAAATTTACAAGAACAGATTTTCATAAAAAATAATTAATTTTAACTACCCCCTTCTCCAGAGCGGGGTATGTATCCTAAAAGTTTAAAAAAAAATAATAATTACTAAAATATTATTATCTCTCAGGTACTAAATTATTTTAGGGTTCAGCTCTGGTCTCAAAACAATGCAGATACACAGTTTTAGTAGCAGGAATAGTTCTTCTAGAAGGGCATGGATGATTTTTATTGTTTTAAGTACAAATGTATTTCCAACCCAAGCAACAGCACTGCACTTGTAATTAATCAATGCCTAAAACGAAGAGCATTGCCAGTCAGGAGACGAGAACAGAGCTTTTCCCTGTAGGACACTGGGACTGGAAACATACAGTAGTATTTAACTCCAGTGCTGGGGAAAAAAAGGGAGCTGAAAGTGCTGTGATTCCTCAGAGTAAATTCAGTCTGGTCCAAGCAGAAAGGTGACTGTCCAAAGATTCCAGATTCTGGCTGCCCCGCGGCTCCCAAGTGCGATGGGATTCAGATGAGCATTTTCATGGAAACCCTGTGTTTCACCATCCCCTGGGGGTAGTCGGGGTCTGGCTTGGCTCCACGTTTCTCTTCCCCAAGGAAGGACTGAAGCCTGAGGTTTACACGTGGAGTAAGCACCATCAGCCAGGCACATTTTAGTGCACAAATAGAGTTTTTTCTCGGCTAAGCTGTCCTCCCTCGTAAGGATTCTTTGCACAGAACTTGTGTGTACCTTTAATTGGCTTTGCTACCTTTCTTTACCTTTTCCAACTCACTGCATCCTTTTTGAAGCCAGTGACCAGATGGTCAGAGCTTATGTTATTCTAAGGACATAATAGGGATACATCAGAAAAATTAGTACTTGTGTTCTAGCAATGGGCAACAGCAAATCAGCTGTAATTAGTACAAAGGCTGCTACTGTAGGGCCTCTTTGTGGTGGCAATGTGCTTTGTCATCACTCCTTGTCTGCCAGGTTGAGGAAGAAGGCTGAGCTCAGGACTGGCGTGGGGCCAGCCAGAGCGAAGCTTCACTTTAGCTCCCCGTGCTGCCAAGTGCACCAACAGATCCAGAGCAGGTTCTGGAAGCCTTGTGAGCTGGAGATCTAGAGGCTGTGAGATCTAGAGGTCAGAGTCTCAGAGACTTTGCATCTTCTAAGCAGGATCTGTTCATTTCAATGCCAATCAGCCTAACTGCTGAGTTCAGTGAGTTTGCATAGACCAGCCCCACCTGACAGTTGGGTCAAAGGTATGAAGAACAACCTCTCTTCAGGCTTTTATCTTCCTCCAGTGTTATATGAAGTGCCTTTGTTAGTGACAAGTAAGTATCCTTCATTAAAATACAGCTTTGCATCACAATTATGTAGTAGTTTTTGTTTGCCTTCCTAATTGGAGAACATTTTGAAAGAGCAATAAAACACAATTTGTTCCCTCTTCCCAAAATGAAACATCTCCTTTTGGAAGGAAGGAGGGAGTAAATTTACATTATAATGAGCAAATTGTTATGAGCCCGTAGATCAGTGTTGACATAAAGGGTGATGGAAATGAGATGTTGTAATTTTGTGCATTCCCTCTTACATGCATCTGCCTGCGCATCCTGCTGCTACTGAGCCAGGAAGTGGCTGTATTCATGGTCAGCAATAGTAACACATCCTAGCTCAGGGAAAAATTCCTGTGAAATGAATCATTCTTCCCCAGGGCTGCCTAGTGCACCTACATCCTCTCCCCAGCGAGTGCTAGCGATGGACACAGTGCAGGGTACTACTGCACCTCCTAGCTGGTTGATTTACTGACCCTCTCTCTTTTCCTCTTGGCTTTGTCGTTCCCCAGGACAGTCGGAATACTGGCATGGACAGATGGGATGAGTGCTATGGTTTTGCTTCAGGCACGTAACTTACCTAGCAAAGGATGCAAGAAAATGAAGGACTGGGGTCTGCCCCTGCAAGCTCAACCCAGGGAGTGAATGAGCTGAAGCTTTGTCTCAGTCATCACTTTGTTCTGCCCTTACTTTCTGGAAGTGGACTGCAGCTGTCCAAACCTTTTCTCCTGCCTGTCCCTCTCTGTAACAACTGGGTTCATTACTGGTTTTGAGAAGCTGGAAGTGACATTAACCCCCTGCCCAGCTGTTGTGGTGTCAGGGCTGCAGGCGAAATGGCATTTGTTTGGCTCCTGGAGAAGTCATCCAGCGATTGCCTGGAGAGTCTCACTGCAAGTGCAATCCATATGCAATGCTTCTGTCAGCAAAGGCTTGCTGGAGGAGAGTTTATAATAAATATTCACATCTGCTGCTTTGGACACTCTAATCCATCCTACAGATCTTTGCTGTGTCAGGCCTTGTTCTAGATGAAGAAGCCGGGTAGTTATAAAAGTTTGCAAATAGGGCATATTTATCATGGTTAGCTCTACTTCCTAGTTCCCTTTCTTGCACAAATATCCATGACCACACTAAGCATAAGTTGTGGTTAAATATTCTCGGTGCATTTGTAAGCTGGTTTAGGCTACGTGTTTCTTTTGATAAATGGAGAAATGAAGCCATCAGATCTTCATGAGCAGAACAGAGAACATCATTGTTAGGACCAGGTCCTAACATATATATTCCCTGGATAAACTGTACGTCACATAAGCACACCCAGGGCCCTAAATTGTTAAAACTGGAATAATTTCCTCCATGCTCACATCTCTTGGGCAGTATGTTCCCATTGGCTATTTGGTGAATAACCTGAGTTACTAAAAATAGCAAAATATCTCCTGTTTTTCATGATCTTCCCGAAAATTAGGACCTTGGTGCCAGATTGACTTTGTCAGTGTCAATATTAATTATTCTTCTGCTGGCGATGTCTTTGCTTTCAGAGAGAAGAGCTATAATCATTTGTAGGGTGTATTGAACTTGCTCCAAATAGAAAAAGGTGTTTGACCAAGATCACGACTGACAGTACAGTGATCCCGTTGTTGTTAGGGCCACATCAGCTTTGAAATGAATGTATTGATTTTTTTTTTTTTTTTGTACGTGAAACTCATGATTATTATAGTTAATTTCTAAAGGAGAACCGTTATCTGGAGGCTGGGTAAGTATGAGGTGCTTCAAACATATCACTTACCAGCTATTACCTCTTCCTTTATTTAAGCAGAAAAATAATAAACTTATAAACACATTCTGCTTCCTTAAAAGTGTTGAGTCCATTTGATTTGCAAAAAAACACACGGAAACGGAGAACTCCTTAGAACCTTTTTTTAGGTTTTCTTTTATTTTTTCTACTCTTAAACCCTGTTCTATACTAAGGATTTTTCTGTAAGGATATAAGAGACCAAGCACTCAGTTCAGTTAGATGCCTGACCTTCTGGAAATTCAGCTGAAAACTCACATCCTCATGTCTTAGAGTGGTACAAGAAAAGCAGTGTCAAAAGCATGGTCTGATGTCAATATCTCCAGGCATTAGGAGAGCATCTACTCCTCTGGTGCTCAGTTTGTGTGTCTGAATCTGTCCCTGAATAATTGTATCCAAATATAAGTGATTGTCCTGCTCTGGTCTGCACTGGGTCAGCCCCACCTTGAGTATTCTGTGCAGTTTTGGTCAGCTGAGGACACTTGGTTTGTTCAGCCGGAGGAGACTGAGGGGGGATTCATCAGGGTTTGCAACTTCCTCGTGAGCGGGAGAGCAGGGGCAGACACTGATCTCTGCTCTGTGGGGACCAGTGACAGGACCCGAGGGAATGGCCTGAAGCTGTGTCAGGGGAGGTTTAGGCTGGATATTAGGAAAAGGTTCTTTCTCCAGAGGGAGGTTTAGGTTGGATATTAGGAAAAGGTTCTTCCCCCAGAGGGTGCTTGGGCACTGGCACAGGCTCCCCAGGGGATGGTCACAGCACCAAACCTGATAGAGTTCAATAGGCATTTGGGCAACACTCTTGGGCACATGGTGTGACCCTTGGGGTGTCCTGTGCAGGGGCCAGGAGTTGGACTCAATGATCCTTGTGGGTCCCTTCCAACTCAGCAGCTTCTGTGATTCTGTCAAAACAGCCAGGCTCCTTGTGAGGAGAACATGAGGTCTCCAGACTGGCCTAATCGCTCTAAAATCTAAACTCACTGTTAAACTCATTGTCCAACTTTCTGTTAATTTATCTCAGAAAACAGGAGTACACGCGCGTGTCTTTAAAGCCACCATCTCAAAACTTCTAGCGCCGCTCTCTTGTGTAGCCTTTGCCAACCTCGATGCCTTTGCTGTGTGTTTCAGGTGGCATGGTGGCTTTGGCCAGCAGCGAGGGCTCCGTGAAGGTGCTGTGCCTGGCCGTGGGCCAGCTCTCCATCCTGCGCGGTCCCGGGGTCGAGGTGCGCTGCGTGCGCTTCCATGGCCAGGATCACCTGCTCTCCGCGGGCGCCGATGGCAGGGTTTGCCTCTGGACCTGAGCACGGGGACACACGTGGCCTTCATCGCCTTCCACAAGAGCGCTTTGACAACAGCAGTGTGGGCTTACAGGTTCATAGCTCGTGTTTGCACTATTCGGGGAATGTTCGCCCAAACTGAGCATTATTTGGCATTTTATCCAAATAAATCCCTCAATTTCTCTCTCTTTCTGTTGTCACCGTGTTTTCCCCAACACCAAGAATCTCTCTTTCGGTGGTTTCTGGAGAAACAGCTTTACAATGACGCCTAATGCCAGCGCAGCCGAATTGCAAGGAGATTGATTTTTAATGTAGCGCAGCACGAGCCACGGGAGCCGGGGCGCCCCTTCCCCGGCGCAGCCCCCTGTAGAAGATGAGGGGAAGTTTCCACAATGCGGCCATGGGGGATGTTTTCCCGGACACCGCCGGGGCAGCGGCGATGAGCCGGAGCTGGAGAGCGCGGAGGGGCTGAGGGAAGCCCCAACCCGCGGATCCGAGGGGAGCCGGGCTGAGCGGAGCCCCAGCCCGTGGATCTGAGGGGAACCGGGCTGAGGGGAGCCGGACTGGCGAGAGCTCCGGCCGGTGGATCTGAGGGGAAACCGGGCTGAGGGGAGCCGGGCTGACGGGAGCTCCAGCCGGTGGATCTGAGGGGAACCGAGCTGAGGGGAGCCGGGCTGACGGGAGCTCCAGCCGGCGGATGAGACGGGAGCCGGTGGATCTGAGGGGACCGGCAGGTCTGAGGAGAGCCGTCTCTCCAACCGGCGGCAGGCGGAGCAGCGGCCGGGGCGGGGGTGCCCCGCCCCTGCATTATTTTTTGGGTTTTCCCCCCGGTTCTTGTCTCTTGTTTTTTGGTGGTTTTT